>CM036537.1:2097929-2430053 GCA_020745685.1 Tautogolabrus adspersus
ACAAAAAACATCAGAAATATAAATACATACATACAGAAAATCCACAAACAAGAACAAATATACTCAAACCACCCTGAGCCGGAGGCTGTTACAGATCAGTGACGGCACAGAAAAGTGCGTCAAGTCAAATAAAGTGCTGTGCAGAAGGTCAAGTAAATAGTGATGAAGAATCAAGATAAGATAGGAGAAGAGTAAATAATCAATAATGAAGGTATACAATCTGAAAACTACACATCAAAAATAGACCGCAAAGTTAGGCTGACAAATGATGCTTGTCAACAGCAACAGGGATTAGAAGAAGCTCTGCCTCTCCTTGTTTTTGTTCATTCTACAAATGTGATAAAACTGTTAGGCTGGTCCGTCTTCTCTTGTGCTAAAGATCATTACCTCGTGTGTTGCGAGCATGCTCACATGTTTCTCCTCCAGCACGTCATAATCAAGACATCGGATCATCTAAACAGTCACTTCTCAGAAAGAGAAGATATGCTGCAACCAGACCAGTCGATCCCCCCCCTTTTAGAATTGAAGAACCCCTTAATGGTAAAGCAAACTAAGTCCCACTCCCGCTCTTCTTTGTTTATGTTGAAAGTGAAGTGCCATAACAGCAGTTTATGTAAAAACTCTTCATCTCAGTCCTGAATTAACCGTTTTATCCCGGATCCACTGCAGAGAATACCTGCTAAACCCTATTATACCAGAAAATCCCTTTACTCATTCAAATGCCAGACAGTGAGGCGTGCTTTAGGCTGCAGAAAGGTATTTGCAAGAAATTCACCACAGCCTCAGAGATTCTATTTGAGGACACACTCCTCGTATAATGAAATAGACATGCTGAGGAAAATGCTGTGCCAACAATGAGGCCATGCACGTCTGGCATGCAGTAAGAATTCCTCCAGATCATTATCCTATAGGCGGTGGACTTCCTTACATGTAGAGACTTTACTGCAGCTGAATGGAAACAGGATTGAGTGAAAGCAGTTAAAGTTGAAGTGTTTAACTTGCACCCTCTGCCCGTCCACGCATGCTAAGTTCTCAAAAACATCTTCATCTGTTACGGCTGTCATGAGCACGCCAAGTCAAAAACGATATTCTTGACATGCTAAAATTGTTTTGCCACTCCTCTTCTATAACCATTTCATTTTCAAAGTTGTCCATTCAGGAGTCTCTGCTCGTCAACATAGTGGGAGAGTAACTGTGTATGTGTAAGCATGTCAAAAGTCCAGTTCGCAACGTTAGAACCAGCACTAGTTTGGTTATGTCAGCCATCGCAGACTACTCAGGTAGACGCGTAGTCCCCCAACCTTCAGAGAGGTGATCTGGCACTACTACCACCCGACGTCCCTGACGCCCAGCCACCACCATCGGACTGTGGCGTCCCCACAACCACTGCCTGTCCTCATTCATGCACGGCCTGCTCCGACCTCCACCTCAGCAGCAAGGAAGTGTGGACAACAGGAACGAGAGGAATACAAAGGAGAAAACCTTCCTGCTTATTACCTCATATGCTTTTTTGTAAAGCATCTTGAGATAACGCTTGTTATAACTTGGCGCTATAATGATTGATTGATTGATTGATTGACTAATCACATGTAAACAAGAGTGACAGCGTCGCACAACAAGAAACCGGCGCACAGCGTGGCATTACGAGCCCCACACTCTGTTTTCACTCTGAGTGGCCTTAAATACAAACAAAATGAGCGAGTATGACATTGAACTAGTGTGACCTGATAGCGTCTTCATTGCTAATTGCAATAAATAGAAACGCTCACTTCAGTAGTAATGTGTAAAAATGGACAGATATACAAACTGCATACAAAGATAGAGAAGTGCATCACTTGTGTCTGTTTTTTTGCTCACATTAAGTTTATGATAAACAAAATGAAACCAGGGCCATTAGCCAGTTCATCAATGCAAGTGAGTCTCTGAAAGCACGTTGTAAATGCACCCTGTTCACATTAAGATGGATTTTTATTTTTCTCAAATGTGTATATACGCATGTGGGGGGGTGGAGGGGGGATTCTATTACGTTAATTTGATTGCTGAAAGTTGTAATATACAATATCTACTGTTTTGTTGGCATGTCGGGTTACTCCATTAAGCTTTCTTGTCCAGCTGTTTGTGCAAAATGATTTTCTAAACTAGCTATAAATTCTTTGACTTAGTTTAACGTCAGACTAATCACTGTGGTCTCAAGCAGACTCATTTAGATTTTAACTAAATGAACGGGACTGCAGGCTAGCATGACATGAATCCTAAAATACAGAAGGGTTAAGTTGCTTTTGCGCCTGCTGAACCTGTGAAAAAGAGACAGAAAGACCCCGTCTAACTGCTTATTTCCACATAGACGGTGCACGCTGCGTTCACTCAGTGCTACAGTTTTGCTTCGTCAGACGGAGCACGTCCTGCCCCACTGCGTCTGTTTCTGGAGCGTGAGCGCAGCCATGAGCAGCTGTACACACGGGTTTACAAGATGTAATGTAATGTTGATAAAGTGATGGGATAAACAATCGAGAGTCGATACATCGTGTTTTATTTTGAAATTTAACGGATGCTCTGTGCATTCCCCGATCCGTTTTCCTGTCTGGAACGATCGGCTCTGCTCAGCTTGACGCGTGCTTCGTTGACAATAGACTTGCGTATTTGAAACAGAGCAGAGCGAAGTGGCGCTGCTGGCACGCTCCAGAGACAGGCTGTAGCGCTCGCTGTGGAAACACAAGCATTGACTAGAGCGGGAGCTGTTTGTCTCTATAACCCAGGGATTGGGATATTGTTTTGTTTTCTTACTAACAAGGAGTGTTTTGAACTACGTTCGTTTTTCAGTTTTTCCCCCTGAAAATATCACTCTGAGAATTTATGTAAAAGACACAGATGTCAAATTACTGTGCAGAACGGTACGGCCATCTTTACACACGCTAGTGTCTCAAATATAGCATTCAACATTACCCAATCAGAGAGCACAGAATGTCGTCTGTGTCGGCTATTTTATGCACCGCAACACGCCTTTCTAACCCGAGCCACACATCTCCTTTAATGCAGAGATATGGCTGCCAACAGGTGTTAAATCACCTTCCAGGATATTTTTCTCCCCCTCCTCTTTCCCCCCGTACTTTCTGTCCTCACTTTCACTTCCTTCTCATCTGACATTCATCTCCTCGCTCCAGCCTCCATTACCATTCTGTTCACTGAACTGATATTTGAACTAATGAGAACAGTATAAAGTCAGAAGATGAGGCCGAATTCACTCTCTAATGAGTCTGCATCTATGTATGTCGGTGTGTGTGTGTGTGTGTGTGTGTGTGTGTGTGTGTGTGTGTGCGTGTGTGTGTGTGTGTGTGTGTGTGAGGAAGCAGGACGTTTGTGCACTGTGTGGGATTGTACATGCTGTGTTTCTGCACATAAATGATTGTATGTGTCAGGACTTATATCTACAGTGTGTTCTTTAATATAATTCATGCCCCTTGTTCAGGGGAGGCTCCTGGACGTTGTTTGTCACTGTGTGCATGTTGGTGTGTGGGCGGATGAACATTAATGCAAAGTAGAATTGAGATTGCTTGACGTTTCCTTTTGTTTCCACGCGTCATCTTTATAATTGGTTTCTATCATTCTTTTGTTTAACGATGTGGCCAACGATAGATAAACGTGCTGCGAGTTGAACTGTTAGGTTGAGTTATGAAAGCCACACCTAATGTAGTGTTTCTATAAAAAGTGATGTTTCTCATCATAGGATCGGAATTTAGGTAGCATTTCTAGGATAATGGAAAGATTATGAGCTGATAAATGAAGGAGATGAAGAGATGAGGGTTAGGGTCAAGGGGTCAATGGATAAAGGTAAAGATCGAAGCAACGGGAGCAATTCGGGGTTAAGAGTCTTGCTCAAGGATACAGCGGACATGTTGCTGCAGGAGCTGGGGATCAAACCCCCGACTTTCCGGTTGAGAGACGACGACTCTACCAACTGAGCCACAGCCGCTGTAAGGAAGTGGGATGAAGGGATAAAGGTAAGGGTCGAGGCATGACAGGAGGAGGGTAAAGGTCGAGGGATGAAGATAAAGGTTGAAGGATCAGGGATGAAGACAGGGGGTTAAGGGTCAAAGAGTGAAGAGATGAGGGATGAAGGTAAGAGAGAGAAAAATGTGCAGTGGAGGTTGGACAGATGTTGAAGTACCCAGGGACCCCTTTAGACGAACGGGCACAACTTATGCTCCCAAATATTTCAAATCAAAGCCTTGTAGCTTCATGTGTCAATCTAAAGTCTCACATTTCAATGGTTTGCACATTGAAACATGAAATCAGAAGAATAAATAGTTCTACAATAAGTACAGGATTATTTAAGGAAATAATGAAGGTTACGTTTTTGAATTTGTGATTTAAAGGTGAGCCTGGGTAAGTCGTCAGCGACGGCTCGTTACTGGCGCGTTGTAAACTGCTTCTGTTAGCATGCTGCTTTAACGTCTCACTTAATGAGAAGACACACAAGCATGCATAAAAAAACAACTTTCAAACAAAATGTCAGATTGTGTCTCTACTTTAGTGCTTTTCTAGAGTGATGCTAATTCACTTGAGTGACAGCTACCATGGTGGGATTGTTTGTTACCATAGAGAGTAGCTAACAAGGTGTGAAGGGTATGCAATCAGCTTCAAACCTTACACACACACTCATCCAAGATGCACAGACACACACACATTAAATATATATATGCATCACTAAGGTTAGTCTTGAACCAGAATCAAAGCAAAAAAGAATTCATTGCACATAAAACAAGTTTAAAATGTGTTTCCTGTTGGTGTGTCCATATGACATACAGTAAGTGTGTGTGTGTGTGTGTGTGTGTGTGTGTGTGTCAGGCAGCAGAGAGGACACGCAGTAAGTTTCATAATCATAAGCGTTAAAAACAACTGACAAAGGTGATATGCAAATTGGTATTATGCAAATGAGGCCCGTGTTTTACCCAAGACTTCCTGTATCCACTGTAACCTCTAAGACAACCTTCTTTTTCTAAGTGCTGGTCAGCTCACAACGAGTGTTACCATGTGTGAGTGTGTGTCTGTATGCGTGGGTGTGTGTGTGTGTGTGTGTGTGAGTGTGTGTGTATGTGTGTGTGCTGGCAAGACTCAAACTAAATTTGATTTCTTGGGCATAGAAGCTATTTTTGTTCAGTGTGTCACATAAACTGTCCCTTCACTGTCTCCCACAGTGTGGCTGTCTCTGCTGACGGGGCCTTAGGGGGTTGTTAAGGAAGCGTCTCCAGGGGGAACTGGAGGAGGGAACTGGACGGATGGAGGGCAAGGTTCCTGAGGTTTCAGAGACTTTCTCTAAAAGTTGAGGAGAAGACACTCGAGAGGCAAAGGGGAAGCAGTGTTCAGTACTTGAAAAAGACTGCACAGTGACAGGAGATCCTGGAAACGTGTTGAAATGTTGCGTAGGTAAGCGTTGAACGGGGTTAAATCAGCGATACACACAGAAGACTCTGTGAGAACTGTGTTGCAATATGTGCATCAGTAGAGATGATACTTAACCAGTTCATTTTTAAATACTTTTCCACATATGTTCATCTTCTCTCTGTTTTTTACAGAATACGGGAGGTGACATGTTGATGTTGATGTTTTTTACGCACATGCACTTTCTATTTCATGCACCCGTTTTATAAATTGCACGCCGTCTTTCTTATAACACGTGCATGATTTAGTAATTTGCAAGTGCGTCAAGTTTCGGATTTCCCTCAGCTGTTTTCTAAACTGCACATGTGTGTAAGTTACTAAAGCGTGCTAAACGGAGTTGGGTCACACTATCAACAGTATCAGTTTCATTATGTGCACAGAGATCGCACCAGTCGTGTGCATACAGCAGTTTATTACAGAATTAAACGTCACCACCTCCTCCCACTCGCCTTAGGTGAATTCTCCTGATTATATCCTGCTGCGTTCTCACATTAGCTAGAGACTCAGACTCAGCTCCCACGGAAGCAAAAAAATTAGTCTGGCAGGAGAAAATCTGCAGTTTGTTCACACATGCAGCTCACCCTGAAAAGTTCAGGAATTTTTCAGAAGTTTTGTGCAGGTGTGAACGAGGCTGAAGTTGCTCGTTGTAAACAATGGTAAAGCAATGGAAAATGATGTCTTTTATCGCTAACTGCTGGCTACAAGTTAAAATGATTTGCAGGTATTTTAGTGTAAGGAATGTGAAGATTTAAAGGTCACATATTCTCCTCCTCTTCAATGTAAATAAGTCTCAGAGCTCCCCAAAACATGTGTGTGAAGTGTCTTGTTCTAAATCCACTCTGATCCTGTATTTGATCATGCCTATAAACCCCTCTATTTCAGCCCTGCTCAGAACAGGCTGTTTCTGTGTCTGTAGCTTTAAATGTAAATGAGCTGTGTCTGGCCACGCCCCTCTCTGGAAGGGCTTGGGTGGCTCGGGCTTTCTCGCTCCATGTCCTATTGTTTACGGTGAGAAGGCAGACTCAGAGGGCAGAACAAACACCTAGCTGTGGGAGTGTCACCCACCTGGGGGAGGGGTTACTGCCCTTTGTGATGTCATGAAGGGAAAATCTCCAAACGGCCTGTTTGAGCACACATTTTCTGAAATGTGGAGCAGGCAGAAGACGGAGAGGATGGACTTTTCTCATCATTGGAGGGTTTGTAGACGGACTAGGGACACGTTAGAGTTAGAGAAACATGGTGAAGAGGATTTTGCATTATGAGTGAGCTTTAAACACAGGGTCATTGTCTAGATTTTAAAAACAGAAAACTTGTCATATCAAATCAAACACTGTCAATCAGAAATAAATCATAGATCACATAAAGGTCTCAGTAAATACTGTATATTCTCTAGTCTTTGTATGTGTGTGTGGTTGTGTGTGTGTGTGTCTAATGTAAGTCCCTGCATGTCTAACTGGGTGTCACTATTCTTTTTCCACCTTGTTAGTGAATTTGCCGAGTGTGGGAGGAGGAGGCGGCGTTGGCAGGTGACAAGAGATACAGAGACTTGATATAATTAAAAACTAATTTTGAGGGTTATTACTTTTTCGCCTGATTTCATCTCAACCTGGCAGGTTGTTTCTAAGGGAGGGACGGGGGGGGGAATAGAGAGAGAGAACGAGGATAGAATGAGAGAGAGAGAGAGAGGACAACAGAGCCTGAAAGTCTCCATGTTATAATTAAAACCCCCTTTGAAGGCTACCCTTTGAAGGGCTTTTTTTCTCACCACCCAGCCACTGCACGCACGCACGCACTGCACGCACGCACGCACACACACACACACACACACACACACACACACACACACACACACACACACACACACACACACACACACACACACAGACACACACACTGACACACACACACACTGACACACACAAAACACTGTTCTTTAAAGTCCTAACGCTGATGATGATCTCAGACCCCTCCGGTTGTCGCATGAAACGTTTGTTTCGACAGTTTGTTTGTGAAAGGAAATTAGCTTGTTGCTCTCTCGCAGGATGTCCAATCACGTCTCAGATTCCTCCCTTTGAAGTGACAAAGGGGGGGGGGGGGGGCGTATGTTTGTGTTTGGGATAGGGGGGCCCCTCATCAGGGAAACGTAGGGCGGGTTATCTTTGGCACCTTCATAGGCATTTTAATCAACGTATTAATTTGCCACACTTATTCAGTAATTAAAAGTGGATGGTTTCAACGAGATGGGATTGTTGGCATCTTCTTCTGCATCCGGGGGGGGGGGGGGGGGGGGGGGGGGGGGGATTCAGACAGTGTGATATAATAGAGCGAAAGGGGAAATGAGTGAGATAGATAGCGGAGTTAAGAGCCACAATTACCGTATTGCATGTCTCCGTACGAGTACACTCCACATAAATGAATCAGGTCTGTGAAGAGTTAGAGGATGAAGACTGTGGGTGCTCATGTTACGTGCATGTGTGAATCTGTGTTGAGGAGCGATGCAGAGTTCCTACTCGAGGTTTTAGAAACAAACGGCAGCCTGACAGGCCGTCACTATAACAGCATAGAATTGCAGATTGGTAGTACAGCGTGTACGTGAACATAACCGAGTAGGTGTCGCAATGTGTGCTGTGAGCGAGAGTTACAAAATGTAATTAGAAGTTTAACATCAGAGAAAGAAATCTGAACTAAAGAAAGAGAAACACATGCAGAGAGATCGTGTTCAAACGTGTTAAAAGCTGTAAAAGTTAAATTTAGAAAACATGAGAAGGAAATGCAAATCATGTTTTGGTTGGGGAAACTTGTGTAACTACCTTGTTTGTGCTCTAACTTTGTGCCTCTAGGATACATCACTTAAATACACAGACACACTAACTCTTAGAGTTTATGACTTTGACATGCACGTTACTCGTAGAAGTCCGATCGTTGTCCCACAGACGGTGGAGGAGAGCGAGGAGCCTCGATTGACAAAAGCTCTGCAGGAGGAACATTTCAGACTGCAGAGGAGGTTGAAAAACTGTTTTTAGATTTGGTGTACAGGATGCTGTTCGGTGAGGAGTTGGAGAGTTAAACGGGTTCCAGACTAAAAAAACAAAGGGAGAGAATAAATCATGCAAATTGTGTGTGCTCATTAGGAACAGCATGGAAACAGGAAGTGGCAGTTTTAGAATTGAAAGCCCTGCAGGTTTTGATGCCACTTACAAACTGTGAACTTCTCCAATTCAATCAGACTTGCTCATATAATTGCATTACTTCCAATTAAGATAAGGCGACTATTCCTTATTTAAATGTTACATTTGACAATTTAATTCACTGCAACTGCACATCATCCCACTCTTGAATCTCTATCCCACATATTCTACATGAAAACACTCAAACTGCAAACATTTGTTCTGATTTCTGTACCTTTGTAGTCCGGGTAGTATGGACCAATCAGGTATCAGCAGGTTTTGGGGAATGCAGGACAATCATCGTTCAGAAGGAGCCCCCACCAACTTCCACTCCCAGCTAGAAGCCAGTCAGCTGCCAGCCAGTTCCCAGCCAAGGAGAGTCGTCCCCGCCCGTCCTCCTAAGGGTGTGCCTAGATTCCACTGAAAACACTTCAATTCATTCAATTGCAGGGTGTCGCCATTAGGCGCTGTGTCCACCTTTTTCTGAGCAGAGACGATCGCAGCAGAAAGCGTCCGCCTGGAGAAAAATCAAAGCCCCACACGTCTCTTCTTCCGAGAACTTTGCTTTTTTGTACGGCCACTCCGAGCCCTCAAGTTGAAAATCGTTCAACTTTTCAGAAAGGTGCTGTTGACATCACCGGCGCTCTTTTCCAAATATATGATATTCCCCGTAGTTTTGCCGCCTACGGATCGTGTCTTGTACCCACATCCTCCTCGCTCCGTGTCTGATCGGGAAATAAACAATCTCAAATAAAACATGCAGTAAAAAGTAACGGAGCAGTGTCGGTCATACAGCGGCTGTTGTCAACAGACTGTTGTCATAGAGACAGGAGGGACGTGCAGCGCTTTTCTTCTCAGCGCACAAATGCTTCATGCAAATGCTTCTGAGCGCACGGCCAGCGCTTTCCTGCCCGGAGAAAACGCCAGGTAGACGCGGGGCCTTAGAATGCACTTCCCTCTCAAGAATGTTTATAACATCAAAATAACTCGACCGTCCTGACCAGGAGGAAAATAGTTTGGACTTGGTGACAAACTTCGTCTGATTATAGAAAGTGTTCGGAGATCTTTTAGTATTTATTAATATTGTTGTTCTTTTTGGAATTTGTTGACGATGATAATATTAATAATAATCCGAGAATGTTTTCATTGACTTTAACAAAAAAGAAATGCACCTCCCTAACCCGAGATTCAACCAGATACGTGTGCATGCGTGTCCGCTCTGGTCCGTTACGGCTCCATGCACCCTCGCCCATCCTACAGATTCACTTGCGACATCGCGTGTAATAAAACGATGTATGTGGAATAAAACCGTAAAAAAACTCTTATAAACATCGTCAAAACGGAGTGTTAGATACCGAAACAACATTAAAACATCCAGTTTATTTTCAGAATAAAACGTCCCACTCGATCTTTTCTGTAGTAAATTGATGCGTCATGCTCCGGCATCCGGGAACAATAGAAGCCTTGCGTATCTGCTGCGGAGGACTCCAGAGTGCCGGAGCTGAGACGCAGAGGAGCCAGTGGATGAACACACATTGACTAAAGTGAAAACTGTGCTGCCGTGGCGGAGCGGAGACGGACCGAACACGCATCTGGTGGAATTTAGGGGTAAGTGGGTGCTGGATCCAGAAACGAAAAGAAATAAAGAAGCAGAAAAAGATCTGAACACCAGAGAGCTCCCGTTGAAGGTCTTCAGTCTGAGGAAGAGCTCCCTGGTGTGCTGATCTGTTTTGGTTCTTTATTAATTGACTTTACCAGCATTATATTCATACTTATTGTACATTTCATCCTAAAGAGTAATTGATGTTCATGTCGCCTGATATCAGAGCGGGATGTAAGTTGGACAAACTTATGAGAAGCAGAATGTTTTAAAAGGTTCCAATTCCCCTCATGGATGTTTTGCAACAAGGAGGAAAAAAACAGGTTATGAAAGTTTCACAGCTAACATTTCATCTCGTCTTGCCTTCATTCCCATCCACTTGCAGATTTTTTCTTACCGTTCGTAATCATCTATTTTGCATCAGAAAACTAGATCTCCTCTGAAATCTCTCCTCGAGATGAGTTTCTCTGCAAACAGAAGTGCTCAAATAATCTGCAGCAGACGGTACTTCTGAATCTCGAGCCTCACAAGCTGTCACACCACAGCATTATCCCGTATTATCCGTAAACATATCATTTTATTTATGATTTGTCTTCCTTTCCTTAGCAGACTGTGCATGCTTTTTCTCCCCCCCCCCCATCGTTCTGTCTCTCAGGTAATTCAGCTGTGATTGCTGTAAATCTTCATGATTGTGTTTCAGGGCAGAATCCTGCGTATCTCCAGGCAGGATCTGGTAGGATGGGAGATGTCGGTGTTGGTAGTGGGCAAGGGTTGGGGCTGTAATCAAGGAAATACTATGCAGAATTCTCCTCCCTGCGATGGGTTTCCTGACGTATCTTTTCTCATCAGAGGTATGATTATTAAAGGGAGTTATAGGGGGCCCGGTGTGAGATGAGTTTTAGGAACACATCAGGGCTTGGTGCTGCACATGCTGCATGCCCATGCTTCCATGAATCTATGCAAAGCTCTGCATGCCGATTTAAAAAAACTCACCCCCCGTACAGTGTGTGCCCATGATGACAATAACTAATTAGACCTTTTTGTTTTTTTGTACCAGGCTGTAAACATGTTTATTTATGCTGTAAAAACAGCTTTTTTGCCAGTCATGTGTATGCCTCAAGTGGACACTCAACAAACTGCAGAATTTTCACTTCGTCATTGGCTTCATTTATCAACACCAGAGGTTGCCGCTTGGTGGCAACTTGTGATGTTGAAAAATGAAGCCAAAGTTAAAGAATCTGCAGTTCCTTAAGTGTCCACTTGAGGCTGACTGCAGAAGCTGAGGAGTCCCGATGAGGTCCCGTAAAATGCTCAGGTTGTCGGCCGAAATAAACATGTTTACATGTTCGATCCCTTATATTTGCCCTCGAATGTAAAAGGTATTCAGGACTTTTTGCAAGCACTCACTGCAAGAGGCTGATGCTAGGTAACGTTTTGGAACCCCTGTCTTAAAGAATAGAAAGCTTCCCTGTTTAGCCGGCAGTGAACGAAGGAATAACAGGAATGAAGAAGTCTGCACTTTGTGTTACAACATTCCTCTTCTGCTCACGCAACTCTGGAACACGGGGAGACAGGGCCATAGCCTTTTTGAGCAACGGCACGTTTTTGGAGGGGATGAGCTTCAAGGCCAAGACTTCTGTGTTCAAATGTTTAGAGTCCAACAACTCATAAGAAATCATCAGATGAAAGCTGATTGGCCCTGTGATTACATTAATGTAATGTGCTTTGTCTCTTTTGCTCTCCAAATGGACTCTTTTCCTGCATACAACCATAGCTTGCTCAGATTCTGTTTAATGATTCTGCACAGACGACAAACGGAAAGCACAACACATCCAGAAACACACAAAACAACGTGTCCTTTGCCATTCTGTATTCATATGCAGCATCTGTGTATACAGATAACCCTGACCCTGACACAGGCTACACAAATAGAATACTTGTGTGCAGTTTTATAATCTGAATTAACCTTCACTCAATAAAAAAAAGAAAATCTCAACAGTCAGCCAGGCTTCAAAAAAGAGCAAATAAAAGATGTTAAAAAATGTCGGATATTAACTTTTTAAATAACCAACTTTTTAAAATAATTATGGAAATCAATATTTAAACTTTATTTTGCAGCAATCTGTCTTTAAAAATCATGCACTGCAGTTCTACCCTCTTCTCATTTTCCTCAGATGCAAAGTTTCAAACATACATGCCAACCCACGCAGCCTCTTACAAAGATCATGCATGTACTCAAGGACAATTGCACACGCTTTGCATGCACGCACACAAGCACCAATGCCGACACGCAAACACAGACACTGATGCAACAAAACAGCAACGAGTGAAGCAGGGCTCTGATGATAATTACTGTAGCTGTGGGGTGGAAGCCTGCAGAAAGGGTTTGTGGACTGCAGATGAGAGGAGAGGTTTCTCCACAGTGACATGTCGCCACGCTCTGATCAGATAGACCATGAGGGAGCTTCTTCAAAGTTTGTCTAGTGGCAGCAGGATACCAAAACAAAGGTCAAATCAGACAGGAGCGTCACACACCGGGAGGAATCGGGTCAGACTGCAGGTTGCAGCTCGACCGCTGAGATAAGATGCACCGGGTAGCTGTGTGATTATTCAACATTAATTATATCCTGTTAATTTGGAGAGGCTGAATGAAAATTGAAAAGGTTGATGAAATTGGAAAAGACATTTTCAAAATCCCTCAGGGCTTTCTTCTTTTTAAGTCACGCAAGGCCAGGACCAATGGCTACAACGACATAACTGCACAAAGAACGGAAGTGCTCTTAAAGCTCAGGAACTCGTGAGCGGCAACTTCCAGTGCAGCAAAATGAAGCCAACGCAGAAGAGTAAAAAAACTGCAGTTCCTCAAGTCTCCACACGGCTGCAAAAACCAAGGAATCCTCGTTAGTACTGATAATAAAAAGCCAATTTTTACAGCAGAAATGAACACGTTTACATCTGGTTACAAATCTGTTTTGGTGTGAATACAGTCGCTCATTTATCTACTGGTTAAAACTGTAATACAACGCTATCCAGGGTTTAAGGTTGCACTGTTGAATGGGCCCGCCCACAAACATTATCGTCACATAAAAGGCTCATACCACTTTAAGCAGGCAGGGTTTACATTTTGAAACAGGCTTCAATTTACTGAGTAAACAAGGAATTAGTAATGGTGTGAGTTTAGGTTCAAAGAACATTTAAGTTATCATGGTTAGAATAGGGCGCCACAGGAACGAGTCCTAAAGCCCGGAAGTAAGTTAACATTTGAGCGCCGTGGGGTCTATCCTCTCAAAGTCAATGGGGATTTTGAATGGGTTTGTGGTTAGACGCCTGAAATAAGGTCTGCGGTTAACACAAGCTTAAAAGATGTGGGCGTTTTGTTAGACGATTACGCGACCTTAAAAAGGCGGTTGCTAACAAGTGGCTAAATGAGACTACAGTGGTTGTCGGGGACATTAAACGTCATCACGCCGGGAACTCTCTCACTAGTCCGCCTTACAGCATCTAGTCTTGTTTTTCAGTGCTCTTGCAAATATTAGGTTAATAAACAACTTATTAAGCTACGGTTTCGCTAGCTTGTTTGTGAAGATAATCCTGCTGAACAAAACGCCTACGCATCAGAAACGTGTGTTAGCCACAGAGCTTTTTTTCTGCAATGATCCAAAATCCAATGCAAAAATCCCATAGGCGAATTCTCAATAGACCCCATGGCGATGCTACTTCCGGGTTGGCCTACAAAAATACATCATTTGGTTTGTTCTCTATTTAGGATTGACGATGTTTTTATTAACCTGTATGGGCCCCCCTGTGGAGCTGCGCCCCAGAAAGCTTTCCCCCGTTTTCCCCCCTTTAAAGGCGGCTTTGATTGTGGGGACCCTAGCCGATGCAGCAGGACCGTCTTTAGACCTTCAGACGGTTATGAATCGTTAAGTTTTGTTTGTCAGTTGGATGTATTTGTACACTGTACCTTTAAGCTTCCCTTCAGTTTAAAGAAACCTGCACTGACGCTCAGGACAGAAACTAATTCAGAGGACTACGCTTTCATTAGTAGTCTAATTCAAACCTTTAATGAGCTCATGCAAAGTGTGACTTTTTGAAGCCTTAGAGAGATTATTCCATATGTCAGTGTGTCACTTGTTGGACGACTGACCCACATCCAACATCCACGTTGATTTAGCTTCATTTGCCAACACTTATCCGTCCACGAAGGGGACATTTGTTCTGCTTACTCCCTCCAACACGTAAAGGCCAACAACACCAGGGTGGAGTAAAAAGAAAAACTCAGCTCAGAGTGATGATGATCGTCACTATTTGACTGTTTCATTCAAATGTACCCATCATCATTATGCAACCTGTCACTTAGATTCTACAATTCATTTAGCAGACGCTTTTATCCAAAGCGACGTACTTCAGAGAGTAAGGACACAAGCAAGGATCTAGAGAGGAGGAAACAACGACAGGAAGTACAAACGGACAGCTTGAAGTCTGATCGGACACACAGGTGCTGACAGGAAGTGACCAGAGGTGCTGACAGGAAGTGACCAGAGGCAGAGCACAACATTGACAGCTGTTCTTGAGAGTTAAGCTCTGGTAAGTGGAAGGGTGGAGTTTTGGAAGTTTGTTCCGCCACCAGGGGGCGACAGAGGAGAAGAGTCTAGTTGGAGACTTAGCACCCTGTTGTGAAGGTTGGATCAGACGCCTTTCATTGGCAGAGCGTAGAGGGCGGGGGGGAGTGTAGACCTGGATCAGAGAGTTTTAAAGTGTTTAAAGTAGACTGACGATGTATCCGAGTATAATCTACATGACGCTTTTATCACAGCAGCACATACAGCAACAGAACGGCAGCTTTCAGTAGCCGCTCACGCTTCCTTATGCAGCGGTCTTCGACGTAACATCCCGTGTTTCCTTGGCAACGATAAACATTTTGTGTCTGTCATGGCGGCTCATCATGGCGGCTGCCGCGACAAGACACGTCCTGTTAAAACTCTAAAATGGAGGATTTCTCTGGCTTTGATAACTGTTGGAAATATTTGAGGTCATAAGTAATCAACAATAAAATATATATAACATGGGTTTAGTCCAGTGTTTATTAACCTACATATTTTAATGCAAACATTAGCAACCAAATGCTACATAATATAATTGATGGTTGCAGTAACTGAGAGCCAGTGTAAATAAGTCTGAGAGCTCCCCAGTACATGTCTGTGAAGTGTCTTGTTCTAAATCCACTCTGATCCTGTATTTGCAGAAGTGCAAAATCCTGCAGTGTGTCGAGTGTCCGCTTGAGGCTGCAAGTAACATTCACACCACAGCCGAAAACGCCGCTTTTACAGCAGAAAATAACATGTTGAAACGGCTCAGTTTTGATCTTGAAAACGAGACATCTTATCCAGAGGTGCATAGCTGACTTAATTGACAGGTGGGCACGATGTAACGGTTCGTCAAGAGGCCTCAGCTGCAGCTCTCAGCCTGTCGTTAGGTTGACTCTAAGTTAGGCTGAGACAGGATTTCCAGCATGGCGGCTGCTGCTGATGAGCTCCAGAGCCCCCTGCAGGAACAGATGGCTGACGTCACTCAGGCTTCATCCATTAATATTTACAGTCTTTGGTCAAGCTTAAGCTGTTGATGTGATTTTTGCTTTTGGTGTGAATGCAGCATAAAGACCTTTACACACCAAGAACGATTCGTTCGTTCAGTTTATTCACACGTCAATAACCATTCAGTGTGACTGTGCATATTCACAGCAACTTCTGAAGAGAACATCTGGCCTAATTTTGACGAGGCGATGGAGATGTGTTGTCCATATCTACTGTATATGCAGTTTATGGTTATTACTGTGAATACTCCCTTCACTATGAGGAAGATAAACAAGCATAAAGAGAGCATGAGTGACTTCTAATTAACTTCAAATCTTAAGAGGTGAAGTTATTATTTCTTTTCATAAAGGGAAAAATAAATTAAAGGAGGAATGTAAACGGTCTCTATAACTTGAGGTGAGTTCCTGCATGAACTGGATCATCTCTGTTTAGGCGCTCCTCCAGAATGTGATGGACCAAGAAATGAAGGCAGGCTTAAACGCTGCATGAGGAAGGAAGTTGTGTGGCTGTGGCTCAGTGGTAGAGTTGGTCTGCTCTCAACTGAATAGATGTGGTTTTCAATCCCCAGCTGCTGCAGCCACATGTCCCATGTGTCCTTGGGCAAGACACTTAACCCACAGTTGCTCCCGCTGCGGCGTGTGAATGCATGTGAATGGATTAGTTACTTCTGATGGTCACATCTTTACTCAGCAGCCTCTACCATCAGGGTGTGAATGTGTAGCTGTGATCTGCGGTGTCAAAGAGCTTTGAGGAGTCAGAAGACTAGAAAAGAAATAAACAAGCTCAAGTCTATATCCAGATAATTGTACCTCATTCTCTTTTATTGTTTGCTCACAAACGACTTTAATCTGCTAAACTTGTGTCGCTGCTGTTGTCATACCCCCCCCCCCCACACACCTCTCTTCATACACACGCCCCGCTCTTTTTCCTGTATTTGTCTGCTCCTGTAACACTCGTCATCATATCGATGCTGTTTTTAGTCTCATTACTTTGGAAGTGATTTTATTTCTTCAGTAGGGTCGTTTTTCTTTTCAGCTTTATTTCTAGTCAGGAACCAGAAAAGCTCTTTACAAGCTGAAGTCCATTTGCCTCAAAGTCGTTTAACGCTAACCGCTGGCTTCACCTGAATATCAGAGAAATGTGCATCCCTCTCCAGAGGCATGTATCGTCTATTGCCTAAATAGCTGATGAGTTTCATGTGCTACAGCGTACACTGTCAAGTGATTCCAAGCTCAGCTCGTTTAGTTTACAGAGTAGAAAGAGGAAAGGAAGGAAGAGATGAAAAACTGAAGGTAACGTGGGACGTCACAGCCAGGGTGGTTCATACCGTCTTCACCTTCAGTTGTGTTTGAGTAAGATCAGCACACACACACACACACACACACACACACACACACACATGTTTCCAACATATACAGACAGGATTGGTAGTCTGAGAGGGAATATTTTTATCCAAACTGGTCTATGAGCAGCACCATTCCTCAGCCCACGCAAAGCATCTTACATAAATGGTTTGGCTGCTCCCGCCCCCTCAGTGTTTCAGTGGGCGGTCCACCAGAGGAAGAATTAGAAAGATGTATTCTCTAAATGACCCGTGCTTCTCACTGAGCAGGGGGAGTTCAATCTCTAGCAGGCAGTCTTCTGTGAACTCTATTCATGTGTTACTATTTTGCATCAGCGATTCGAGTTCGGTGAAAGAAAAGCAGGAAGAAAAGACAGAAACACAGGAACATGCCAAACACCTTTATTTTCCAGTGTAAGAAGGAATAATTTAATTCAGCTCTAAGAGTTTAAAATCGCAGTGGATTGAAAAAAACAAACACTAAAAAAAGGAATCCCACCATGAACTCTACACTCAGCTGTGACCCCGTCTCCTCTTCAAGTATGTTCATGACTCGTCTCGTGCTCACACAGCCTCTTCTTCAATCGCTCTCCTCTTCGGTCTTTTTTTACTTGATGAGGAAGCTGAAAAAAAGAAGACAAGACGGAGAGAGAAACAGAGATGTTTAATCAAGTGCACATTTTAACATATTGAAGTTAAAACTAGGGTTCGGATTCCTGACTTTTTAACATGATCAAGACTCCTTAACAATCAGAGTTTTTATCCATACCACAGTCGATACTTCGCGATTATTTGGTGGAGGGACGAGACAAAAAAAGTACATTTTAACAGAAATGAGGCGACGCCTGGGAGCGCGTTCAGACAGTCAACTCGAGCTGCACTGATTTCACACTGGACATGCGTCATTCTCCACAATCAGCTGACAACACCTCCTTCCTATTAGTGGTTTATTTCAGCTGCAAGATTTCTGCTCTCTCCCTCTGTTCTTTCATCACCAGCTCTGACCTGCACCAGTACTGCACTCTCGCTCTGTCCCTCCACCACCCCAACATCTGACTGTGGGGTTTAAAGGTCACATATTCTCCTCCTCTTCAACCAGTTTAAATAAGTCTCAGAGCTCCCCAAAACACGTGTGTGAAGTTTCTTGTTCTAAATCCACTCTGATCCAGGATTTGATCATGCCTATTATCCACATGAGGGAGGGGTTACTGCCCTTTGTGATGTCATGAAGGGAAAATCTCCAAACGGTGAGTGGAGCAGGCGAAAGACGGAGAGGACGGACTTTTCTGATTTGGGGGTGACACTCCCACAGCTAGGTGTTTGTTCTGCCCTCTGAGTCTGCCTTCTCACCGTAAACAATAGGGCATGGAGCGAGAAAGCCCGAGCCACCCAAGCCCTTCCAGAGAGGGGCGTGGTCAGACACAGCTCATTTACATTTAAAGCTACAGACACAGAAACAGCCTGTTCTGAGCAGGGCTGAAATAGAGGGGTTTATAGGCATGATCAAATACAGGATCAGAGTGGATTTAGAACAAGACACTTCACACACATGTTCTGAGCTCTGAGACTTATTTACACTGAAGAGGAGGAGAATATGTGACCTTTAAAGGTTTGTCTATTTAATACTATTAAACTCTATCTTAATGGTCTGACAACAATCATTAGAGAAGTCCGAGCTTGCACAAAGCATTTTGATCCTTAGTGTTTCCTTAACATCCAAAATACCTCCTAACTTCAGAGGTGAGTTTCTGCAAACTGACGTGTTCAGGTGATGAGCTTTAACATCCTCCACCTGCTCCAGCGTGAGGACTCGCAGAGTGTTTTCTGTTGCACATTAAATCTTTTTTATGTAGTGGCGACCTTTAGCTCAAAGTGGGACCAAATTGCTGCTGTTCTGGCTCACTAAGCTGAAGGGCTTTAGTGTCCATGCACGCTCCTCACTTCACGACGACGTACAGAAAGTCATCCATGACGGATCCATGTTCTATAAGGATCAGGGTAAAGAAAGTGGATGTACTGGATATTGAGCTTCCTGCAAGGATTCAACAGACTGCAAATCACTGTTGAAGTTTGAGCTGTAAAATTGGTGAGTGAACAAAGAGCCTTGGTGCAGCAGATTGTACATTTTGGAGGGAGTGTTTCCAATCGAACAGCTGTCTGAAGATCAATGGAATAATGGGAATGGATGGATCCTGTTTTGGCCTGGATTCCTGCTCCGTGTCTCCAATAACTGAGGAGTGATTTTACGTCAACTTCAGTGATTTCAAGATTCATTGTGTGCTTCTGTACGTCGTTCTTGAAATAACTGTAGAGTAAGCCGTGAGCTGAAAGTTGGTGCGGTGTGCGGTGTTACTGCACCGTTGCTATGGTTACCTGTAGGGATATCCGTGGTACTTGGACCTGAAAATGGAGAGCAGGAAGCTGAAGAAAAACACCACCAGGCCGAGGCCAACCAGGCAGATGACTGGAGAGAGAGACACACAAACAGACGATGATTTTAAACAAGGCGGCTGATCTCTCCAACAGGAATAAACTATAACAACTCAGTTTACAGATTTTCTAACTTTGTGCAGACATCATGTTTTGTGCATAATAATTATTACACAACAGGCTGTGAGCATGTTGGATTCCTGGCTGAAGGCGGCCGCTTAAATAATCATTTCACGCACGTTATTAGTGCTGATGCAACGCTCTGTTTGATCTCTGTGCAAATTGAAATGTGCTTGCAGGGTTTAGACATGGTACACGCTGAAAGCATTCCTCTTCATTTCTTCTTGATGGTTATTACACACACACACACACACACACACACACACCTATACAGGCTTTCATAAGAAAAGCTTAATTAAAACAGTAAATATCTGATATTTGCTAGAATGGCCAAAAGGACTAAAAAACTTGGCCAGCACTTCATCACCTCTAAACTTTGTTACCGTATTGGTCCCAATAGAAGACCAGATGCACAAAGACCTGCAACCCTAAGGCTCCCAAATAGATATACTGTTCATCTGAGACTCAACAGACGTAATGGACCAAGAAATGAAGGCATTGGTAGAGTCGTCGTCTCTTAACTGGAATGTTCAGGGTTCGATCCCCAGCTCCTGGAGCCACATGTACGATGTGTCCTGCCCAAGGTTAATTAAAGGAAGGTTTGATAGAAAAGTTCCATGTTCACCGTGTTTGTTGTTCTCTGATGTGCGGACACGGACTCAACTGCACGTCCGTTAAAAAAAAAAAATCTGGAGTCCGCCTGTCTTGTGAACTAAGCACGCTTCATGATCACGTAAAGCCATGCATGTGTTGTATTAAGACGTCATGTACAAGAGGTAACCGTGCTCAGGCCCGGTTAGTCCTGGAGCAGTGTGAGAGCAGGCCAGCAGGGGAATGAGGAGGGGGGTTAATCGTGCTTAAGCACGGTAAAGGACAACTTTGCTAGTGTGATTTATTTGAATTAAATGTACGTTTCTGTTTATTAACACCTTTTAAATCTGTGACAGCTGACTGTCTCACTCCCTGTACACTCCCTCTACAGACACGTAGCTCCGTCTTTTGTTGTCGACACATATTGGCATTTAGACGTCTTGACCCTGGATATAAGAGGATCCCACTGTTGTCTACCACCACCGTCTTATATTCAGACCAATACGGTAATAATGTTTGCCGTTATTTAGGCAATCCCTCAATGCTGCCTCATTTTCATCATCGACCCTGCTGTCCTGCAGAAAATTGTGCTTGCAACCATTATCATCTTATTTCCTCAGTGGCTATTCCCGAGCAAAAATATACATAAGCATGATCTTTAATCTGCAGGGGAATTGTGCGAATGTGTGTGCGTGGGCGTTCGAGTGTACGCAGACACACTCGTGTTAGAGCTAATCCTCGAGAAGCAATGTGTTAAATTAAACTGTCACCACAAACTGATATTGCTAATCAGGGATTAGGATGAGGACCTCTCCTGGAGACTAAATAGTGAGATATGGTGTGTGTGTGTGTGTGTGTGTGTGTGTGTGTGTGTAAAATAATGTTTGAGAGAGAGAAAGAGGAAGTAATGTCAAGACAAAAGATTTGGCAGGATATGCAACACGAATGTTCAGCATCAGTTTGTGTGTATGTGCTTCCATTCATCTACAAGGCTCCTGAGGTGTGTGTGTGTGTGTGTGTGTGTGTGTGTGTGTGTGTGTGTTCTGTGATCTGTAATGCATGTGTGCATAGTACTACATCTGCTGCCATTGCTCACTGCCAGCTCGGCTATCACTGTTCCTTCACTTTACATGCACGTGGCACAGTTACAATTCAACAGGAGAATCATTGTAGTCGTGCACACACTCAAACAAGCTCACTCACAAACCTCAGGGGCCGTCCTTTAATGTGTGTGTGTGTGTGTGTGTGTGTGTGTGTGTGTGTGTGTGTGGGGGAGAGAGATTTATATGACATTCAGGTCTTTATGCATCTCCCCCACAGACACACACACACACACACACACACACACACACACACACACACACTAATCCACGCTGACTGAGTGACTTGATTGAGAGCAGGACGTATTTGAGTGCGTCTCCAGGGAGAGCCGTCGTGCCCCGGTGTTTCCACTTCTACGCGTGTGTGTGAGCGGAAGAACGTCTGTGTTTCTTCATTAAGTATTGGAGGATCTTTTTCCCATAGCTCATCAATTATGACTTAGAGGTATTTTAGTATGCATCCGTGGATAATGACGGCTCCGTACACACACGCACTAAGCATGCTAATAGAGTGATTTATGACCTTGGCCAAATGACAAGTTGTTTAAAGCTGAATGATTTCCCTCAATGACAAAGGTGGTAATCCCTCTTTGGACTGTGTGACTTGGCTCAATTCAACTCATGATATATAGCCATGGGAAAAATGCATTTACATTCCCCTCAGCATGAGGAAGCCAATAAACATATTAAGTTAAGCCTTTCTCATAAGGACAAATATGAATGGATATTGTGATGCTAAATGGCTCCTCTGTTTATTCTGTATCTACTTACTGGCTTCCAGAGACACTGACTGACTCAACCTCGGGGTACATCCATCCATTACTGTTTTATGCTTCGACATGAACATAAAAACAGAAAAGACTTCCCTCTGCTTGGTGTTGTGTGTTAACTCTGCATCTGCAGGAAACCAGGGCCGCTTTATACACACATACAGAGCTGCTTATTCTGGGGTTCCTTTAAAGCTGCCTCCACTGTACTTTGGTCTGTTTGAATACATGCCCTCACTTTAATCTGAAACTTTCAGGACAGCCTGTTCTGCTTGCTCACATCTGTTTTCACATGACGTAAAAAAGAGAGGATGTGTAACTCATAGATTGCAGACACAGCGACAGTGTCTGACACTATAAAAACAGTCTTTCACCTTCACATCAATGCTACCTGTTATTAGACATATTCACGGTATTAAACGTACAGTATGTTAATCCGCCACCAGGGGGCTCTCAATAACAACAATAACAAAAGATCAAAAGATGACTTCGACTCTGGCGGGTAATCACGGGAGTTCTCTCTGCTAGGACGTCGGTGACGCCACGCGCCATTTTCCCTACGCCTTTTTTTGTGCGGCCGCTCCGAGCACTTTGAATTGAAAATCTTTCAACTTTTCAGAAAGATGCTGTTGACGTCTCCGGCGCTCTTTTCCAAATGTATGATATTCTCCGTAGTTTAGCCTCCTACTGATCGTGTCTTGTACCCACATCCTCCTCGCTCCGTGTCTGATCGGGAAATAAACGATCTCAAATAAAAAACATGCGGTGAAAAGTAACTGAGCAGTGTTGGTCATACGGCGGCCGTTGTCAACAGAATGTTGTCATAGAGACAGGACGGACGTGCACACTTTTCTTCTCAACGCACAAACGCTTCATGCAATCGCTCCCGATCGCACAGCCAGCGCTTTTCTGCCTGGAAAAAAACCCCGCCAGGTGGAAACAGAGCCTCACTAAAGACCTGCTACATCAATATATTTATCATATTTAACAGGCGAACTTAAATTTAAAGAGGAACACGTGCACGCTCATACGTTTGGCACCAGTAGAACTTTAAGTGTTATGGCTGCAGGTTCTGTTCAGCTAAAGCATTTATTCAGAAAATGTTCGTTCATCATTTAACCACTGGTATAATTGAGTATCAGACACAGTTGTTTTTATTGTCAAGCCGCCTTGGTCAATCTTTCACCGTCTCCTCCCTTCATGTCGGATCTTGTGGGCCCGCCAGTCATCACCGAGCAGCGCCTTTAATTGCCTCTTTTTTTTTTTTTTTTGGTGATTGCATAATCAGTTTGTGTTGGAAATAATTACAATCTGCTTGAAGTTAACTTCAAGCAGATTGTAAGTACAAAGAGTAATATGCACTAACAAGCTTCAGTGTTTTTCTTTCTTATTTCTTGGACAGATGACGGACGGAGCCAGCTGTCCTCCATCTTTCCTCGGCTCGTTTCTCTTTGTGTGGAGAAAGAAACGACTTTAACTCTTTTATGACAGTGAAGACTAAAATGTAAGACCTATCAGAGGTCTACCTGCTGCTCTGAAGACACTCAAACACTCGTTTAACCGTCTCATTTAATTGAATTACTATCACGTGGATTCATTTATTTGTCAGATCGAACGCGGTTCATTTCTACTTGCTGCTCAACGTTTATTCACCACAGCTGACGAACATCAACAGAAGGATATTTATCACGCAGTAAAGGAAGAAAAAACGTTAAACAAGCGTCCCCCTCGGCGTATTTAAATCCTGTAGCTGTGTATTCAGAGGCAGTTATGGGGCAGGTGAGAGGTCAGCTCAGTGATTAACTGGAAAGAAAAACAAGAGCTTCTCATTTATGGGAGCTGCTGCAGCTAATTGACAGTTATGCAAATACACGTCACACTAATGAAAGGACTGATAGAAGGGTGCGTTTATGCATGGCAATGTCTGTTTGTGTGGATTAGTGTGCAGAGGACTCTCCCAACTCTGGTTTATTTATTTAGTTTCAAAAGCAAACGGTATGTCTCTAAAAGTTTATATCAATATAAACATTCAGTCAGACTCTAAGTTTCGTCCGGACTCGTTTGAAAGTGAGGAGCCGGTTTCTTGTGTTAAATTTTAACTCTTACTTCGTGCAATAAGGATCCATTCTGATCCAATCTGAACACTTTCTTACACTTCTGTGATTTCTCCTGAAGATAAAGTTTAAGAGGCTTACCTCAGTTTAATTTAATTTTATTATTTAACGGTAGAGTCAGAAGCTTTCTCCTTCAAAATAAAATACAGACTGATTCTTAAGTAAAGCTGTTCCATCGTCCCTTCTGGGCCTCCGTACATGTGTGGTGGTGGCTGTGTCTGCAGAGACCCTGTCCTCTGAATGGATTTTGTGTTTCCTCCAGCCGATGACAGGAGTCATTTAGGAGTGGATACAATTCAGAAATTGGACGTGATTCAAACAGGCAAATATGACGGATGTGGATATAGCGATAAATATAATCACAGTGAGGTGAAAGGTCACACAGATAAAGCTCGTTCTAAAATGAGGGTGAACGTTGTGTTTGCTTTTACCCGTGGACGTGGAGTTGGTCTGCTTCCTGTTGGACAGGCAGGTGACAAACAACGGCGGTTAGCTTGTGCTAGCGTGCGTTAGCTTGCAGTGAAGGTACAAGCAGTAAACGTACACACTACGTCCTGCAGGGAGCGTGAGAGGAGGGTCCCAGTTTGAATGTTGTGTTTACAGGCTGCAACATAAACTGCCTTGGACCTTACAGAATAAGGAAATAAGAGGAAACTGGTGGAGTTTTCTTTGGTGCTGGTTGTCTCATAGAAACTCTCAACTCAGCATGTCAAATTAAACATGAATTGCTTACATGCTGTATGATGCAAATCTGAAACTTGTTTTCCTGCAGACATAAAGAGAATGTTTTTTTTTAAGGTTTATTTTGGGGCTTTTTGCCTTTATTTGATAGGACAGTGGATTGAGGGGGGGAGAGAGGGATGGGGGGGGGGCCAGAAGAAGCCACAGGGCAGAGATGAACCCGGGCTGCCTGCTTTGAGGACTACAGCCTCCATACATGGGGTGCGACTTAAACGCTAGGCCACCTGCGCCCCCCCATGAAGAGAATCTTAAATGTCTTTTCTTATCAGGCGGTGAGACGGGCGAGATAACCGTGGTGATGCACGTGCAGTGGAGCTTCCTGTCACTTGTTTCTCATTTGATTTATGAAAGGTAAAGATTCACTGATGGCAGATCTGTTCAAGGTCTGACCTTTCATTCCGAATTTTAGCCGATTCTGATTTTTTTAATTCTTTCTCCAATTCGGTGTAAGCTGAAGTTTTTAGGTATCCCAGCAATGACATGCCATTTTCTGGCACGAGAATGGCGGCCCTCGCAGAGCCTTCAAAAATAATTGCTTTTGAAGTTGGTGGGAGTGTAAGTGCAGTTTTAAAAAAAAGGACAAACCACTCAGCACTCAGCGGACGTCTGACACATAACATATTGACAGAAATAAAAAAGGATCCTTTTGCAGGTCATGTTGGAGTCAAAGGCGGACATTTTATCGGAGATCAAGGAGGCTGAACTGTACACGGGAAATTAAGTGGACAGAGGAAAAGGACAGAAGGAAACTGAAAGGTCTCTGTATATACGGTTCTTTATTTCCTTGTTCGTCTTTTTCGATAGAGTTTCAGCTTCTCCTGAATAAGAGCTTCTTCTGTAAACAGTCATTTTGATGCGTATACATTAGCTGCTTTAATGAGTCACCTTCCTGCTCATTGCAGGCCGTCTCTAACTATGCCACTCAGCTTTAAAACACGCACGTACGCACACACCCCTTACAACTGCTTCACTTGAGGCCTTGACACACCAAGGAGATCGCCAGCCGTTGGTCCAACTGAGTGATCGTCGCCCTAGTTTTTGTGGAAGAGGAGCTTGAAAAATAAAAAGTTAAGAAAAGGGAAGATTATAATAAAAAAGTAAAAGAAATCCTCACGACTTACTTCTCCTCTTGCCAACATCTCCCTTGGAGGTGGCAGCCTCATTTAGCAGCACCATCCCCATGGTGATTGCAGCATCTGGTAAAAGGTTGTCAAGGAAACAACACACTGATATACAGGGAGAGGAGGAAGCTGGGAGGTACACACTGACCCGGGAAGGACTGCTGGACAAACTCATGCACTTACAGATATGCACATGTACAGGGGGGGCACTCGAGCAGATGAACAAAAACATCCGTCATACTGGACATACACAAATCTGTGGACATGACATGAACAATCTGGTCCTCCAATAAACAATTTATCATAACCCGAAAATATAGAGAAAATGATTGAGCGGCTAACTTTGGGGGTCTACATCACTTTAAGTTCTCACATCAGAAAGGGGATACGTTGCTGATAAGCAGCCAGTATGCTAACTAATTAGCATCTAGTTTAAGGCGATTACTGTGACCTTATTTTGAAGTGTTACCAAAATGATGAAATGTTTTCCCCTTTTGCTCAGACCACAGACAGTAAATATTAATGGATGAAGCCTGAGTGACGTCACCCATCTGTTCCTGCAGGGGGCTCCGGAGGCTCATCAGCAGCAGCCGCCATGCTGGAAATGCTGTCTCAGCCTAACTTAGAGTCAACCTAACGACAGGCTGAGAGCTGCAGCTGAGGCGGGTTTTAAGCCTCTTTAATAACCGTTACATCACGCCCACCTGTCAATCATGTCAGCTACACGCCTAACTATGAGTAACATGTATCGTTCAAAAAATCAAAACAGAGCCGTTATATTCCCCCCCCCCCCCCGTACAGTGTGTGCCAGTGACAATAACTTATCAGACCTTTTTGTTTTTTTGAACCAGGCTGTAAACATGTTCATTTATGCTGTTTTAACGACTTTTTTTGCCGGTCATGTGTATGTGACTTCCTGTGCTTCTGCAGCCAGCCTCTAGTGGACACTCGATGAACTGCAGGATTTTGCACTTCAACATTAGCTTCATTTTTCAACACCGGATGTTGCCGCTTGGCTCAGATCCATAACGTACAAAAACATACTCTGGATTCTATAATAAATGAATTAAATTGAACCGCACCAATCGAAATTGACCAAATCAGTCTGTTTTTAATGAATCGTTAATAAATTGGATCGTAATTTGAATCTGATCGTCTTGTGAAGGAGAAATTTACATCGTTAATAAATACCAACAACAACTTTGATTTACACGTACGTCGTGTTTGTGCGTAGCTTTTGACAGAATAAACCTAGAATCGAACCATTACACGATAGAGCTGCATCTAGTCGTCTTTATGTTAAAGTTTCAAAATAAGAGCATCAAATAAAGTGTTTCTATCCTGAAATGGTATCGCTATGCACCTGCTCTGACAACAAGAGAAGGGGTGTTAGCCTTCCTCCAGGTGTAAATGTGTCTTTCATTTAGATGTAATCAGTTGGGCAGGAAATAAAAAAATTATCTGTGTGAGCGCGGACGAACAAATCTTGCTCTGCAGCAGGTGCGACCTTGGACCTGCTATTTCCCTACGGACTCTCAACAGCAAGGAATGAGCGCTTTCATTACACACACATAAAAACAGCAGTGCAAGACAACAAAGGTGCACAAGCAGACAGGGAAGAAGACAAACACAAACATCTATTCTGCTAAACAAGTACACACACACACACAGACAGAGATGCAGCCGAACATCAGGGGTCGAATTTGGAACAAATCAGGCAGGGAGATGGAGTTAAAAGGAGGACAATCTCTTGTCTTTGTATTGTGTGTTTGTTCAGTCCAGAAGGCGCGCTCCCCACAGGGAAGGCACACAGATGACAGAGTTTTCTGTTGGGAAAATAAATGTAGCGGGCAAGAAAATTGGATGCTATTTCAAACATATGAAAAGGTGTCTTCCTGTGTGTTGTGTGTGAAAATGAAGAAATAATGGAGTTTATAGCCAAGATGA
Source organism: Tautogolabrus adspersus (assembly GCA_020745685.1). Classification (NCBI taxonomy): domain Eukaryota; kingdom Metazoa; phylum Chordata; class Actinopteri; order Labriformes; family Labridae; genus Tautogolabrus; species Tautogolabrus adspersus. The sequence continues at coordinate 2,126,003 of CM036537.1, forward strand.
GATGTTGGGCATTGCACGGAGGGTTGAGTTTCTTCTGCACGGACACATTTTGCAGCACCATGTTTGAGATGATGTCAACACAAACACAGATATGGTGCTCAAAGGATACTCAGAAGAAGGATGATGTGAGACTCGGCCACAAACTGAGCCTGGCTGCTGCCGTGAATGTAACTCTGTTAACGAGAGAAAACAGACGGGAACAGATCATTCATTTGGCTAATCTTCACAATATACACAATAAATGGTGAGGCAAGTTAAGTAGAAAATGATTGCACAGTGGTTGATACCAAAGAGAGACGTAGGAAGCTGAGAAAGAGATTTTCAAAATAAAGTAGCAGGAAGAGTAAACGTCTGATAAAACCCCAGGAGAGAAACGTCTGATGGCGTTGAGACTAATGGTGGGAATCACACGGTAACTCACGATACGATATAATGCGCGATACATGGTCCATAATAAAGATTATATTGCGATTCAATTCTACATTCCTGTATCGGACGCTTTCATCCAATGTGACGACCTTCAGAGAGTAAGAACAACACAAGCAAGGAGCTTTAAGGTGCTGACAGGGAGTGACCAGAGCACGTTATTTATTTGTTTTTTAATATATCATCATCAGCTGTTCTTAGGAGTTCTTATCAGCATCAAATGAACCTAAATATTGTCATCAGACAAAATGAAATAAAGCAGTCAACTCTGTCGGCTGCATAGCAGAGCGAGAAACTTCCCAGTGACAGTTAGAAAGCAACAAAACACCGCGGTACAGTTTGTCATCACGTCAGGAAGAAGTGACTCAAATTGCTGCAGTGTCATTTTCTGGATAAATATGCCACCAGCAGAAGGATAATTGTATCACAACAGACAGGACGATGATATACTGCTATATCAATATTTTGTACCACCCCTATTATGGAAGTACAATAATGCGTAATATTCCTTTATTTCAGTACAGTTACTGCTCCCGATAGGAGCAATCCTGGACCTGGTTTGAGCCAAAATGGCCTCCTGCTAATAGCTTCATCTTTGCCTTTTCTTTATAATGATGGACGCAGAAAATCTAAAACAGACCGTACAGAGCGTTTCCATCCGTCAGCTCGGCAGCAGAAAGAATCGGTGTGTGATTTTTGTAACCACGCTTTGTTTTTATGAGCAGGAATGTGTCATTTGCAGATTAAGTGTGAGTGAATATGTGTGTGTGTGCTGAGTCATAAAGGTTTCTACCATGTAGTGCGTTGGTGGATAGAGGTGCTACCTTTTCACTGAGTGGGCGGGGGGGTCAATCTAACCCCACAGGAACACTCACACAGATCTGGATCGGTCGCAGTCACAGCCCAACCTGTATATGAAGACCCCCACCGTGCTTTTGTACCGCCCCAACCCTTCCAGACCTTTAAGAAGTCGGTCGAACAATAGAGTCAAAACCAGAGAGTGGAAAACGTAGACATGATTCATGAAGATGTTTCATTCCCATGATATCCGGTGTATAAGACGCACTTTTGATACCTCTGAAGTTGGCTACGTCCTATCTACCAGTGTTAAATTCTAAGACATGCACCGTGAGCACTGTGAGTGCAGCCTTCCCCATCACACGCTGCACGCAACATGATGCAATTGAAAAACCACTCCCTTTCATTGTGTATCGCTAGCTGTGCTGGGAAACATAGAGACGCTGACAATGCTGGCAGCGCCACTTTTTCTGTCATGAGGTCAAACTTGTGCATTTAAAGCAAACAGTAGTTTCCAGTTCAGTAAAGAAAGCTTGTGGAGTGCTGGTTTGTGACTTTTCGATGTATAGACCTCTTTCTGTTACAGTCAGCACGTACACATCCGCTAAATAAAGTCTCCCACACAGACAGAGAGTTACAAGACAAACTTTTTGTCAGAGGCCTGTTTCGACTGGCATCAGTCTGTGTGTGATAGGAGGCATTCAGACAGGCACACAAAGAAAGACAAAGTGTAAGTCTTGTGGAAAAGAGACAAATAAAAGGAGGGCGAGAGGAAGGAAGTCTTTCAGTGAGTTCAGGCGGTTGAATCCCTGCAGATTATTAGCGTCTAGGTTTACAGCACATCTAGGGTCTGTTTTTCCACTCGACTGCCCCAGTGTTCATTTATTTCCCTATCAGACAGGAGTAAGGATGGAGAGATGAATAGAATATGACAAAGGAGGAGGAGTGAAGGGTGGACAGCTTTCTCTTGCTTCGCTGGAGAGAAATGAAGATTTTTTGCACTTGAATGCAGACATAAAGACGACACAGGCAGCAGGCTAATACTGATCCTTTTGTCTTCAACAAAAACCCGTTCTGTAGAAACTTGGACTTTTCAATTTGCTATTGAGACTCTTTCCTTATAAGCAAACCAACACGCCTTCATTACCACATTATAAAGGTTTCTTTTGGTTAATCTGTTCTTTTCTTTCTTTAGGCATTAGTGCTTTTTTAATGATTAAATGTTACCTATTAGGTCACATATTCTCCTCCTCTTCAGTGTAAATAAGTCTCAGAGCTCCTCAAAACATGTGTGTGAAGTGTCTTGTTCTAAATCCACTCTGATCCTGTATTTGATCATGCCTATAACCCCTCTATTTCAGCCCTGCTCAGAACAGGCTGTTTCTGTGTCTGTAGCTTTAAATGTAAATGAGCTGTGTCTGACCACGCCCCTCTCTGGAAGGGCTTGGGTGGCTCGGGCTTTCTCGCTCCATGCCCTATTGTTTACGGTGAGAAGGCAGACTCAGAGGGCAGAACAAACACCTAGCTGTGGGAGTGTCACCCACCTGGGGGAGGGGTTACTGCCCTTTGTGATGTCATGAAGGGAAAATCTCCAAACGGCCTGTTTGAGCACACATTTTCTGAAAAGTGGAGCAGGCAACAAATCATCCTCAGAAAGACAAAGCAACGTGTTGTTTGCACGTTTTTCCCTTTATTCCCGCGTGATTTTGTAGTTCTCTTGTGATGTGCATACAGCTGCTCATGGCTGCGCTCAATTTCAAGAAAACGGATCCATTGGGGCATTACACCGTAATAAAAACTCTGGCCCTGACGGAATTTGCCGTGCACAGAGTATGTTGAAATTGGCGGTAAGGCTGAGCCCAGATAGGCTAACTAGCCTGGATGTATACTGAATAATTCAACATGAGCCCCTTTTTTTTCTGGAGACCGCCGAGTCGTTAATCTGGGAATAATCCTTTAATCGAATACCCTATATATAGAAATCATAATAACTCAATAACCACAGATTTATGCAGCAGTATCCATAAGCAGAACTGTGCTTTCATTACTAAAAGAAAAAGAATCTTGTGACCGTTTGTAAAAACACACCTCTCTGCATGTTGCCTCCTTAACATTAAAAGAAACGGCAGAAGGAGAGGCTTTGGGCAGGAGCCGTGCTTGGAGGATGAAAAATCCCTCAATCCATCGCCCAGCACTTCCAATTAATCTGATGGATTAGAATGCAGGACTCCCATTCATTAGTGTGCACAGCTGAGTGTGTGTGTGTGTGTGTGTGTGTGTGTGTGTGTGTGTGTGTGTGCTTTTCACTTTAAGTAGCTGTGCATGTGTATGCTGAGAAGCACAGAGTAAATGCATGTTTGTGAATGAGAGTGATTAGAGAGAGTTTGTCTATGTGGTGTGTGTGTGTGTGTGTGTGTGTGTGTGTGTGTGTGTGTGGTCATTAGAAAGAGGTGAGACATCAAGGTGGTCTGTGAGTAACAGAAGCCACAGCTCGCTAAAGCTAACGTGGAGACAAATGGAGAAGCAAACTGAACGCTCACACTCCATGACTTGTTACCTCTCTCAGAGAGAAATTAAATGCAGTGTATGAAATCTGTTTTTATTTTGCCGACTATGGGTGTCTCTTACCACAAAAAAATGGTGCCGCGCACTACGCTGTAGTCCACTGCCACTCTAGTCAATCATTATTTCTACAGCGAGCGACACAGTTCCGTCTCCGGAGCGTGCGAGCAGCGCCACTACGCTCTGCTGCGTTTCAAATACGCTGCGAGTTTATTTTCAACGGAGTACGCTGCAGGCATGTCAAGCTGGACAGAATATAACAACCTGGACAGGAAGTCAGACAAGCAAACACACAGAGCGTCCGGTCAATTTCAAACTAAAACACAATATACAGATTCACAATCGTATTTTTCATCACTTTATCAACATGACGTCAAAACAGGCGACGAATGAGCAACAAATCATCCTCAGAGACAAAGCAACATGTTGTTTGCACGTTTTTCTCTTCATTCCCGTGTGATCTTGTAGTTCTCCTGGGCGCGCGCCCTCTGACGGAGCAAAACAGCGGCGCTGACAGACCAGGGCGCACACGGAGTATGTAGGGATTGGGGGTGACTCAATTTCCACTTCATCGAAATCACACATCTCACAAAGACGGTTTTCTACTAGAATATGCTTGAATGGATCGACTTCACCGGCCGGAGGAAGAATTTTTTGTTGAGTAGTAAAACTTTAAGCTGTTAAATACATCATTCTCTTAGACGTTATTTTACCACACAGCGTGCTGACAAACACTGTTACAGAGCCTCATCAAGGACCACCTCAGTAAATCAAGGCCGGTTCACGCTGTGGAGCTGCCTGCTGCAACTTGACTCTGCTACTGCTCCAATTAATCTGATGGATTAGTTTTCAGTCTGTGAATGAGGACTGAACATCGACACTGTTTGTCTCTAAATAGCATTACATGACGTTCATGTAAGAGCTTTAGACAACACCTTTCTTTAAGTGGGAATTCAAGCTTACTAAACATTGTGTAGCTCCATGAGTTGAGCAACAGCTGATCATCAGACTGGAGGTCTTCACTGGCCACGCAAACTCTCAGCCGTCTCAGCCTTGTTGAAACACAGTAGACTGGACGAGGTGCTCAGGTTCAGTGGGCGCAGAAACTGTGCAATCATTTCATGATTCTGTACGCTAAATCAAACACGTTTGTTTTCTGTAGCGTAAAAGCCGAGATGTTTCATCGCAGGTCGTCTGGGCCTGGTGTGGAGTTAATGAGGATTCTCTCCACCATCATATTTAACACATCTTTGGATATGTTACTCACATAACTAAACGCACTAAAACAAAGAAGATCCATAGATGACTGCCTATAGATTTCTCTCATTAGCATACAGTAAGGAAACATCAGAACAGAAGTGTTCACATTCTTTGCACTGAAGGAATGAAGATGTGAGCAGCACTGAGTGTCTGTGTTCGTGCACTCATTTGAATACTCTGACATTAAAATGCCGTGTTTACATAAGAACCGTATGAAGCTGCTCATTTGTCAGACGTTGAAGCGGATAAGGCGTCTTCACCCATAAAGGCGTGCGTTCAATATGTATATCTGGACATGGAGAGCAGCCGTATAGTCGGCTCACGTGTTTATTATGGTATTAAAATGAGGTTGGGAACACGCTTTGGCCAGGAGCCGTTAATGATGTCCTTAATATGCGACACCTTCAGGGCTACATATCACTGAAATGGAACAGTTGGTATCAATTATGCAAACACTGATGACACAATGTGTATGAACCAGTCCACCAAGCGGTCCGGTTTGGTACAATAAACCCTGATCCTGTTTCCGTTTCCGAAGCCAACTGCACCCTTACACATCGCTAAATCACAGCGGCGCGACATGGTGTAGACAGCCAAAACAATTCAACAAGAAGAAGAACGTGACACAGTAGAGACAGAGCAATGATTCCGAGGAAGGTCTGCATCTCCGAGGCAAAAAACAAAAACAGCCTTGAAATGACTCTCTCCAAATCCGCAGGATATCTAAACATGGTAAGTGAAGATTCTTTTGACCAATCAACGGACAATACAGCCAAGCCAGTGTTAGCTGTTAATAGCCGAGGGCCGGATAACCTTTACAAATAGCCATATTCATCCATTCTTCACAGCGTATCATGCCCGGTGTGTGTTTGTGAAAGGTCAGGAGGAGGCACTCCGACAGGAAGAGGGTAAATAAAAAGTCCACAACGCAGAAGAAGAACAGAGTGGAGAAAGAGTTGGTAACTAAGAGGAGAGGAGAAGGGGTAAAATTGGTGGTTCATTTAGGTTCACAAAGGATAAGTGCGACTGTGTGTGACTGTGTGTGCGTGGGTATAATGATCGGTGATCTTGGAAGTGAACATTGAAAGGTAATCTGGTACGAGTGTCAGCTGAAGATTTATAACAGAAAATGAGAGCAAAGGAGGAAACCGAGGGAGAGAATGATTGTTAGCTCGATGATACAGGAAGAAAAAACGCTCAGTCATGAATAGAAAACTAAAGAAGAAATCAAAAGAACACAACACAGAGTCCTAAAAGTGTGCACGTTTGTCAAACATTGTGCTACTTCATCATTTTTGGGCTTTGTATGCCTTTATTTTAGAGATAGGACAGTGGATAGAGTCTGAAATCTTGGAGTGAGAGAGAGTGGGGAGTGACATGCGGGAAAAGGAGCCACAGGTCGGATTTGAACCCGGGCCGCCCGCTTGGAGGACTGTGTCAGCAGACATGTTCTGTAGAAATTCACAGATTCTTTTATGTCTAAAAGTATTCCTCTTAGGTGTTGCACTATGACCAAGCACAGTCTTTCTTTGGGGCGGCTGTGACTCAGTTGGTAGAGTCGTCGTCTCTCAACCGGTAGCTTGGGGGTTCGATCCCCAGCTCCTGCAGCAACATGTCCGATGTGTCCTTAGGCAAGACACTTAACCCCGAATTGGAGTTGGGTTGTACTTTGGAGTGAGCGACAATGCAATACATTTGACTTGAGTAAAGACAGACTATTACTCCCTGTAGGTATTTGAGCTGCAGCGATGATCTTCTGTTAACTAACTGTGAGCATATGGAGATGATTTATGGAGAACAGCAGAGGGAGGGTGGGCAGACCCACTGAACCCTTCACTTGAACAAATATGGAAGTCTATTTTAGGGATTCAGGTGATGCTTTTACAATCTCATTATCTCCTCTCTGTTTATGCAACTCAGTGTTTTCACACTCCACGGAGAGTTCAGTTTAATTACCTGAGAGTAAATTACAGTCATTTAAAACCTGTTCCCTTTTTCTTTTTGAGAACTCGTCAGTCAGTGAAATGAGGTGACCTCTCATTTGCTCAATAGGCTGAAGTTTTATTTGTGTTTTGTTTTTCTTCTTGGAACTATGTGAGATTTTATCTGGCTGCAGTAAGCAGTGAACGATGAACGAGCGGACACAGTGACGCAGGCTTGTGACAAAATAAAGGTTTGTCTGCTCCGTTGAGACAAGGCGCTAAACCCGCCACTGCGCCAAAGACCTCTCTCAGGGGCCAACATCTCAGTTTGTGCCTAATGATTGCCTTGTAGTAGAAATGTTAGAGAGCGTGTGACTTAGAATGGTTTCACACTAAGGACCAGGTACCGTGCCCAAGTCCGCTTGAAGAGGTGGTCTCAGGCGAGATTCATGTGTACTTGAGTACGGTGCGTGGGAGATGTGAACGCCACTGTGCTCAAACAGGGAAGTGGACCGCTATATGACTTCATTCTAAATGTCTCCTGTCGCCTCTAAACCGCCGTATCCACGCAGCACGGGCTCATTTCCTGCTCTGAGCTGCACGGTAGATGTGGATGTAGGAAGAGGGTCGTTGAAAGCGTCTCAGAAATAACACAAACATCCACAGTTAGCAGGATGGACTCTTCTTGACGGATTTGCAAACCTGCTGTATCGGACTGTGGACATACGCACATACAGTATGTGTCGATAAAGACTTTAACTATTCAAACCAAAATGTTTTTTTCGATCCAGACATTTTTAAAATGAGTGTGTATGTGGCCGCATTTCTCCAATACCTTAGGTCGCCGCTTGATTTCACCATGTGACAATGGTCACAAACCAGTGAGTGGGGATGAATCGATCTCCAGTGTTAAGGACTGGAAACCGACAGAGACATTTTGGTGAAGGCTGAAAAAGAAACAGCCTGCTATCCTTGCACCCGAGACCACATCACCCCCATCCTTCATAACCTCCCCGGGCTCCCCATCCCCCAACGGATCTACTTCTAACTCCTCATCCTCACCTACAAAGCCCTCCATAACCTGGCTCCTCCCCCTACCTGTCTGAGCTCCTCCACCGGCACACTCCCACCCGTACTCTCTGCTGACGCAAACCTCCTGTCCCCCCCTCGCAGGACTAACCATCACTCCTTGGGGGACAGGGCCTTCTCCACGCCCCCTCACTCACTTCCTCTTCTACATCGCCTACAACCACGAACCATCTCAACTCTCAGCCTCCTTCTTTTACATTATGTCTTTGTCGTTTTGTTTTGTTGTTAAGCTTCTCTGAGTATTTATTAAAGCGTTATAAAAGTCGAATGCATTATTATTCTTATATCAAGAGTTAATGTTTTCACTTTGCACTGTAGCTGCATTATGATGTATGCTCCTGTTTAATCCGAGTTGATCTGATCTTATTTTTATCCTCTATTTATAAATCCTTTCACACAGTTCTATTTTGGATTGTGATTTTTTTAAACCTTTAATGTTTGACGTAAAGCACTTTGCATCGCCTTGATATTAAATTGTCATTAGTTTACCTGCCAAATAAACACAAGTCTTTTCAAGGAGATTCAAAGTGTCTGAGGTTTGAGCATCTTCAGTGAGAAGACGGAGGGATGATCGATGTCTGCTGGTCTGAACAAAAGAACATGTTCAAATCCTCTAAAACACACCGACACAGACGGGCATTCTCTCCATGCAAGTGTTTCCCCTCTCTATCAAAAGTGCACAAATACACAAAGAGTCAACTCACTTTCACACACCCATGTCCTCTGCAAACCAAAAGTCTCGCTCAAGGGAACCTCTGCAGTGCTCAGGAGATGAACTGGCACCTCTCCAGCTACCAGACTTGAACCAGCGACCCTTCGGTTCCCAACCCAAGTCTCTACAGTAAGTAACTGAGCATCACCGCTGACACGCTGGAGAGTGATGATGCTTGTTGTAATCCATATAGCGCCCTCTGCTGGTCAAAGAGACCTGCTAGTTTAATGCAATGAAACTCAAATGAAATGCTTTTTGACTGCCGAATAAATCGAGTAATATCGAGGCATATCTGCGATAGAATTCGCCGATACCGATGGTCACTGGATGAGCTGATATCGGCCGATATTTCCCTGGATACGGTGTGTGCCTGTTATACTTGTTTGAGTGTTTTTATGTTTGTTGAAGCCAAACCGTGTCTGTGCTCCACTTGCTGTGTGTTTTTGTCGAGATGTGTGTGAGTGTGAAAAACTGAGCTGGCAGTATTTTCTTGGCTGCACAGTGAGACGCTCTCTACAATTTCATCTGCTTGGTCGTGCCATTCGTCAGTTGACAAATCCTTTCAATATAGTCTACCTGGCCACGCTCGCTCATCATTTTAAAGGAATTACACTGTCTGGGGAGAGAGGGAGGGAGGGGGTGAGGAGAGTGTGAGATTTGAGAGGGAGGTGAGAAGACGTAGCATACAAAGAGAGGCGAGAAGAGGACACATAAGACGAGTATCTCTTCAATATCGTCTTCCCGGGTCAGACTATTCACTGTAAAAGGACAGAGAGAGGAAGGAGGGGCTGAAAGAGAGCATGGGGGGGAGGGGATTAGGATGGAAACAGTTTGATTTCTACTTTAATATAGCTATCACTGCTACTATTACTTCAGAGTAGCAATCTGGCCTGAATGCTTGAGAAATATGGCTGGGTTCAAGCATTTTTGGTGAATGAGGTTACAGCTGTGGAGTAAATGGAGAGAAGAAGATTGATGTTGAATCGAGGCAAGGCCTGGGGGGGGGGATCAGGGGGAGTCATATCATAGAGCCAGCTAAGGTTCACATAGTTACACTAAATGTTCTCTTTACACCTGTGCAGTCTATTTAAGAACTAAAAAACAGCCAAACTGTGACCTCAGCTGTATCTCAGTGGAGCTAATAATGGTCCTGGTTAGTGTGTCCATCAAGGAGGAGGTACAGAGACTTATTTTGTGTTATAATGAGAAGGTTTCTATTGTTTTTGTGATTTAGTATTTACGATTATAAGAAGGGGTGGATTATTAGAAACCCATCAGAATGTAATGCAGTCAATCCTGCCTGTAACTAACGGAGGACCTCAACGCTCAAACTTCTAATTCAATCTAAATCTTCATGAAGAAGTCCTCAAAGTGTCGTCCCACCGACCCCAACAAAATGTCGTAGGCATCATAACAGTGGACAATGAAAATAAATATTAGGATGGATTCCTTTACGGAGCGTTATAACAGCTCACACAAAATCAGTAACTATAGAGCTGCAGGAGCTTCTCCTATGACACTACATTGGTTGTTATTAATTAGAGCTCGACCAATTAATCGGCTAGTTGATGATATCGACCGATATCAGCTCATCCAGTGACCATCGGTATCGGCTATTTTATCACAGATGTGTGCCGATATTACTCGATTTATTTACCAGTCAGAAATGGGTATCAGATTTTTTTCCTTACTAATATCGATATCGGTCAGGCCCTATTATTAATATAGGCAACAGGAACATAGAGTATAGATTGATCTTAAAGGCTGAATGTGCGACATGTTACATATAAATATGGCAGAAATCCAGTAAACCTGTTCTCCAGTGTGTTGTTCTCTGCTCTTTAGTTCAGATTGTGATTCTGTTGAACTACACGTAGCATTTATTCTCATTCCCTAAAACCTTCCTGAGCTGCTTATTCACACAAGTCCCAAAAAGCATGACAAGTTCAGCTCTTTGCGTGCACACATGCAGCTCACCCCGACAATTATGAGAAGGTTTGAGGAGTCCTGCGCATGTGTTAACACCGCAGAAGAAACCAGAGCTTTAAAGGTAGTGTTTGTGTAAGGCTATCAGGACACACAATGAGCCTCCCACCAGCTCTTCTCTGCTCCTAACGGATGTCATTTGTTTTCTGCATGCTCGGTAATACATCTTTTATGACCCACTCACCTTTTCATTTGAATCAACTGCCTTTAGCTATTGCTTCACAGAGTCGGAGAAAATTAATTCCTGTCTTTATCTAAAACGCTGTTTCAACATTTCACCATGTCAAAGCTTAAATGCTGCCCTCATCGCTTTGCTCAGCTTAGACATGGCCAAAAACAAGAGAGGGAGAGAGGACTGGAGCGCGAGCCAGGAAGGAAACTACAAAGTAGCTGACTGCACTTCATTATTTCTCCTTATGAGGACTATAACATGGTATGAGGAGAAAAGAGTGAAGCCTCTTGTCATGTGTTATGCCCAAAGAATGTATAAAACATGGACGTAGTCTCAGTGAAGTCACTCATTGTTTTTTTATGAGGCTATATGTAACCCAAGATAAGGTCTCCATGTTGGAAACCTAACTCTCCACCTAACTTTGGATTAATCTAGAAACAGGCAAAGAGGTGGAGCTGAGGCGGGCCTGCAAGCTCCTGACAAACAGCTTCAAGGTGTCCACCTGTCATATCAGCTATAGTCCCCCAAATTAGAAACTTGTTTATTTCTTCTCTAGTCTTCTGACTACTCAGAGCACTTTTACACCGCAGGTCACACCTACACATTCACACCCTGATGGTAGAGGCTGTAAAGAGTCCATCAGTATTAGCTAATTAATTAATTCACATTCACACGACACAGATAAAGCAGCAGGAGCAACTTGGGGTTAAGTGTCTTGCCAAAGGACACATCGGACATGTTGCTGCAGAAGCTGGGGATCGAACCCTCGACGACGACTCTACCAACTGAGCCACAGCCGTACCAGTGTTAATCACCATTATGTCTGCCAGACGATGCTTACTCCTCTTGCTCTTTTTTCTCTCCCATATACGGCTAATTCCTCTTCATTTTTCTTCGGTGACTGAGTGAGTGCTGTCAGATGGGGCCACACAAGGGAGGTTTCCTACTGTCATTGCAAAATGTGCACATTTTGAGCCACTGCTTTAGTTTAAGTTTGGGAGCCTCCAGGGGCTGCTTCTGTTGCTGCAGAAGCTGGGGATTGATTCTCAGAGCGGATCTCGTCTTGGAGGGAATAACAATACTCTACAAGTGAGTGAGTTGTAAAGAGAGCGGGGCGGAGAGTTTGGGGAAATAACAGGGAGGAAGAAACAAGAGTTGAGAGCTACATAGGATGAGGGTTAAACCTGTTTGTTGTCAAACAGACTGAAAAATGACGAGAGCCAGCAGAGCCTGACAAATAGAGTGCCTTCAACACAGAAGAACAGAGAGGGGCCGTACCGTATGGAATAGAAGATAGGAAGGGGCCAGAGGAGGTTGGAAGTTATTTTCTTTTTCGTTTGATGCTATGTGTGTGTGTGTGTGTGTGTGTGTGTGTGTGTGTGAGTGTGAGTGTGAGTGTGAGTGTGTTTGTGTGTGTGTGTGTGTGTGTGAGTGTGAGTGTGAGTGTGTTTGTGTGTGTGTGTGTGAGTGTGTGTGTGTGTGTGTGTGTGTGTGTGTGTGTGTGTGTGTGTGAGTGTGAGTGTGTTTGTGTGTGTGTGTGTGTGTGTGTGTGAGTGTGTGTGTGTGTGTGTGAGTGTGAGTGTGAGTGTGAGTGTGAGTGTGAGTGTGTGTGTGTTTGTGTGTGTGTGTGTGTGTCTGTGTGTGTGTGTGTGTGTGTGTGTTTCTACACTCCTCCTCTGTTGTGTTGCGATGTGAGTGATGGCCAAAGGGAATATCAATCCCTATCAGTCCCTGTAAGAGCTGAAGAGTAGAACAACAACAGAAACGCTTTGTATACTTCTGGTCTGTGACCTCATGTGTCTGGTCTTTGTGTACATGTTTGTTTGTGCGAGTATACTGGAGCGCATACTCGACACATAATGACGTGTTTGAAGGAACATTTCCTTCACTTTCTTCTCCTCTCTCTGTATCTCCCTCCTCCCTCACTTTCTCAGTTTTAGTCCTTTTTTTATTTTAATTTCACACTTGAATTAACAATGTTAAATGGTGACCAGCGAAACTTTATCTGCAAACACTGTGTGTGTATGAGTGTGCGTGTACCACACATATTGGTAATAAAAGCAGCTGTCCAACAAACAGAGAAACAGTTTGAACCAAAATAGATGAGGCAGATGAGAAATAAAGTTGATATGAACACACACTGACTGCTCCCAGCTGTTCAGAAACACTCCCTGCCTCACTGTTGACCTTTGAGCAGGTAGTCATAGGAGTACACAATAGTGCATCTTCCTCAGGCCAGAAGCCTTATTTAAGTAATGGATCACAAGTCTCACGGTTAGGATCCTATCCTAGATTTGCGCCCTCCAAAGGTCCAATATGTAAAATATCTACTGAATGAAATGATAAAGTGAGCTTACTCTATGATCAGACATTAAGGAAACATGCTATGTTGAAGTGCTGGCTTCTCTGACAACAATGCAGCAGCCAGTATGTCCTCCTTCTAACTTTAGATTCTGGTCCTGAATGGTCTGGATTTGTTTGGACCAGAGAAGGTAGGCGGTTTTAAGGCACCCCCACACGGCCGTTTTGGACGCCCCTCGGTTTGCCAGATATGAGAGCAGTTATCAGGTCAAACCAACAGGTGTTGCAGCGATGGAAGCGGGCAAGAGAACTGGTTCAGATAGAAGTGATTGTACCCGACCTAAAAATCCTCTGCATGTTTCTAATAAGCTCCACGAGCAGAAACGTGCTCAAACTAGGATCAATATTGGAGATGCTTTTGAAAAATGGAGAGAGGTTAGAATGCAGAAAGGTTTACAGACCGATGCAGAGCTGGCTAAACACTGAAGCTTCAGTGTCCACCACATGGTGACCTGCGTGAGCATCCACTCTAGAGAGGGGGGGGGGGGGGAGACAGCTCTCTCCAATGATTTGAGTTTGGACTGCAGTACCCATTTTAAACACTAGGTGTCAGAGTTACATATTGCTCCTTTAAAATACAGTTTTTTTGGATGGGAAAATCTGTTCCAATTCTCAAGACAAAAGCAACAATAGAAAAGGAAGACAGGAACAAATACAGAAAAGCAGGAGGAAAGGAATGAGAGGAGGAAGATAGAAGAAGGGAAGAGAGGTTGAATAAAAGATCAAATGAGAAAAACAATGAATAGATACAGTAAATGCATCGATTCATAAAGATATATATAGAGTAACAGGGATGTGTTTCTCGTACCACTTGTCCATTCTGGGGGTTCTTGTGGGCGTACGGAGGACCTCGGATGTGATTCCACATCTGACCGGATGTCATCGCGAAAACGACACACTATCAGAAAGAGAGAGAAAAATAGATTATTGTCCAAATAAGGGTGAAATTACTCCGCTCATAATTGTACTAACTTCAACAAACTAACAGCATATTTGTCTTCTCCGCTGGATTAAAGTGATTGTGTGTGTTTCCCTGTGTTCTATGTATGGATGGATCATAGACGATATAATAAGTTGGACATCCATCCTCAACCTCCAACCATTGATGGGCCAAGATGAAGCCAAAACACCCGGCCGCTGAAATACAGCAAATTTGGAGTGAATCTGCAGAGTACAGGTCAGCGGGATGAGCAGCTTGTGACAGTTTGAAGCAGACACTCACGGCTATGAAAAGTTATTTCGTGTTATTATTCGTTACGTTTTCTCTTGTCATTTCTGCTCTACTCTGCTAATCATGGCACACGCCGCAGCAGGAGCCAAATTCAGTCAAATTCATCAACACAGCTGTCAATTATGGCACAAAAAAAGAGAGAGACTATCGCGACAAAACTGGGTTTGTCTTTTGGCTTCCCTTGAGGCGAGGTGTTGAGCTGTCCATTCTTTATACAGTATGGATGTGTTTGTGTCATACCAGTGCAGCCATGGCCCATCCAGTCTTGTTGTAAATGAACTCCAGGTTGTTCCTTCTCAGGTACAGCAGACCTCCAACAAGAGAGACCAGCAGAGCCAGAGCGATTGTCCCGGAATAATTAGGAGGACGGAAGACACGGATCTGGAGATGAAGGGAGAGCAAGAGAGAGGGGGGGGGGGGGGGGAGAGATAGAGACCATATTAATATTGTGTTAAAATTGGAAGTGTTGTTGGCTTTTTCGCCAGTCATGTGTATGTGACTTCAGGAGTTCCTGGAGTTAGCCTCAAGCGGACACTCAACAAACTGCAGGATTTTGCACTTCCGCATTGGTTCCTTTTTCAAGACTGGAGGTTGCCACTTTCTTGGGACGTTTCTGGGCGGGGAGCTGGTGTGTTTCCTCCAGCCAATGACAGCGCACAGGTGAATTTAGGAGTGGATACAATTCAGCGATTGGACTCCATTCAAATCGGCTAATTTGACGGATGTGGACGTGGATGTAGCGGCAAGGAAGAGAAAATATAATCACAGTGAGGTGAAATGCCAAGCAGATAAAGCTCTTTCTAAAAGGAGGGTGAACCTTGTGTTGGCTTTTACCCGTGGGTGCCGAGTTGGTCTGCTTCAGCGGTGGTTAGCTTGTGCTAGCTTGCGCTAGCTTGCAGTGTAGATACAAGCAGTAAATGTACACACTACGTCCTGCAGGGAGTGTGAGCTTCCGAGGACGATGAGCCCAGGAGGAGGGGCCCAGTTTGTTGTGTTTATAAGCTGAAACCAACATTTCTACTGACTATCTTTAAAGTATAAGCAGATACAATACCTGAAGGAAAAGAAAATTAGAAAATTGAGATAAAGATACAGACAAAAGAAGAAGAACAACAAGTATACCTTGTGTTAGATGTTTGGTTTTGTGATTTAAAAACAAGAATTTCTGTTTCAAGTATTTATAAAAAGGAAGGTATGACACAGTTAGTGAATGTTAAACGTCAGAACTGTTACATATTTCCATTACACCATGTTCAACACAAGGTCTCACCTTGAGCACGCTGAACCATTCTTTGAACAACTTCAAGCATAAAAAAGATCAAAATGAATTTCACACCAAATTTTCCAACTGCAGAAAAAAAGCAACGATATCATTTGAATAAACACCAAACCAGGATATCAGATGAAGCCTTGCCATGTTCTTAGTCTCTGAACTTTAAGAAATAAGTTATTTCAATAAAAAGATTTGACTTAAAGGTCACATATTATACTCCCCAAAACATGTGTGTGAAGTGTCTTGTTCTAAATCCACTCTGATCCTGTATTTGATCATGCCTATAAACCCCTCTATTTCAGCCCTGCTCAGAACAGGCTGTTTCTGTGTCTGTAGCTTTAAATGTAAATGAGCTGTGTCTGACCACGCCCCTCTCTGGAAGTGCTTGGGTGGCTCGGGCTTTCTCGCTCTATGTCCTATTGTTTACGGTGAGAAGGCAGACTCAGAGGGCAGAACAAACACCTAGCTGTGGGAGTGTCACCCACCTGGGGGGAGGGGCTACTGCCCTTTGTGATGTCATGAAGGGAAAATCTCCAAACGGCCTGTTTGAGCACACATTTTCTGAAAAGTGGAGCAGGCTAAAGACGGAGAGGATGGACTTTTCTCATGATTGGAGGGTTTGTAGACAGACTAGAGACACATGTTAGTGTTAGAGAAACATGGGGAAGTGGATTTTGCAGAATATGTGACCTTTAAAAGATGGTTAACAGCCCTTCCTCATAAGTATAGGTGTAGTTTCATGTTTTAAAATAAGAGCACATATTAAATATTTCACGCCCTAAACTGTGCTCATATTGGAACGTGTTAAATTTCTGCAGCACAGTGTGAAGTAACAAAAACAATCTGAAAAAGTGCTCTTTTTATGGATGTCCCTGCAGAATTGTATTTATTAATTTATGACCACAGTGATGACCTGTTTCTCTCTCTATCTGCGTGTGTCGTTTTTGTTTGTTTTGTGAGATGTTGTGTGTGTGCATGAAGCCAAACTGACAACATGCTGTGTTTCCTACCAACAGATGCGAGAGTAGACTGTTCCTAAACAGAGAACATTTATGAGTCACACACTGACGGATAAGACTCCATTCAAAATGTGTGAAACCATCTGCTGCTATCTGCAGAGTAGAACAGTGTGTGAACTAAAGGATGATAGAAAGAACAAATGCACACCAAAGATGTACAAAAACGTGGAAAAACTACGACTGTGCCTACAAGTCACGTTTCTTTGTCTTCAGCAACAACCTGCATTCATTCTCATGTAATAGTTGGAACCACCTCGTAACCACTTTATGAGGTAGAAATAAACAAAGCATATTCCTAACTGACTGTCAATAAGCTGTAATTAGGTGTTGAGGGTTAAAGGCCTTTGAACACTGAGTCCATTTTCTTCGGATGCGTTTTTTGGATCCTTAATCCGAAAAAATTGTAAGTACAGACACCTAGCACACTGAGTCCGATGCGTTTATTTTTCTGTTAATTCCGAAAATTCGTAGTATGAGACAAAATGCCTCGTACTCATCACGCAGAGTGATCAAGCAGTGAAGATGATTTTCTGGTTCTTTCACTCCCAACGGGGTGCGTCCACATGAAGAACAAGAAAAGAGCGAGGAAAGTTTCAC
The DNA here is from genome assembly GCA_020745685.1 of Tautogolabrus adspersus. NCBI lineage: Eukaryota > Metazoa > Chordata > Actinopteri > Labriformes > Labridae > Tautogolabrus > Tautogolabrus adspersus. The sequence continues at coordinate 2,143,411 of CM036537.1, forward strand.
CTGTGAATAAAAGACAGTTTCACCTGTTGATAAAGGAGCTGCAGAATTATCCCGATCACTTCCAGGATGTCAGTGATCCAGTTTGATACGCTGCTCTCTACACTGTAACAACACATTAAAAAGAACACCACCAATTTCCACGAAGCAACTGATCGTGAACAGCAGCGAAAAAACGCAGAAAATCGAACTTGTTCTGAAAGATATAATGACGGACGAAAGTTCTGGAGTCAGCGTGCAAACATGATTGACAAAACATGGGATCATGTTTATTTTTTAACGTGCATCAATTTCGGACGAAAAAAACACACTCAGTGGCCTTAACTCTTAGTTAATGACCAAGCAGCAACCTCAGGTCTTGAAAAATGAAGTCAATGCGGAAGTGCAAAATCATTGCAGTTCATGGAGTGTCCACTAGAGGCTGGCTGCAAGAAACCCGTAAGTCACAAAAAAAAGCAGAAATTAACACGTTTACAGCCTGGTACAAAAAAAACCAAATAGGTCTGATTGGCTATTGTCATCATGGGGGGTGAATTTTTTTTATAACGCGTCCGTTTTGATTTTATGAATGATACGTGTTATCCATAGTTAGGGGCGTAGCGGACATGATTGACAGGTGGGCGTGATGTAACGGTTCGTCAGGAGGCTTAAAACCCGCCTCAGCTCCAGCTCTCAGCCTGTCGTTAGGTTGACTGAAAGTTAGACTGAGACAGGATTTCCAACATGGCGGCTGCTGCCGCTGAGCTATATATTAGCTATATTATGTTCATATAGAATAAGGTACTAATAAGCAGCCAGTATGCTACTAATTAGCATGCTAAAAAGAAACTAGCTTAAGGTGAAAACTGTGACCTTAAATTGAAGCGTAACCCATTTTTTACTTTATAGACTATTATATTTGACTAAAAGGATTTTTGCTTAAATATGATTAGGCTGAATGTTTACATAATCCAAAAAGCTCTTTCTACTCTCCGTATATCTGCAGCAGGCTCCCAGAAAACAACAGGTCTGCTGAAACTCTCAGGTCCTTAAAATCAAGGTTCAAGACCCGCCTGATTACAGCTGCCTCTTATTTAACGATTTTAAAACATTTATTTAAATTAAAAACAACTCCGCTCTACAACCTTTACTCTTATTTACGGTTTCTTCTCTTCGGTATTTCAGGTTTTGTTGTAATGATTTTTAAATGTCCTCTTTCAACGTGTGTTTCTGACCCTTGTCGTTATGCTTCTGATGTCACACCTGTCACTCATTAACGTACAGAAGTGAATGGAGGAGGACACTTCAGTGCTTGGGCTGAACAAATGAGCTCATTTAGAGATATTGCACATTTTTCTTGAAGCCATCGGGTTCAGGTGCTCCTCTAGGTTCCACCAAAACTTTAAAAGACTTTGTTGTCGGTTAATTGAAGAATCATTATGTCATCTTTATTCTGTTATAAGGGCTGGCGGGCTCAGCCCTGCTCGTCCCTGCATTGAGCCGCTCAGACATTTATCTTCATCTCACAGAAGAGAACAAAAAGAGAAAGATTAGAAGAGATGGCCGATGTGTTGGCACAACAGTACAAGCTAATTCATCCATGTCATTACTTTTTTTGATCACATGTCCTTTCAGTTTTCTTTATGTTCTCGTCTTTATTTCTGCTTCAAAGTCACATTGAAGTGTCTGAGAGCCAGCACTTAGTGTAAGTGCCCCCTCCTCCTCCTTCGCCCTGTGTTCTCTGAAAAGACTCCTTTTGAATCCATTCCCATCAACAGGCTGTCAGCACCATGTTTGGACTACGTCTGCCACCACCTCGCTGACAGGTTGTTCAGAGAAGAAGGAAATAGTCCGAAACAGAATCACTTTTATTGGCCAAGAAGGCGGGCACATGTGAAGAATCTGACCCTGAGATTGTTGGTGTGATGGTCAGCAGCCCTCCTGGTCGTGTGCTATGAAGTGAATTTTCTCTATTGCCATGAGGACGATGTTGTTTCACCTTTTTGTAGAACTAAGCGCTATTCTAAATCTTTCATGCCCTCTGAAATGCTCCTTAGACTTTTTATCCTTTTACAACCACAGGTCCTTTTTATCCTTTAGTCTGACTGATGCTTGTGTTGTTTTATTCAGCCTGGTTGTTGCTCATCAGTCTCTCTCGCCTGGCTCACACTGCAGGATAATCTGGCCGATTTGCGGTCCGACTCCTCTTTCCCGACATCGCAGGGTCGTTCCTGACTCGAGGCTGCTCTGAACCGAGTATCTTCCCAGGTCATCTTGTAGTTTGAGTCGAATAAAGATCTAATATTAACGTCCCTGATCTGCCTGGAGATCGTCGATTTATTTCAAACATGTTTGATATTTAGAATTTAAAAACCTCACGATGACGTCATGAAAGGGTCTGGTGGAAGTCCTTTGTGACTACGATAACCATGAGAGACGAGGAGGGCAGTAATAAGATGACGGTAGTTATCATGACCGGCGGAAAGACTCCCCAGACATTTCTTCACTCAAACTCATTTTTTTTAAATGTCTTTTCCCCCTCTCTGCACAAAGCTTTATAATCGCACATTTAACCTCCAGCTCCTTTGTTTACATGAGGTCACGTGAGGTGGTACGTTCATCCATCGGGCACGATAATCTTAATAACATCCTGTAGTCTGTGATGTGTCCGATTCAGATTCTCCTAAAGTGTGTGATGCTGCGTACAGAGTGAGCCAGGCTTTACCTCAGTTTCTCTCTTTAGGCCCCATTTCATATATTTAGCTCTTTTGAATAATTGTTGACTGTACGTCACTGTGTGTACAAGCTGCTCCAAAAATGACGACTTAGACGCCCCAGCGGGCAATTTGGTTCCACAGTCCACCCAGACCATGCATACCCTTACAGACAAACAACAGACAGAGTTTGTCAGAGACGACAAACCATGCAGTACTTGATAAAGATGAGCGCTGAATAGAGTTCTTTGACTTTGAACTCTGAGGTGCAAGCTTCAAAACAGCGGCTGCTAACGCCCACCTCGGTGTGTGACACCCTTTCTCCTGAGCCAGTGACCGGCGTGCATGTAGATCTGATTCTGATTCTTATTAATTACTGTATAACCTCTTAAACACTGGGGGTTTTATGTGAGAACTGAACATTTTAACAACTGCAATCTTGCAAATGTTCAATGTGTGTGTGTGTGTGTGTGTGCGACTGAGGGTATATGTTTCGTACCTGAACATCTGTGCGGTCGGCAATCCACTTAGCCAGCTGCTCCGAAGCGAAACCGATCCTCTGCAGGTCAAAAGTATCGGCCCTCTTTGGCTTTCCCTTAGCCGGGAAATGCATGAAGGTCGGGGCGCTGTTCATGTTCAACTAAAGAGAGAGAGAGAGAGAGAGAGAGAGAGAGAGAGAGAGAGAGACAGACAGAGATATAGGAGGGGGGGTGTCAGGTTAATGTCATTGGTGAGTTATCAGTCATATCATATCGTATTTCATTCAGAGATAAAGCCACATAATCCATTATAACACCTTCAATAACGTACACGTATACAATGTGTACTTTCTGTGCAGCTCTTTTAGTACGTTCTGTTTCACCATGTGGAGTTCACTATTCTGCTCGTTACCTGTAGTGTGTTTAAGCTCTCAGCTTACAGTGACATGCATCGTTATAAAGTATTTACCACTGCCGCGACCAATTTATCTAGAGTCGTGCTGCCCACCACCACTGGTCACTTGTTGTTTTTAAAGGCCCTGACACACCAAGCAGACGGCAAAGAACTAGTGGCGACGAAGGCCGTCTGTGGCGTCGCCTCACGACGCCTCACGTCTTGGCCAAAAAGTTGCACTTGAACACTCCGCAAAAGCATGGATACTACAAGGGGCTTTCCCTAACCTGTGTCGAGAGCTGGAGATAAATGAAACCTCCGAACAGCCAATCAGAGAGATTCCTCTCCCCCATTCAACATGTCGAATCAGCCAAAAAAAGGCACTAGGGCAACGACCGCTCACCGACAGTCCAACTAGGACCGACGGCCGACGATCTCCTTGGTGTGTCAGGGCCTGAAGTGAGGAGTCTGTCAATCAAACCAGCACCACAGTTTTCTCTGCGTTCTCAGAACCTCTTCATGCTCTCTGTCCTCGGACAGAAATTGGGAAAAGGGCTTTTTTGTATTGAGATGAACATATGTTTGTTTGAAGCGTCATTGAAACGAGAATGAAGACGGCCCATATTCTTTCCACATCGACGTTTCTCTGATAATCTACCAAAAATAAGACCCTAGAAATATATATCACTGTTTTGAAAAGCTGAATTGGTACTGTGTGTGTGTGTGTGTGTCTGTGTGTGTGCCTGTGTGTGTGTGTGTGTGCCTGTGTGTGTGTGTGTGTGTGTGCCTCTGTGTGTGTGTGTGTCTGTGTGTGTGTCTGTGTGTGTGTGCCTCTGTGTGTGTGTCTGTGTGTGTGTGCCTCTGTGTGTGTGTGTGTCTGTGTGTGTGTGCCTCTGTGTGTGTGCCTGTGTGTCAGTGTGTGTCTGTGTGTGTGTGTCTGTGTGTGTGTCTGTGTGTGTCTGTGTGTGTGTCTGTGTGTGTGTGTGTGTGTGTGTGTGTGTGTCTGTGTGTGTGTGTGTGTGTGTGTGTGTGTGTGTCTGTGTGTGTGTCTGTGTGTGTGTCTGTGTGTGTGTGCCTCTGTGTGTGTGTGTGTGTGTGTGTGTGTGTGTCTGTGTGTGTGTGTCTGTGTGTGTGTGTGTGTGTCTGTGTGTCTGTGTGTGTGTCTGTGTGTGTGTGTGTGTGTGTGTGTGTGTGTGTCTGTGTGTGCGCGTGTGTGTGTGTCTGTGTGTGTTTGTACTAATCTGTGTCTTCCCTATCACAGCTCATTATTGGATAAAGAGAACATCTCCGATAACTCCGTCTGTGTATAAATAGATTCCTCTTTATAAATAAATTACTCTGTTTAATCGGAATAAAAGTGAAGTGTAGAATTTACTCGTCCTCCCTCCCTGCCTCTCTCTCTTCAGGTTTCACACTTACGGTATTTAAGTATCATTTATCAGCAGTGCGTAGAAAGTGTTCTAAATTCCATTTTACGAATGAAACAGACAAAACTACAAAACTAGAAAAGAACAAATCCTGACATCACGTCTGTTTCAAAGTAGACAAAATCACTAATTTTGGGTTTTTCATTAAAGAAAACTCGGAACATGCATCTACGTTGAGATTGATTGAGGATTGCTGCGACACTCGTGGTGCTTTTTATTTGTCGTTTCAATGTTCTGCCGCTAGATTCTGTGCGTAAGCATGGTCAGAGCTGTGCTTATGTGTACACACGTTTCTAAGTAAAAGTACAAGTTGATAAATTCCACTCTTTGCGTGTAATGTTCTTGATTTCACGCACAGATCCATGCGTACGCAATGTCGATAATTGAGGCCCCCCCAGGACAATCATCAACAACAGTGAAGTCCACATGTTTCCCCAAAAGACAGGAGAGAGAAAAACCTCAAGAAAATGAGAGAAGGGTAAAGGTGAAATGAGCAGAGATTGGGGGGACTTGTGCATATTAACTAGAGGTGGGGAAATTGTTATAAACAGGTTTAAACGCCCAATGGACAACAGGAAAACATTAACCCCTTCCTGAACACGCACTGAAGGAAGAGCACAGCGTTTAGCATGTAGTCACTTTTATTTGAACTCAGCTTTTTTTTATTTTTTTGTTTCTTAAGAAACTATGACTCAATTCAAGGGGGAGCAGAGAGAACTCCCATGATTCCCCGCCAGCCGTGACATCATCTTTTGTTACTGCAGTATTGATTGAGAGCCCCCTGGTGGTGGAATCTACATACTTTAAAGTTATAAGAGCATCAAGGGTTAATTAAAATAGGACAAGGAAAAAAGCTCTAGATTTTCAATCAACTTTGTTTGTTAAGGGACAATTCCCCAAAGCCATCAGGTATTACTAAAGCAGAGCCCCGAGAATAACGGGAAGCATCATGGCGGCCATCGTTGGACTTCAAAACGACACCTCAGAAGCAAACAGGTGACATCACTGAGACCACGTCCATGTTTTATACCCTATGTTTCCAAGGCACAACCCCCTGTAGATCCTAACGTTCAGCCCTAATGGGGTGAGCACGGTGGGGGGCTTGAAATTATTCTCACTTGCCGAAGCGGGACCCGGCAGAAAAAGTTTTAAGAACCACCGCCTAACTCAACTTTGAGACAAGCAAAAAGAAAACCCTTAACAAGTGTAGTGAACTCTGAAAGTTGAGAGAGTTTGTTTATGTATCGATTTGTCAGCTTTTTTCTAATAAAAGCTTGAGGCAAAAATATAAATTACAAATTCTGAAATGTGAATAAGTGCATTTATATATCTGTTATTTTTTAGTCTTGTTTGTGTCGACTAAGTACAAAGGTCTGACGGGTTGAGACTGTGGGTCAAACAATGTGGGATCATGGATTACTTTGGGCTCTGTAGCCTTACGAGATGCATTTATAATGATCTACGGAAACTTTGATGAGTCCTAACATTAAAAAAAGAGCCATTAAAGTGCTCATCAGCACAATCATTAGTCATAATACGCGATGCTGTGTGTCAAATATATAAAAAGAAGTACATGAAAATTCAACTCCGGGGCTTTAGTAGACTGTTTGTAGCTCCGCCTAAGGGCTTCCTCTTCTGGCTCTAATGCCCAGATGTAAATAAGCACAAGGAACGGATAGCAGGAGGAGCAGCAAGGTTCGGAAGTATTTCTATTGATCTAGAAAATTGAGTGAAAGCTGTATGTAGGCTGTGTCAGGTTGAACTAGCATATCAACCCGAACATTAGCCAAACTTTGCAAGCCAATTGTATTTGTTAATAAACTTTGAAATACGATGCCTACAAACATCCCTAATCCTACCCTTTCCCAGCCACTCATCCATAAACAGGGATTACAGTAAGGGGTATCAGATAGAATCCAGATTCTTACATTTCGATTTTGTGTGGCTATTCCATTATCATGCTACTTTAAAGTTGAATTAGGCGACATTGGAGAGACTAGAATGAGTCAGCTAGATTGTGTTATTATCCAACCGAGAAAATCATGCCAAAGCCATCGCCCTTAAAACCTGAACGTCAACTTGGTAGCTTTGGCTTGTTGCAGACTTTGTTATTTCGTAGTGAGTGCACCAGCAGAACATTTGCAGGTCCCATAGACTGTATAAAACATGGACGTAGTCTCAGTAACATCACCCATTGGTTTAAAGGCTCTGACATACCAAGCAGACGGTACAGAACTGGTGGCGACGAAGGCCGCCTGTGGCGTCAAGACTAATGTCTGATAAAAAGATGACAATGGCACTGGCGTTTTATTAGTTGAACAAGAACAGAAGAGGCAGAGGTTGTTGACTGTAGTCATTAAGTTGCTTTCGTCACTTCAGTTTTTCTTCTAATGCACTGATTCGCTTAGCTGAACAGCCAATCAGAGAGATTCCTCTCACCGACGGCAGTGACGAATCGGCTGAAAAAAGGCCGACAGGTAGCGACAGAGCCAGACACACTGTAAAAACTAGGGCGACGATCACTCACCGACGGTCCAACTAGGACCGACGGCCGACGATCTCCTTGGTGTGTCAGGGCCTTAAAAGGGAAGTTTTTAAGCCCAACGATGGTGCTCGCCATGTTGGGAATGTTGTCTCGAACATACTTCCGGTAATCGTAGACAAAGGCGGAGCTGAGGCCGACCTCATGGCAAACAACTACAATGTCTCATCCTGAGTCAGCTCAGCAGCACCCTTATTTGCAATTTTATTCATAACTTTTCAAAAATCTAAAAGGATGGGGTTCTGGTAGCTTAGTGGTTAGTGGCTCGCCCCATGTACGAAGGCTGTAGACCTCCAAGCGGCTGGCACCGGTTCAAATCTGAACCTGTGGCTGGAATATTTCAATGAAGAAAGTTGCTTCTAACAATTTTCTTCTGCCCTAGCTTTGAATCAAAGTCAAAAGAAACAAGCAGGACTTTGATAGGATGTTTTTTATATGCATCAATGCTTCTGTTCGTAAGTGGTATTGGAACGTTGTTGTTTTCATGGCGTGACTTTGATATGCTATTCTTTGTATGCTCGCTTCTTTGTCAGTCTAGCCATGTCCCTCCACGTGTTTGTTGTGTTCCAATAGTTTGTCTATGCATGCATGTACATGTTTGTACCTTTTCTTTGTATACTCGTCCTTGTTTGCCTTTCTTTCGCTGCAGGATGTTGTGCCTCATTGCATCTTTGTTGTTTGACTTATTGTGTATGTTTACTTTTTGCCCTGTTCACTTAGCTGCTCTGGAAGGTTATTTGCTAATCTACTGCCGAAGTTCTGAAGCAAACCCCCTTTCTAATGGAAATCAGCCGCTGGGAAAATGGAAGGAAGAGAGAGAGGGAGGGATGGAGGAAATAAAGAAAGAAAGGTAGAGACTGAAAGGGTGGAGAGAGAGAGGAGAAACATTCGACAGATGAGGAGGTGAATATGATATAAAGGAAGTTGGAGTGAAAAAGGCTGGGGAGGAAGGATGGAGGGAGCAGAGGTTGTGAATGGCTGGAGGCCACATGTGGCAGCAGCTTGACTTTTCCGACACTGCAAAGGAGGATGGGTGTTGATGAAACGAGGGAGAGGTCACTTTTACAAGTGATTAATTTTAATCCCCCCTTTTTCCCCCACAATGGCACTTTTCTTTGACAGTTATTTATTTTCTTAAATTTTCAAGCCAGAGAAACTACTGTAATACATAACGATGCAGTTATTAACGTAAGCCGGTTTCACATACTGTATGCACTCATGAAAATATCTAGATAATTTCAGGAGGACTTTTCCAGATATTCTCCAGACCTGACTGTTCACATATGCGCCTCACAGTGAGAGACTATCCCTGTCAGACAGGAGGGGGGGCGGGGGGTCTCCTGAGGTAAGATGTGACGTAAAAGAAAAAGACGTGGAAGTAGTGGACGAAGCAAAAGAGTCCTCTACACAACGCTATAACGCTATAATGAGAATATTTGTCTTTCTATCAATGCTACGTGTAGTCCAACAGAATCACAATCTGAACTAAAGAGTGGAGAAGAACATACTGGAGAACAGGAAACAGAATGCAGCAGGTTAAATACGTGCGCGGAGATCGTAGTGGTCGCATGCAGACACTCTATGCACCGTGCAACAGTCACAGTATAGAAACGTCACTCCCTCTCCTTTTGGCTCGAGGTGAATTCTCCAGATTACTTCCTGCTTTGTCTCACATCAGCTCACTAGGGGTGAAGGCTGAGAAACCCCAGGTAAAGTCAGAGTGAAAAATGTGGCTGTTTGCGTTCACACGTGCAGCTCCTTCTGGAAATATCAGGAGTTTTTCAGGAGTTTTCTGCAAGTGTGAAAGCACTATTAGAGAAGATAATTACCTTCAGCATCCTTGTAGCTCTTTGATAAAAAATGTTTTTAATATATTTCCTGATCATGAAAAAAGTTTAAATCCTTTATAATTAAAACAGAGACCAAAATTTAAAACTCAAGCTACAACAAGAAGAATAGATATCTCCTGCAGTAGTCACAGTACTGTTTGTATTCAATGATGGATGAAACGACATCACCCTGAAAGTGAAGCCATAGACTGTAGATAACCTAGACGTATTCTCAGTAATGTCACCTGCTGGTTACTGCAATGGCGTTTTTGAAGCCTGTGGATGGTGGACGCCATATTTATAATGCTGTCTCAACCTTAGTTTAGATCAACCTAGCGACAGGCAAACCGGTGGAGCTGAGGTGGTCCTTAAGCCTCCTATAAAACACCTACAACGTGCCAGCTTGCAGTCATCTCAGCGGTGCTCCTAATTATGCAAAACACGTACTGTAGGCTTTTGCAGCCAGCCTCAAGTGGACACTACAAGAGCTGCAGTTTTTTGCATTTCTGCATCGGCTTCATTTTCAACACCAAAGCTGCCACTTGAGTGAAGAGAAAAGATTCAGAGCTCCTCCTTCTGATTGTTGGCTGTATAGTTCATGAACCCCACTTCCTTCCAAACTTTGTCACTACAAACTTTGTACATGTCAAATCATTGTTTCTTTAACCCAGATTCTGTCCTGAAGGTAAATCATTATCATGCTGACTTATGTCCAAGTGTGCATTTTCCAGAGAACGTTTTTTAATGTGGTATATGATATGAAAAAAGAGCAGCTGCAACATCATGCTTGAAGGTTTGTTGACGAAGGCAGCGTGTAGAGGAGTAACAAACAATAAAACAAGAGTCTTTGAACTTTCCATAAACGTGTCTGGGTCAAACTGACACAAAGATCAGTGCTGCTGTGAACTGTGCCGACCTGAGGGATCTTTAACGTTCTATCGGCGAGTTCAGTGTGTGTTAATGTTAGCGGAAGGGGTGGTCATCAATTGCACGGATCCTATAGCCGATCTCTGCTGCACAGACTCCGGCTCCAAATGTCTCACTGTGGTAAAATGTCAGCGCCTGTCACGAGGGGGTATTGTTGCTTCATATTGTTCACAGAAGGAGATGTAGACTCCATATTCATATTCAGTCAACAGTGTTTCATGGGTTCGGTGATGACGAGGTACCTGTGTTACTTCACAGACAAAATGTCCAAGCAGACTTTTGAGGTATAGGAATTAAGCAAAACATTACTGTACATGGTTCAAGATGTATTATGCTTAGGTGAGTACGTTTAATATTAATAAAACACTAAATGTGAACTTACCTGTTGGAAAACATCAGCCCCCTCATCATAGTCGACTACCGTGAAGAAGAGCTTGTTGGAGAATGCAGATGAGTAACGCCAGGAGTTAGCCAGGACCTGGTACTCCTCATTGGCCTGCCTGGAACAAAGCAAAACCAAAGACCAAAGAATGAGAAACTAAAGAAGTGAAACTAAAATAGTATAGGATATAAGACTACATGGAGGCCAAAAGGGACTGCTGAAGGCTTTGTCTCAATTCACAAACTTAAAGGTAGAGTCAGTAAAAATGTTGGTTGCAGCTTGTTAATAACATTCAAACTTGGCCCCTCCTCCTGGGCTCATCGCCACCAGAAGCTCACAGTCCCTGCAGGACGTAGTGTCTATGTTTACTACTTGTATCAACACGGCAAGCTACCGCATGCTAGCAGAAGCTAACAGTGTTTACCAACAGAAAGCAGACCAACTCCACGTCAGCAGGTGAAAGCCAACACAAGGTTCAACCTCGTTTTGGAACGAGCTTTATCCGCTTGACGCTTCACCTCACTGTGATGACATTTTCTCTGCTTTACAGTTACATTCGTCCTAATCACCGGTTTGAATAACGTCCAATTCCTGAATTGTATCCACTCCAAACTCACCTACTGCGCTGTCATTGGCTGGAGGAAACACACCAGCTCCGCCCAGAAACGTCCGAGTCAACCAAAACAAACCAGAACAGAATCCAGTCAGAGGACAGGGTCTCTGCAGACACAGTCACCAGCACACATGTACGGAGGCCCAGAAGGGACGATGGAGCAGCTTTACTTTAGGATCAGTCTGTATTTTATTTTGAAGGAAGAATCTACTGACTCCATCTTTAAAATATTGTGCCAATTATTAACTATCTATTCAGAATGATCTGAATAGGCGAGTAAATCTGCAGAGATTTGACTTTTGTCACATAATGAAACATCATTTCAGTCCCCCTAAGCCAAGGTCTTTAACACTGATGTTGCACAATGTTGTAAATTGGATTTTCCTCGTCAACAAATCAAATCTTCTTTGTGTCATTGTTTGAAAACTCAGAGGCACGTATTCAGAGTCAAACCGTCAGACAGGAACACAAACTGTGGCAGACAAAAAGTAAATAAAGAACTAAGAATTCCCTCTACCTTTGAATACACATGTTTTCAAATACTTCCATCAGCTCCATTTATTAAACTGCTTTTCATGCTCAGAAATGCATTATTTCGATTATGCCAAGCCATGGGTGCCTTCACTACAAAAAGGATCAAATGAATGTTTCTGATTCATGCAGAGCAGAATGGGGGTATACACAACGAGGACGAGTTACCTCAAGCTAAAAGGTAAAGGCGAAGATAGGGTGAGAGGAGATGAAGTAACCAAGAGCACACAATGGAAGAGGCAGAACCAGGCTGTGGAAAAGTGTCACAATATGGAGGAGGAAGAGAGAAGATGAAAGTGTTCACAAGATCTTTGGGAGTGTCTGTCTTTTGACGCCACAATGGTTTTCATGACACTCTAATCTCAGGTCATTTTATTTTTATTTCCTATGAACTCGAATAAAGCCGTTACTTTGACCAGTCACGGTCAGCTGAGTCTTATCACCTCATCCTCCTACATGACAAGTTAAAACACAATGTGACACAATGGGGTATTTTCTATTACCTCTCCATCTCCCGCCTCCCTCCCTCTCTTTTTTCTTTCTTTAGCTGTATGCGTCTGTTTGCTGCTAAACGTCACTTTGACATCGTGTCATCTGCCTCTTGTGTTGGCTTTAATTAGTGAGAAATTGTCTGTCAGGATGTGTTATGTGCAGTCATGTTACATTGTTATCTTTGCAGCGAATGTTCGGGGGGTTTCCCTTTGAAGTGTCTACCGGTTTAAAAAAGTCGGCAGAGATGAAGTTGAAACTCGGGCCAGCAGACTGTCGCGGATTACAGTCGGGCTTTTCTCTGTTCCGTCTCTGCACACCACTAGGTAGTGATGTATCAATCCTATATGCTTTTGGGGCGGCAGTGGTCTTGTGGTTCGTTTGTGTGCCCCATGTACAGAAACTGTAGTCCTCGAAGCGGGACGCCCACGTTCAAATCTGATCTGTGGCTCCTTTCATTCCCCACTTACTCTCTCCCTGATTTCCAACTCTATCCACTGACCTGTCCCTCTAATAATGGCATGAACAGCCCACCCTCAATTTAAATGTTCCTGAACATATTTCTGATATTGCTTTTAGTTTAGTTTTCGGTCTGAATACGGGCAGAACAATAGGTGCACATGTGCAGAAGTCCCAGAGGAAGACATGTGAGGTGTGCTGAAGTAGTGCTCAAACAAAGTGGCTAAAGTAAACGTGAATGGTCTGGATTTGTTTGGACCAGAGAAGGTAGGCGGTTTTAAGGCACCCCCACACGGCCGTTTTGGACGCCCCTCTGTTTGCCAGATATGAGAGCAGTTATCAGGTCAAACCAACAGGTGTTGCAGCGATGGAAGCGGGCAAGAGAACTGGTTCAGATAGAAGTGATTGTACCCGACCTAAAAAGCCTCTGCATGTTTCTAATAAGCTCCACGAGCAGAAACGTGCTCAAACTAGGATCAATATTGGAGATGCTTTTGAAAAATGGAGAGAGGTTAGAACGCAGAAAGGTTTACAGACCGATGCAGAGCTGGATAAACACTGAAGCTTCAGTGTCCACCACATGGCAAACTGCGTGAGCATCCACTCTAGAGGGGAGGGGGGGGGGGGGGGGGGAGACAGCTCTCTGCAATGTTTTGAATTTGGACTGCAGTACCCATTTTAAACACTAGGTGTCCGAGTTACATACTGCTCCTTTTATATTAGCTAAACTACATGGTACAAACTGCCCCGTCTGCAGGGTCATAAAGCCCTGGTGTCTGTGCCAGGACTCCGACCGATTTCTAAATAAAGTGACTGAACCGACGGGCATCTCCTGTGAGTAATACACTTAGTATCTCACACAACCCCACTTAAAAATTACAGAACTATCCCTTTAAAAGTTTAAATGTTGAACACTTTGATTCCTATATTTGACATACGAGTATAACAACAAACCACTTCAGCTAACAGTTTTAATATCAGTCTCATATAAATAAAGCAGCACAACAAGCTAACAACGTTAATCATTTAATAATTACAAAACTAATTTAATCTTTTATTTGTTGACGTCTGGTAATGAGAATGCTACAGTCTGCTGTCAACTCCCTCATGAACGATCTGTTGCAATGTACCAACAATCATTTTATATATGACCAGTATGTACTGTCGGAGGTACATTGTAAACTGTTGTGTTTCTTCTCTTTGTTCATTCATCATTTAACTCCATTGTTTCAAATCTTCATCTTCTTTGTTTTGCCTGATGGGGATGTGAAGACTCGTGTGTGTTCAGGCATTTAGTGAATTTCTGCATGTTTGATATAAAACATGGTAAAGCGTGAAGGCTCATTAGCTGTTAAAGGAAGAATGTGCGACATGTTACACATAAATATATCATATATCCAGTCTATCCTGTGTAAATGTCTCTCTGAGTCCTGACTGTCTATAATGAGTGAGAAGCTCGAGTCCCGCTGGCTGTGTTGTTGTCAGAGCCGTGTTTACGGGACGGCCGGCTCCTCCCCTTGTGTATAAAAGCTGTTTTAGTCAAGGACTAGAGAAAAGAAGAAGAACATACTCACTGATTATTTGGATGTCACGTAAGCGTTTTTAGATCACGCTCATTCTGTGTCAATTTACATGCAATTTGAAGCTATTAGCTATGAACTGAGTGCTAACATTAGCATGCTAACACAAAAATGCAGGCCACAGGTGATTGCAGCTCCAGCAAAGGACAATTTTGTCTAACGCTTGCACTAAACTCCGTGTGAGTGGAGAGGAGGTTGGAGGTGTGTCTCTGGAGGAGAGCGGAGGATTCAAAATGGAAGGGTGTGGCCAAACAGCAGTTTGTTTTGGTTTCATGCTGGTGCTCAAAGGCGACATCTACTGGATCAATAAGTCGCACATTCTTCCTCGAAGCCTATTTCTAATCTGAAAAACTGACAGAGACCTTCATGCGTTCACTGTGTGTTACTGTTCATGTATGTGTGCCTGGATGTGGTAAGTGTCTGCTGATCTGAACGTGATTGTTGAGAACCAGCTGGGTGAGGTACATCGATGTGCAAACACTGCAGCACGTCATGTGAGCTGCTGCGAGCGGAGAAGAGCGTCCAGCAGCTACAAACCATCAATACAGTCTGAGCATCGGTTTATGACTGCACCATCATCTGCTCTAATGATCTATGTATATAACTGTACACACACACAGACCTTAGAACTGTACATTTACATTTTTGTAAGCAATCTTAATCATCTGTATGTATTTTTATGGCAAAAGCACGCATGCATACGCCACCGATGAAGCAGCGGGATCAACTTGGGGTTAAGTGTCTTGCCCAAAGACACATCGGACATGTGGCTGCAGGAGCTGGGGATCAAACCCCTGACCTTCGGGTTGACAGACGACCGACTCTACCAACTGAGCCACAGCCGCCCCAAACGTTAACTTTATAAAAATATTTCCAACTATTTGTGTTTAATTTTCATTTGAGCTTCAGCAATGTAAACGTGTTTCACATGCTAATAAAGCTCTTTGGAATTGATGGCACACATTTGGCGATGAAGCGTATTTCAGGGTTGTGCTTTATGTTTGAGCATGAAATAGATTAAATGTATTGTCACATTAAAACTGAAAAACAACAACTCTAATGTCTTCTCTTCGTCACATCTGCTCTTAAACATCAATATACTTAATGTGCAGAAAGCTACGAGCAACATGGGCACATGTGGCAGCATCAATTACAACTGTACAGCTCTGTGGAAACTTTCCACATGAAACAGTGGCTAATCATTAAAAGGAAAATCCTGAGATCTAATTGTATGTGACAAAAAGAAACGAAGAGGTCCGACCTGTGCTGCATCTTTTGAAATGAAAAGAGAAACACGGAGAGGTGAACACAGTTCCTCTGCTAATGAGGAGGAGGTAGAGTGGAGTAAAGGGAAACTCAAAGAAGGCGAGTGCTTTATAGAATAAAGAAACACAAGAACAGACTCAGGGAAAGACTTGAAGTCAACAACCTTTGGAGTTTCCTACATGTCCACCCTACAGAGTTACCAAGCAACTATGACGATCAATCAAAGACATTTACACCTCTCAGAAACTTGCTTAACTGGAAACTGACGTTAAGAAAGATGTACGGTAACTACCTATTCATTAAAAAGGAATTAAACTGTGTTTAGATTTGAAGGTGAACGTGAGCTGTCTCTGTAATGAATCCTAACACCTGGGGCTTCATGTATAAAAGACCGCACAGCTTCCATACTGAAAGACGGCGTACTCACAAAATTGGCAAAGTACTTAGGCACAGAAATTTCCACATGAGTGTGCGCCTGTTCCTGCGCACCTTTCCTTTATACATCCCAATTAACGTGAAACTGAGCGCAGCTGCACGTGCCACTTGGCCCGCCTTGTCTCCTCCCGTTAATAACTATGCAAAAGACTATTAATACGCCACATGATGCGACCTATGGGAAAAATAAAGATGGCAAACCGTGCTGGAAAAGGAACTAAAAAGACGAATTTCCCTGAAATTGAGGTGCTTGTTACTGAGGTGGAGGCCAGAAAATATATTTTGATTTGCTGTTAATTTTCTCGGGAATTAGACGCTCAATCTGAGGCCAGCGTCTCTAAAGCAGCTGACCACACACGGTCAGCTTTTATACAATCCGACGTGTGCGTGAAACACAGCGTACTCAACATTTTCCTCGCCCCTGGTGAAGACCTTTGCATTGCAATGTTGCGATTATTAAACTTTGTGTGGCATTGAAGAAGTGTGCAGGCTTTTTCTTCTTCTCTTTTTGCTGCTGTTTCTCGATTTCCCTCCAGGATGTGTGGATAAGCACCCTCCTTTAACTCTGACCTGCATCATCCCTCCAGCTGTTTTCACACATTTCTGACATCTTCCTGAAGTTGCTTGTTCACACATTAGGGCGGAATGATTTGTGTGTGGGGTTGATATATTTTTCTTTTTGCAATGAAAAGTGTCTTTTATAGTAAAGTATATGTACATGAATTAAAATGTCAATCAAATAATTACACCGTAAAGTTTTGACCTTTGACTCATTTTTTTAATTCATATCCAAACACCCTCTTACTCCCAAGAGCGACATTTTGTTCTTAAACTTTGAAAACTAACTTGTGGCTTGTGACACGTCATCAACCATTTCTAACGATGTTCAAAGTGACGTCAAGTCTCCATGAGAAGCCCGTGATAGTAACTTCTAATTAAACACAAGCTCACTGTCTTGAGCTGCCTGTGACTCACATCATCCTCCATCGTGTGCGCTGCAGGTGTAGTTACTAAAAATAAACAATCAGCGGCACATCTGATCTGTTAACGGCTCGTATATGTGGCCACAGCGTTAATGAGCACAGGGACGAGGTGCTGCTGAACGTGATTACGCTCATTTTAAATCTGTGATTGAGCGTCTGCCTCGAGCATCGTGCCGATGTGTCTGTGACGGCAGCAGCGGCGCCTGTAGCCTATGTACATGATGAAGGGGACACAGACTGCATGCACGGTGCTAAGTTCTTCGACTACTGGTGGTTTGGTTGCTGGAGTTTTGGGTTGCATCAAACAACACAAAACTTGCTTCAGGTCACATGGCTGACACAGCTTCCCCTGCAATGTGAATATTGTGATGGTAAAACGACATATCGTTCAGCCCTGTCTCACATGAACCTCACAGCAGGAGACTTTACCTGTCAGACAAGGGGGGGGTCTCAGGTGGAAAGACATGACGTGAAAGATGATGTAGGACGAATCAATAGAGTCCAACGCTATAATGACCATTTTTGCTTTTATATCATGCTTTATGTATTTTTAACACATTCACGGTATCGATAAAAGAGCAAGAGAAGAACACACCGGCAGAAACATAACAAAGCAGTTCCATTAAGTGCAGATCCCACCAGTGGCAGGACATAAACATCGTCACCCCTCAAGCTCAGCCCGGTGAATATTCCTGGATATGCCCTTGTTCTCACAGCGGCTGGGTATTTCCCACAACTCCACGATACGATACACATCGTGATGTACATTGATTTTGGATAATGACCGTGTCCTACACAGAGGTCACTACAACAGCTGTTCTGTATTGTTGAGAATAACAGCAGAGGCACATTAAAGGTACAGTATGTAAGATTGCATGCTAATGTTTACATTCAAATATCTAACTTCAATTAAAAATGGACTAAACCCATGTTGTATATATTTTTAGTTGAGTACTTTCATCACCTCAAATATTTCCAAAAGTTATCAAAGCCAGAGAAATCTGTAATTTTATAGTTGTAACGGGACGTGTCTTGTAGGCGGCTGCCATGATGAGCCGCCATGATAGACATGAAATGTTGATCGTTGTCAAGGAAACACCGGATGTTACGTCAAAGACCGCTGCATAAGCTAGCGCTAGCTGCTACTGAAAGCTGCCGTTCTGTCGCTGTATGTGCTGCTGTGATAAAAACGTCATGTAAATTATACTTGGATACATCGTCAGTACACATATTGTCTTTGTCAGGTCGGTTTCGCCCGTTCGTATTGATTCGTTCGTTTTTATCCCATAATACACCGCAAGCCTCGACGTCATCTTTTGTTATTGTTTTGATTGAGAGCCCCCTAGCGGCAGATTTTACATTCTGTACCTTTAAGTCCTACAACTTAAAACAATTCAATTCAGGTCCTCAGAGATCCTAGAAATACTGTACATTAAAATATTTTAATCCCAGAGGTGTGGCTATGGGGTTATTGAGAAATGCACCATGGGCCAATCGACTTCCCAAACTGTCATCACAGCTTTGCAGCCGTATCGATTCTGTAACATCTGCATCGATACATGTAATGGAAGGAGCACGAGACGATATATTGCTGTAGCACATCATGCCCGACATCATGACAACATTGTCTAGAAAGCTGGCAGAAGAAAGTTCAGGTAGGTTCAAGTGAAAAGTGAAGATACCGGCCGGTAACGTTCACACATGCAGCTCACTCTGAACATGTCAGGAAGTTTTGTGCATGTGTGAAAAGAGCTTTGAGTCCATGTTTAATGCCACCGTGCATTGATGTCACGGTAAAAACTGGCCATCGAGCTTTAAAGTTGAGTGTGTGTGGTGAGGTAGGTGTCATTTTTGAGTATACAGTACTAAACCTCATCTGTTTTATAAGAAGAGAGTTAAACTTGGTCTGCAGCCCAGTAGGGTAGCATGGAAACGAGACAACACTTGATAGTCACGTTGAAGGACCCCAGAGTTCAGCCGTCGTTTTTCACTGCCTGACAGTCCTCTCAACACGGACGCCGAGGTCACCATCTAACATCCATCTCTCACTTAAACTCTGAGGGTCGCTCTCTTCTACTAATGATGTGATGCTATCGCTAATGTTAATGAAGAGAACGCCTGAGGAAATGGGGAGACAGAGAGAGAGAGAAACAACGACAGAGAGAGAGAGAGAGAGAAGCAGACGGATGAGATAGAAAGGGAATATAAATAAAGGAATACAAGTAAATGAGAACAGATTGACAATAATGAATGCATCTGGCAATTGAAAAGAAAAAAATGAGTCCAGCTCCTTGCTGTGTTGTTGTTCTTGTGTGTGTGTGTGTGTGTGTGTGTGTGTGTGTGTGTGTGTGTGCGTCTGTCTGTGTGTACATATGTGTCAGCAAATGGTAAAAAGATTTATGAGTGTGTGACTATCTCGACTACCTGCTGTGGAGATCCTGTACACAATTAGAGTTATGCCAATGAAGCAAAATTACATTTAAATGTAAGACGAGGCAAAAAAGAAATGAAACTACTAACTAGACTATTCATGTATGGGAGGTATGGTTCTGCAATGGGAGCGGGAGAGAGAGAGAGAGAGAGAGAGGGAGAGAGAGAGGGGGATGTTGAGGGTGCCTCTATGAGTAATAAATAAGTTATCTTATCAAGCGACTGCTGAAGTCGAAAAGCGGCAGATTAGAGTACCAGGGTCAGGATGGAGAAGGTCAATGTTTATATAACGAGCTGAGGTTCCCGTGAGACACCAGGACACGGGTCAACTACTTAGTTTAAACTACACAGACGGAGCAGTCATGGCCTCAGTCTTAAGACCAGAGAGAGACCATGCATGCAAATTCATGGATGTCAGTCAGACAAAAAACGACAGCCTAACATTGACTGTCCCGATTACTCTTCTTTGTTTGAAAAGTGTAATTCAGAGAGCGAGACAGAGACCGGGAGTTTTGTGTGGCAATAGATACATCGTTAAAGGAAGAACGTGCGGCTTCTTGCTCCAGTGGATGTCTCCCCTTAAGCACCGGTGAAACCGAAGTCCACGTTGACCGTAGTGATGACAAACGGGCAGAGCCGACCTCAGGAAGAGACGTTTTTATCACAGCAGCACAAACAGCAACAGCACGGCAGCTTTCAGTAGCAGCTCACGCTTCCTTGTGTAGCGGTCTTTGAGGTAACATCCGGTGTTTCCACGGCAACGATAAACATTCTGTCTGCCATGGCGGCTGCCGCGACAAGACACGACCTGTTACACCTATAAAATTACGGATTTCTCTGGCTTTGAAAACTGTTGGAAATATTTGAGGTGATGTAAGAACTCAACATAAAAATTAACATTTTAATTAAGATGTTTGAATGTAAACATAAATTCTACATATTGTACGTTTAACGAGCACACTTTGGTGTTTAATCATTACATCTGATGTCGTTAGTTGCTAACTCTTTCCGCTAGTTTTCCCTTTGGCTTCTTTCAGCTGGACTGTAATGGAGGAGCTGTCCATGGTGCTGAATTCACAGCATTTTCAGGGAGATACAACATTTGAAAGTAAGAGTTTAAATCAAAGCTCTCGTCTTGTATCTGCACTTTGGGGCCTGACTGCATCGTCTTGATTCTGCTGCAACATGATGCAACACTGAGTTTGTAAAGAAAAGTCAAATATGAATCTGGCTGTAGGGATTTTTAGAAGAGCTCCTCATGTATTTAATACTGAGTGGGTACACGTGCATGTTAGTCGGTCCTGTTGGTGGAACTTATTCATTCCACTGTAATAGCAAAGCTGGCTGGAGTCCCTTTGAACTAAAGGTCCGAGTGACTTGCTGGTTCTTGTTATGTAATGTTGTTTGTTGTGTTTCCTGAGCTGTACAAGTCTATATCTACACGTGGAAGGATGGTACATGTAGTATATATCAGATGACTTCTCGGGCCTGTGTGTTCTTCTTCTTGTTTGTGAGAGATTTCTGAGCTCACACACTTCTTCAATGTTGGTAAACTTCCGATCACTGAGTCAACTCAGCGGAGAACAGAGAGGACAAAGAAATGTCTGTTAAGGTCAGGAGGCAGCTATGCCAGATTGTGACCTACACTGGGTGTATTGGTCTTGTGTGTGTGTGTGTGTGTGTGTGTGTGTGTGTGTGTGTGTGTGTGTGTGTGTGCGTACCTGCAGACAGAGCACTGCCTCTGAGGCTGCAGGGCGGTGAACATGACGATGACAGAGTAGTTCCTGGGTGGGGCCTTGACGAAGCGACGGAACTTGTCCCCGTTCATCCGGACGACCGAACGCCGGGAGGACCACTCCATCATCTGGTCAACCTTCTCCGACAGCAGATTCTGAACACACAGACGGGGAAAAGGGCAGAGAGGACGACACATCCCTTTAGGATCATCATTTTCAAATGCAAGCATTATTTTTGAGGGTCCAACATTGCTGAGGAAAACCAGATAACAGGCACATTTCATGAATTGGTATTTTTAAATACTGCTTTTCCCGTTCAGGTGGGGGGGAGGCGAGAGGCGGGGTACACCCTGGACTGGTCGCCAGTCAGTAACAGGGCTGACATATCGAGACAGAAAACCAGCCACACTCACATTCACACCTACAGACAATGTAGAGTCACCAGTTAACCTAACGAACATGTCTTTGGACTGTGGGAGGAAGCCGGAGTACCCAGAGAGAACATGCAGACTCCACACAGAGAGGCTCCTGTCAGACGGAGATTCAAACCAGGAACCTTCTCCCTGTGGGGAAACAGCGTCAACCACTGCACCACCGTGCAACCCACTTTGAAGATTCATGAACTCGTAAAATATGTACCTTTTACCATGTTATCATTCTTTTATCTTAAATATTTTAGGCCCCACTACATTTATCTGAAAGGTGAAGCTACTAGTTACTTTTCAGACAGTCTCACAGATGACTGGAGTAGATCCTGAAGTATGTACTCATTCAAAAATAGACTTTGAATCATGAATCCAGAATCGTTTTGAATCAAAAATAGATTCTCAATCCAATCGTGACCCCAAGAGTCGAATTGTGAGACACCCAAAGATTCCCAGCCCTACTATTTGTAGTTAAAGTGTTGCTTTTAACCCATTTAGACCTAAGGATGCCTAAAAAAAACGCCCTCTAAAACCTATGTAACGTTTGAAATCAACCTTCCAGAACCTGAGGGTTTTCAGAAAAACTGCACAGAATTTCAAAGTTTACTAAAATCTTTGTCTCTGTATCAGATAGAGACCTTAAAAATAAAACATTTGAAAGCTTTAACCTATTGGCTTTAACTGTAAATTAACATTTCCTCTGCACTCATGTTCATGGCCTTATGCGACGTAGACGTCTCATCAGGTCTTAAAGGTAGAAGCGCGTCTGCATCTCATCAGGTCTGAATGGGTTAACAATGCTGCCTTCAAGATAACAGATTAATCTGAAATAAAAAATATCGATTATAAATGATACATCGATCATTAATGAAGCCATCTGATGTTTGAGATCTTTCAGGTTGATAATGCTGCCGTTCATGTACTTTAATGTATTCCTCTCAAGGCTGGAAATGAATGAATGACACTGACTCACGTTAGAGGAGTAGCTGAGTAGAGACATGCAGTTCATTCTCATAAAATGACCCATTCATCCAATCCTCCTGATATCAGCCGGCTTCCTGACAGAAGAACTCAAAACTCCCGGATGTTTCCCTGCCTGTAAAATCACCTTTCTTTAAATTCTGTATTTCAACTTCTTCCATAAAAATCCAAAAGGCCGACTGTTTGTTCCAGTTTGTACAAAGAGCGAGGCTGACGCACAGCAAGTTGTTGCTGTATGCCCGTTACTAAATCTATATTTTAATAGGTTTGACGCATGGCCTTTTCTGAATAATGGAGAGCAAACAAAGAATCTGGAATACAGCAAACCGAACCATTATTTACCAAAAAGGAGGCCTGACTTGGCAGTCTGGGTGTGTGTGTGTGTGTGTGTGTGTGTGTGGGTGTGTGTGTGTGTGAATGCACAGATTCCTTAGTGGTGTATGTGTGTGATTTGTAGGGAGACCGCTGCTGTTGATTAAATCCAGCACGGCTTAGCGTAAAGGTCACAACAGAGTCAGCGCTGGAACGCGACTCTAAAGGTAAACAACACACCCAGTACATGTGTACACAAACACACCAAACAGTGATTTACCACGGTTTCTACCGCTGAACTGCTTATAAGCACAAAGTCATACAGCGGACTACGGTCATGATAAGAGTGTGTGTGTGTGTGTGTGTGTGTGTGTGTGTGTGTGTGTGTGTGTGTGTGTGTGTGTGTGTATCTACAGCTTCTTCAGGTTCAAGTTCTCAGCAGGGCACCGTCTAGTTTCAACACGCATCATATTTGCCAGAGTTGAGCTGATAGGTGATGAAATACTGAGGCTGCTGATGAAACACTTGTTGTTTTCCAACCTCTCGCTGATCAAACTGTACACACACAGAGCTCTCTGTTAGGGAAGCATATTGCAATTAACACCATTTCTTTTTTCCTACAGAGCTTTGTGCTGAGGGTTCAATTAATCAATCAATCTTTATTTGCATATTTTGCATAGCACCAGAAAGTG
Organism: Tautogolabrus adspersus; assembly: GCA_020745685.1. NCBI lineage: Eukaryota > Metazoa > Chordata > Actinopteri > Labriformes > Labridae > Tautogolabrus > Tautogolabrus adspersus. The sequence continues at coordinate 2,167,013 of CM036537.1, forward strand.
TTATCTTGTGAAGTGACTCGACAAGACTTTCCTTTAAGTGTACACCCTCAGTACGTTTACACGCATACACTCCTGTAAATATATATATATATATATTCTCCTCACAGCTGGAGACTATCCCTGTCAGACAGGAGGGGGGGCGGGGGGTCTCCCAAGGTAAGAAGTGACGTAAAAAAAAAAAGACACGGAAGTAGCGGACGAAGCAACAGAGTCCACTATACGACACAACGATGACAATATTTGCCTTTATATCAATGCTACGCATAGTCCCATGAAATCACATTATCAACAACAGAGTGGAGAAGAACATAATGATGAACAGAAAACGTAACGCAGCCGTTTAATTACGTCGATGAGATCGTAGTGGTGGCGTGCATACACTCTATGCACCGTGCAGCAGTCACAGTATAGAAACGTCACTCCCTCTCCTATCGGTTGAGGTGAACTCTCCTGATTACTGTACTGTATATCCTGCTGTGTTCTCACATCAGCTCACTCGGACTTGCTGCGGAAAAAATACTAGGGGTCTAACAGGAGAAACTCTGGGTGAAGACTGAGTGAAAAATGTGTCTGTTTGCGTTCACACATACAGCTGTTGTGTTTTCTGCAAGTGTGAAAATGAAATGTTGTATTAAACATTTAAAAAGGTTGAAGATGCTGAGCTGGTTACAACCTGGCTGAACAAGTGACTCATCAATCTGTGCCAATTTACTAAGCCATGTATATTAAATAATGTAGACTGACTTTCTCAACTAGGGCACAACACACTTCATACTTCTGCCAGCATGCATATTTATTCTCGTCTCGTTTGGGCAGAGGGGCCTTTTATGCAGAGCTGTAGTTGAAAAACGTCTTCCCGTGTTGCAGTCAATTCACACCAGTTACAAGCACAACACATGACAGTGGCTGCATGCTTCTCACTCCATGCACAGTATCTCTCTGCCTCCCCGTCTTCATGCCTCTTTCCAGAAGTTTGCAAGAATCGGCTCAAGTAGACAGTAGTTAAATAATTAAGCACTACGCCTCAGTCCAACTGCTAATCGGGCTGAAAATCTCTCTTTCTATCCTGCTCTCTCGCTCTCTCACATATACACATACTAGGTCAGTGGCTTGGTTGCAGATATAGAGCAGAGTTGTAGACCAAATCTCTGTAGTGAGCTGCCTGCAGAAAACATCAACAAAGACAGACAAACAAAGAAGGAGTAGATAAAAAAGAGGGTGAGACACAGTAGCATGATGCGTTTCTGCTGTTTTGCTTGTTAACTTCAGACACACAATCTGCACAAATGGGACATGAATAATGAAGGAGGAGACTCACTAAGACACACAGCACAATGGAGGAAGACACACCAACACATATTAAGTGTGCATGTCCAGAGGAAGTGTACAACTTTGCCTTTTTTTTGTCTTTCATTTATCTACCGAGTGTTTGCCCGTGTGCACTCGGCCCCAAAAGGAGATGTGTCAGTCCAGGATGCCAATCACACTGGCGGTAATGATGCACCTTCTTCATGCTCTGCTCTCACAAACACAGACAGACAGATGGACCGCAGTTCTGAAAACATACTGAAGAACTAACGGTGAAGGAAAACAACGCAGACTGATGCCAGGTCACTGTCTCTTAAAATAGACAGCCCAACTATTATTCTTCCTTAATGATTGTTCTCGGTTGTTTTTCTTTCGTCTGCTTCCTTACCCACTGGCAGTTTTTTTTCAGTGAAAAACATCCAGGGTATTTTGTGTTTATTCAATATCGGCTGCATTTTGAAAGAATGAATATCAAACTAGAACCAAGTGGGACACAGGAGCCTGAGTAGTACCTCTCTTGGAAAAAGAAAATCTAACAAACAAAGACTAACATGGCTTCAGTAATTTTAAGAGCCCAACAGGTATTTGGGATTTTTGAGACTGATTAATGGAGCACCCACACTATGCAAAGTTGTTCCGTACCATGCTTAAGCACGATATACCCCCTCTCCATTCCCCCGCTGGCCTGCACGCACACTTCTCCAGGACTAACCGAGCCTGAGCACGGTTACTTCTTATACGACACATGCATGGCTTTACATGATCATGAAAAGGTTATTTTACAAGACAGACAAACACAGAGAACATGACAGCTACTTTACTGACAGAACATTCCAGGATTTCTCAATAACGGAGGCTGTCCATGTTTTTTGCTTGCATGAACTGTGCTGCGCCGAAGCACACCTCTTCCAAGCGTGCCAGGGTCAAGGAAGTGTACCGTGCTTGAGCTTTACCATTCACGGAACGGAGCAATCACACTAGTCAAACCAGAGAGCAGAATCACATCAGCCTCAGAGAGAGAGAGAGAGAGAGAAGGTCCACTGTCCGTACATCCCTCTTGTAAACGCACCGATTGCCTTGCTCATGTCAGAACTGAAGCTTCTCATAAAACTCCTATAAATAACCGAATATCGAGTGGAACTTTTCAAAACGCGAGGCGTAGCCATTGTGTTTGTGTCTGTGTGGATAAATTGAGCAGATTAAAGTTTTCTGTTGCAAAAACTAAATTAATTAAGAGGGAAAAACACATCTAACATAAAGACAAACAAATATAAAAATAGACTATCGATCTCCTGCACAACATACACCATGCACTTCATGCAACCCACTTCAAAAACTCCACACTATCCCTTTAAAGCAGACCTCATTAAAGAGAGGGGAGTAGAGACACAAGTCAACACAGATACTCGTCTGTTGGAGAAAACACACTGTATGTTTTCTCTCGTCTGTATTAACACAAGTTGATGCCTTTAAAATACAAAGTAGTTTAAAACTCGTCTTAGGTGCAGCTCATAAGAGGGGAGATTTAAATACCTTATGTTAGACCTTCAAGTGACACACACACACACACACTACAAACAGCCTAAGACCATTAAAGCATTTATTTTCCACCCGAATGACCACAGAGGGCGCTACAATGAATCACATCTAGTGTGTGTGTGTGTGTGTGTGTGTGTGTGTGTGTGTGTGTGTGTGTGTGTGCGCGCGTGCGTGTGCGTGCATATGAGTGAGTACAATGCAAACACACTGCAGATATCCTGTTTTATTTATCTGACACACACACCTATACTCATTAGAGGTCAAAGGTTATAAAATACTTTATACCTGCAGAACTGAGCCAGTTCCTTTATTTCCCTCTCGTTCTTTTTTCCACTTGTCCATTTCCCCCCTGAATCTCTACGGGACTTTTTCTTATGTTTTTCTCAACTCCTTCATATTTCTAATTTCCTCTTCTGAGCAAATCCCCGTGGTTTACACTGCTAAGTCACTACGGTGATCTGTGCATCAGATATTGGGGCTAAAAAGAGGATTAAGGAATAAATAAATGAAACTACTCAACAAGAATCACAAACCTGGCACAAAAATAAAAAAACATGAGATAAAACTTAGCATAAGGAGGAGAAACAGGACTCCAAGGGGAGAAAGAGAAACAGGAAGATGATTCGAGAGTGGCATTACATGCAAAGTGAGGAAATAAAATAGAAGAGGAGGTGGACACATGGAGTGTGAGGCAGGACTGATGCATGCTCTGATGACCACACAGCAAGAAGATGTTACAGAGGGCATGATAGATGATGTTTAGGGTATCAGCCAGCCAGTTATTGGATCAAGCAGTCACTCTGCCAGCCGCTGAATCAGCCCAAACACTGTCACACGAACGACCAGTCCCTCAGCCAGTTGGCCTGATTACACTTAATTAGCAAGCAAATCAGCTAAACAGAAAATCTGTGAACTGCTGTCAGTCATTCTGCGAAAGGATACGATTCAAGCAGGCAGACAGGAGGTTAGAAAGTTACTCTTTCACTCAGCTGTGAGGCTTCATCAAAACTGTTAAGTCAGAGGTCAAGTAATTCTTAAACGCCGACCTGTGCTGTAGCGAGAAGGGACAAAAATTAGAGAGGATTCATCCCGTTGCTCCTTTTAACCCGATCCCTTAAAAAGGTCACATATTATCTAAAATCCACTTCACCATGTTTCTCTAACTCTAATATGTGTCTCTAGTCCGTCTACAAACCCTCCAATGATGAGAAAAGTCCATCCTCTCCGTCTTTTGCCTGCTTCACTTTTCAGAAAATGTGTGCTCAAACAGGCCGTTTGGAGATTTTCCCTTCATGACATCACAAAGGGCAGTAACCCCTCCCCCAGGTGGGTGACACTCCCACAGCTAGGTGTTTGTTCTGCCCTCTGAGTCTGCCTTCTCACCGTAAACAATAGGGCATGGAGCGAGAAAGCCCGAGCCACCCAAGCCCTTCCAGAGAGGGGCGTGGTCAGACACAGCTCATTTACATTTAAAGCTACAGACACAGAAACAGCCTGTTCTGAGCAGGGCTGAAATAGAGGGGTTTATAGGCATGATCAAATACAGGATCAGAGTGGATTTAGAACAAGACACTTCACACACATGTTTTGGGAGCTCTGAGACTTATTTAACCTGAAGACGAGGAGAATATGTGACCTTTAAGTTTTAAATCAAAGATGCATCAATTTCTACATTTATTTCATTAGGCTGTTGTTTTCAGTCTCTTACCCGTCTGCCTCTGTCTTTTCTCGCCGCTTCATCGGACGGTATTTGTGGGTTCAAAGACTCTTTCTTTTTAAAATATTTGTTAATTATCAATATGCATTAGTCTGTAATGTCTCCTGCAAAGTGCAAGTCTCACGGCAGAGAGAAAAACGTTACGATTTAGGACTCACGAGACTCCACAGAGTATCGATGAGATCAAAAATGTTGATGATTTCCGGTTTTCAAAAATGCAGACGCGGGTTCTAAGAGCTGGGTGTCAATCAATATCCCTACAGATACAGAAAAAAACAGGGTCATTTTGTGAAAATAAATGTGTCATATATGAGTTGTCTGTCCGTTTGCAGACCTGCTTCTTGTAACTTTGCTGTACAGTGCTATGGTGCTGAAACCTCCGGACAGCACCTTAAGGTGGCTTTCAGGTAAAGTATGGGAACAGCAAGGGGCTTGATCTGCGATCAGGCCACATGAAAAGCTGACAGTGTTTGTTGAATCCACAATCCCCGGCTCAGAGCGCTCTAAACACAAGTCTATTGTGAGTGAATGGGATTCAGCTTTGGCCATCAGGCTCCTATACACTTTCTTCCAACACTCCCATTGAAAGGGGGATTACTGGAAATTGGCTTCGTATAACAAGGAACAAAGACTCATCCCTCTCCCACTCTGTCCCCGTCTCTCGGTCACACACACACATAACACACACATACACACACATACACACACACACACACATATACACACACACACACCCACACAAAGACCTACTCAGCCCTTTGTTAACACCAACAAAAACTTGCAAGTCAATTTCTGGTAATCATAGTGTCCTTATGATGACTTCAGGACTTTTGGGTTGAGTTGAACTTAAAATGATTAAACCCACACACACACACACACACGCATACACACACACACACACACACACACACACACACACACACACACACAAGAAAAAAAACTCACAAGGGTAGAACAAATGAGAAGTGGAGGATCACTGCTACTCTGGAGTTTTTCCTTTTATTTTGATCATATATTTTTAGAGGAACAGGGAGGAAGTAACTGAGAGGTACAAAAAAATACTAAGGAACAAAAAGATGTATGATGAGTGATGGGAGGGAAGAAGTGTTACTCATAACAGTAGCATGAGGGGGAGCTAGAGCAGAAGGTAAGTGAAGCAGAACCAGGGAGGGCATGTAAGGAGAAAAAGGGGACTCGAAGGACGGGGCATGAAGACGACAGACAGCACTGATGAAGATGGACAAGTGAGCAGAAGAACAGAATGAGCAATTATCAAGACACAAAAATGACTTCTGCTTAAACTAGTTTGTTTGCAAGCACACTTGACCAGTGTTCACGTCACTTCTGGTCTTGGATTGACGTCAAAACGCCGCCTCAGTGTAGCGTCCACTTACTGTCTGAAAAACGCTGACACGAGATTCATTTGGGTTTTTATGATGTTGAGAATTAAAAAAGATGATTGGTGGTGTCTTTGTGTGGTTTGGTCTGATTGTGATTATTTCCCCTGTTACAATGGCCATTGCCATCTGTCATTTCTTCTTCTGTTGGTTCTATTATGGCGGTTTGCATCCATGAGTGGGGATACAAGGGAAAGATTTCTGAGGCCCAGTCACATGGGGAGGGACCATGGAGGTTAGCAAAAACATGGTCCATCTTATTTTACACCTAAATACTCACCATTACTTCTTTCAGCAACAAAACGCACATTTTATTTATTGTTGCTTCAGTAAATTGTAGCCTGTTTCAACGATTTTTTTTTTTTTGTAATGTTACCAACAAGTTGGCCAAGAGGGAGCTAAAGTTAGCCAGGAGGCTAACGCTAACACTACAGTTCGAATGTGCATATGTTGATCTTTCAGGGGCCCAGATATTCTGCAGGCGAGCCTGTCCATAAGCGCTGCATTACCCCCCTCTGCTGGATGTCTGTCATGTCCATCTAAATGGTAAATGGACTTGAGCTTGTATAGCGCTTTTCTAGTCTTCTGACTACTCAAAGCTCTTTGACACCGCAGGTCACACCGACACATTCACACACTGATGGTAGAAGCTGCTATGGAAAGGAACCTTCAGAAGTAACTAATCCCATTCATACACATTCAGACGCCGCAGATGAAGCAGCGGGAGCAACTTGGAGTTAAGTGTCTTGCTCAAGGACACATTGGACATGTGGCTGCAGGAGCTGGGGATCGCACCCCGGACCTTCGATCGACCTTTGAGAGACAATCGACTCTACCAACTGAGCCACAGCCGCCCCTGATCTAGCACTTTGAATTGTGGGAAACAGAACACAAGGAAGACTGGTCTGATGCAGACTGTTCAGCTCTCCTAAATCAGTACGACATCCGGGTAATTTTGGCCTAATGCAGATCTGGCATTTGTGTTGGCATTGTTCATACTGCATTTTGGCCAAATCAGAACGTACTGCTAGTATAGTCGGCGGTTTCAAAAACAGCCAATGACTCAATCTAAAACTGCTGCAAAAATGAACGCTGAACCACAAACACTCACAACATAGAAGGCAATAAGTGGAAAACGCAGTGACTACAGGAAAGATGTTCTGTAGCGTAACTTAAATCCTGCAATCTACATTGGGCGCCAGACAGACCCCTAGGTCTGTCAATCAATTCTCCCAGACAGAATTGATTTTCTTTAAGTTTATCAAATCACACTACGAAAGGCAAATCAAGTTGTATTATATCTTTAACATAAATGCAGGACAAAAATAAACACTTCATTACGTTGCAAACATTTAAATCAAAAACAGCTCATATCAAAAATGTCCCCAATCCTTGAGTTCATAACACTCCTTCACTCAGTCCAAAGTTCAGAGCTCAGCCCAAAAGAAAGAATATGTAAATTAAGAAAGAATATGTAAATTAAGGTTAGAGGTGTGGTGTGTGGGTGTGTGTCGGTCTTGCAGTGGGGAAAGGGAAGGAGAGTTTGGAGTCTGGAAGCAGGGGAAGTCCGGTGGGGGAGGTAGGATAGATAGGGGGGGGGATATCACCTGTCCCGGGTGTTTAGGGCAGAGAGGGCTTGCAGGTTCGTCTCTCCCAACATCAGAAGCATGGGGCGTACCCCCATCATGCAGATCGCCCGATCACAGCAGACCAACCAGTTTTCCAGGCTCCAGAGCAAAAAAAGGCAAAAACCAGCTGCCCACTCTGGAGGTAATCGTTGCCAGTCCAACTGCAGAGTTGCAGCTGGGGAGGAAATTGAAAAGTCCCATGGACAAACTTCTGCAGGGAGAGGTGCTACGGCCGGAGACTACGGGTTATGATGGTGTCCATCAATTGCAACATCTGTATGCTAGTGCAAAAGACAGTATTGAGAAGGCGCAGAAACGTCAGTTACGGAACTACAATAAATCGAGGAGGGATGTTAGTTTCAAACCAAAGGACAGAGTGTGGGTCAGAAACTTTCCCCAGTCCTGTGGGAAGAGCAAATTCATGGCCAAGTTGGCTCCAAAATGGAAAGGCCCATACAGAGTGATAACTAAGCTTGGACCTATAAATTACCAAGTGGTAATGGAAGAGACTGGTCAGGATGTCAGAACGGTAAATGTCTGCAACCTGAAACCATTCTATCCCAGTGCGGAAGATGTAGATAGACAAGAGAAGCAAAAGATTCTCGACGTTCTTCAGGCCTCGTCGGAAGACGAGGAGTTTTTGGGCTTCTAAGAAAACCAAGCAAACGAAAAAAAAAAAAACAGACATACAACAAAAAGTTTTTTTTTTCTCTCAAGGGGGGGAAGAGTGTGGCAGACAGGGTGCAGATTGCATCCTGCTGCACAGCAGAGTGCTGTGAGGAAGTGGGTGTGGCCTAGCAGGGGCAAATTAGGATTGATTGCACCTGGGACTGGTGAGAGTGTGGAGAGGAGTCCAAGAACAGGGACATAGAGACAGAGGAGGAGAAAAAGGAGAAAGGTCAGAAGGAGCAGAAAACCACCTTCAATGTGATGCCTTTCGGTCTCAAGAATGCGCCCGCTAAACTGACAATTAACCTAAAAAAATCAAGATTCTGCTTACATGAACTGAAATTCCTGGGTCATATTGTCAGCGGTCAAGGGATTTCGGCTGACCCAGACAAGATCAAATCTGTCCAGACCTATCCGGTACCCAAAAATCTAAAAGAGGTACAGCGATTTCTTGGGCTCACCGGATGGTATCACCGATTCGTACCCGACTTCTCAAAGATAGCCGAACCAATAAATTCTCTCAAAAAGAAAGGAAAAAAATTCATCTGGAGTCAAGAGTGTCAAAATGCTTTTGAACGGTTAAAAGCAAGTCTAATGGTTCCTCCCATTTTGGGTCACCCAAACCTCAGCCTGCCATTCATTGTCTATACTGATGCCAGTGAAACAGGACTTGGAGCAGTCCTAACTCAAAAAATGGAGGGAAATGCAGAGGAAGTGCTTGCATATGCCAGTAGAACTCTGAACCAGGCTGAACGAAACTATTCTGCCACAGAAAAAGAATGCCTTGCAGTGATGTGGGCTTTGGAAAGATGGCAACATTACCTTGAACCAAAACTATTTACTGTTGTCACTGATCATTCTGCTCTACAGTGGGTTTTGAGTTCCACCAAAACTACCAGCCGTCTCATCAGATGGGCTCTACGATTGCAGAAATTTGACTTTGTTGTGGAGTATCGGAAAGGACGGTTGAATGTGGTCCCTGATGCTCTCTCTAGGATACCTGCCTGTGGAGTCTGTAACCTCGTCTCAGGTAGAAAAGATGTGGATACCTTTCCAGTGACTCTGGACACGATTTGGGAAGAACAGCACAAAGATCCAGACATTGAGAAAATCTTTCAAGATTTGGCAGAAAATCCCGACTTGGATTCAAACTATGCCATTTTGGAGGATAAAGTGTATTTCAAAAAACATTTGACCGATAATCAATATCACTATCGCATCTTCATTCCAAAGAGCTTAATTCCTCACATGCTAAATGCTTTCCATAGCATCCCTCTGAGTGGCCATCTGGGAATCTTCAAAACATACAAAAGACTTCAAGAGGTGGTTTTTTGGCCCGGATTGTGGAGAGATGTTAAAACATATGTGAAATGTTGTTTGAACTGCCAGCGCCTAAAAGCAGATAACAGGAAACCGGCAGGGAAACTGCAACAATCAGTGGTAACAAAACCCAATTCAATGTTGGGAGTTGACATTATGGGTCCTCTGCCTAGGAGCCCTGAACGTAACGAGTATCTATTAGTCTTTGTTGACTACTTTACCCGATGGGTGGAACTGTTCCCTCTCCGAGTTGCCACAGCGCAAAACATAGCTAGGATTCTACGAAAAGAAATTGTCACAAGATGGTGAATTCTGCAGTGCAGGAAACAACAGGAGTTTCACCGGCAGAGTTGCAGCTGCAAACCGGAACTCTGGAATAAACTTATCCCAGTTCTTATGATTGTCTTCCACATATGCTGCAATCATGCATTTCAATGTACGATTCACGCGTTCCGTCATGTTGGTCTGAGGATGGTAAGCTGTGGTAAGCTTCGGTATTACGGCCCATTGCTCACAGATTTCCTTGAAGACCGCTGAAACAAACTGTGATCCTCTATCAGACAGGATATAATCTGGAACCCCCCCATCTTGTGACAATTTCTTTTCGTAGAATCCTAGCTATGTTTTGCGCTGTGGCAACTCGGAGAGGGAACAGTTCCACCCATCGGGTAAAGTAGTCAACAAAGACTAATAGATACTCGTTACGTTCAGGGCTCCTAGGCAGAGGACCCATAATGTCAACTCCCAACATTGAAGGTGGTTTTCTGCTCCTTCTGACCTTTCTCCTTTTTCTCCTCCTCTGTCTCTATGTCCCTGTTCTTGGACTCCTCTCCACACTCTCACCAGTCCCAGGTGCAATCAATCCTAATTTGCCCCTGCTAGGCCACACCCACTTCCTCACAGCACTCTGCTGTGCAGCAGGATGCAATCTGCACCCTGTCTGCCACAGTTCACACGGCGTGATGTAAACACATATACCATCCCACTTTGAGTGTGTCAGTTCCCCTGTCAGTGCTATTGTTTCCATTTATCAAACAAATGTGCTTTCATATTGCCAGTTCCATATTTGTCAGCACATAATCTGCGTTTTCCAGAAATACCGTGACTTGTCAGTGGAGGGGAAGGGGGAGGGGATTTGTCAGCTTATATGCCTAATAACAATTATTTGAAATAAAAGCATTTTTTTCCTCTTCCTTTGTTGATGCGTCTCCCGTTCCGTCACCCTCTGGTGATTTGATTTTAAGTTTACATCTTTCCACCATTAGTGGCAGCGGTTACGTGACGCTTATAGAATATCTAAAGATATGTGTGCCTCTTCTTTTTTTTTTGGGCTCACAGATTACGGCTTCTCTCTAAACCTTGCAGGCAGTGACATTTTAAATCTTCTGTCATTCCCTTTCCCTGAAGCGCCAGTCTACATCTTTTGTGTACGTTGGTTTCGGGTGTCTCTGGGTTTAATCAAGTTAACTTCTAAACTTTGACGGATGTTTTAAATGGCAGTAAGGAGGAGGAGACGTAAGGCTCATGTTAAAGCTGAAATGTGAAATGATAAATAACATGCATTCGGTGTTTGGGTGTTATAGGCTGGATTCTCACAAGGTTGACATCACAGTTTAACAATTGAGACCAAAACTAACTTAAAGGTCTGATATGTAAGAAATGTACACATTTAAAAGTATTTATTTATTTGTGAGGGACAATACATGTAGGCATGTTTACATCTAATAAAAGTGCAACCCATGAAATGTAGACAGGACTTCTAGTCGTTGTCCCTGGTTAGGCTTTTAGGAAATGGTAAATGGACTTGAGCTTGTATATTTCTTTTCTAGTCTTCTGACTTCTCAAAGTGTTTTTACACCGCAGGTCACACCTACACATTCACACACTGATGGTAGAGGCTGCTGAGTAAAGAGTCCATCAGAAGTAAGTCATCCATTCATACACATTCTTATAGGGCTGGTTAAAAAAAAATATTGATTCATCAATGCATTGCAATTATTATTTTCCCAATTCAATATCGATTCAGAGAAATCCTGAGATTGTTTTTCTTTCATTGTACTGACGGCCCCTGTCAGTACAATCGAATTGAATTGTGAGGATGTGGAGAATACCTCGCTTTACATTCATACGCCGCCAATGAAGCAGCAGCAAGTGTCGTGCCAAAGGACACATCGGACATGTTGCTGCAGGAGCTGGGGATCGAACCCCGGACCTTTTGAGATGACCGACTGTGCCCCTGTGTCCGAAATGACACAAGATACATCAACACTGTAAAATAGACGTAAAAACTGACAATAGCAGCAGACACAAAATAAGCAGCGACCTAGATGCATAAAAACAAACCGTGCAGCAGATACAGACAGGCTCATGGATGATAATGAAAGAGTAAGAATTAAGAAAAACTGGAATGACAGCAATCAAACAGAAAAGAGAAGTTAAATGTGCTGTGCTATATAAAACACGTTACTTCGTGTTCGCAGGTTTACTTGAAGCCGTTGTTTCACCTTGTTGTTAAAAGCTTTGGAGTCAGTTCATGTTTTTATTTCTGATGGGAGGGTATTCCAAATCTGTGGGCCGCTAACTGAGAAGGAGGACTGGCTAAATGGTGTCTCGCGCTTTACTGGTCTACAGTCTCCACTAACTGCTCGTCTTGTCGTGGCTCCTTTACTGGAGTATTTCTGAATGATTTGACCGACCAGTTCTGGGGCAGTGATAAATGATAAAGTGACCTTACTATCTGATCAGACATTAAGGAAACATGCTATGTTGAAGTGCTGGCTTCTCTGACAACAATGCAGCAGCCAGTATGTCCTCCTTCTAACTTTAGATTCTGGTCCTGAATGCTCTGGATTTGTTTGGACCAGAGACGTTCGTGGGCGCTTGTAAAACGTTTATGCTTTAGCAGTTATAATCTCACAAGAGTTAACAAACAAAACACCAGCATCACAGGAAAACGTCTTTACATCGAACATCCGGGCCAGCGGGCTAGAGATAACGTGGAGTCCGGTTAACTTCCATCAGTACATCCTGAGGAAGTCAAGTCATCGGAGAATATCTACAAAATCCTCTGTGCTGTTTGGTCAAACTACCCTCCCACCTCTTAAGTCGTTCATTTGAAGCCCGACCAAACCAGTAAGTGTCATTTATTCTTGTTAGTTTTTGGGATTGAAGCACAATGCAGAGACCGACGCTTATTCACTCAGCTTGACCTCTGCTCAGCTCTTCTTCCCCCTGTGATTTTCTTCATCCTGTCTTTGCAGATATCATTTCTGTGGGGAAGCAGGGGGCTCAAATTGGGTTTATGGGGCATCTGTGCACTTTGATTTTGTTATAAAGGCATCCCAATAAAAACTGGGGAAGGCCACACAGGGCAAGGAGCCAACCCTACTGTAAGGAACAATAGGGAGTGTACCCAGGCACTCAGGGGCCACTCGGCCACCGCTGTACTGCTCCCTGCAATAAAGCCAAGAGATGAAGGGATAGAGGAAGGAAAGAGAGGGAAGTAATAATGAAAACAGGGAGGAAGGCAGGGGATGAGGAGGGATGAAGAGCTAAACAAAAACCACCTGGGAAAGAATAAAGAAGGGATAGACAAAAAGAGAGAAACGGGGAAGAAATGGGAGGAGAAGGAAGAGGTGACGCAGGTCAACATGCATAATGGTATTAGTTCAGGTTGATGGTAAGCATACCGATCCGAAAGATAAGTAGTGATAATGTAAATGAATTCTTAGGGCTGATAACAAATCAACTATAGAACTGATTGAGAGCTTGTTCTGTTGGCAAACATGATGTCATAATGTCTCTTATTCTCCAGATCAACACCACACAGGTATCAGCAACAACACAAAAGGTGGCATCACATCATTAGCTGTGTGACATCATTTTACCACGTGTCACAGTTTGAAATCTTATTTAACATTTCTTGGCTATTTCAAAATTACTATTTTCTTTGGATTGAAATATCAGCGTCATGCAGCTGGGCAGGCATCGGGGTACAGGGCAGATTTAGACAGAGTTAGCTTATTTATAAAAAATTACAAATGCATGTATGGGAAATATTAGAAAACAATAATCAGGGATGCAATTGGCAGAGGAGGAAAAAGCAGGAACCCCTTCCCACCCGCACACACAGAAACCCAGAACTGATGCAGTTTGTGTGCAGCAGGGTCGCTCTTTTAGCTTCGTCAGTTTTCACTTTGTGGAGTTTGCTACTAGCTACACTACGGTAGCCTGCAGTGAAAGTTGTGAAGTACAGACCCCTCGCTTGTGAGTTCTCTGCCAGACTCCACTCGTCACTCGTTACCTTTAATATAGGACCCTTTTAATCAAAAGAGCACTCCACAAGGTTTATTTATGGAACAATATACCCCCGTTTTATGGAAATGCACGATTATGACGTCGTGAGGGAGCAAAGACGTGACCAGACGGTCTGGTCTGTGTCGCTATCTTTTCAAGCACAGTGTGCAATCAGCTTACAATACACAATGACGTAAGGTCACGTGCAGTGTGTGATGGTGGCTGCTGCGACCGCGGTAATGACAGCGCGCGTGTCTGTGATTTATACGTGTCATCATGGCATCATGCATGCATTTACACAACTCGCCAACAACTGGACCAGCATCACAATCACATTTCTGTAATGATCCCAAATCAAATAAACAAACACAATGTTTCCCCTACTTTTCTTCTTTGTGGTAGCCCAAAGCATGTTATGAAGGGAGCGCATGATTATCTGGCAAAATGCAAGGCAAAACAAATCTGTGTGTAAATTAGTTTCCTCAAGGATTTACATGCGTTAGAGGAAGGGGGTGGTGAGCTTAGAGCAGTAAACATTAGGTGGAAATTTAATAGAAAAAGTGCATCACAGGGTTCGAAAAAGTAATTCAAAATTCCTTGAGGGGCTAGGCAGAAAAGTCTGTGTATGGCAGGGATAAGACAGCATCCCCCCCCCCCCCCTTTATTTTAGGGCAGCATCTGTGGAAACGTTGAACTGGGCAACACAGAAGCTAAGGTGTGAAACCAGGGAGAATACAGGGCGTGGCGGGTCCATCCATCCATTTTCTATACTGCTTTTCCTGTATGGGGTTGTGGGGGTCCCAGTTGTTTTTGGGTGAGAGGCGGGATACACCCTGGACTGGTCGCTAGTTAATTGCAGGGCTGACATATAGAGACAGACAACCAGCCACATTCACAACTACGGGCAATTTAGAGTCACCAGTTAACCTAACAAGCATTTCTTTGGACTCTGGGAGGAAGCAGGAGTACCAAGAGAGACGCACACATGCCCATGGAGAACATGCAAACTCCAGGCAGAAAGGCCTGACATGCAGACGCAGAATGGGACCAAGAACCTTCTCACTGTGAGGCGACAGCGCTGACCACTGCACCACCGTGCAGTCTCCATGGTGGGGTTGCCAGTGGATGCCAATTAAGAGCCGTTTTCACAGATGCACTTCTGTAAATATCCAGATCATTTCAGGAGGACTGCTGTGGATATTCTCCTGACCTGGCTGTTCACATATGCGCCTCACAGCTGGAGACTATCCCTGTTAGATGGGAGGGGGGGCAGGGGGGTCTCCTGAGGTAAGACATGACGCAAAAGACCCCGAAGTAGCAGACGATGTGGAGAACAACATAATGGCGAACAGAAAACATCATGCAGCCGTTTAATTACCAGCACGGAGATCCTAGCAGGCGGGTGTAAGCACTGCACCGTGCAGCAGTCACAGCATATAAACATTTAAATTGTCCTTTTATTTTTATTTTTAATTGGATCACAACAAGGTATGGTCACATCCCCAACCTCCCACATTACAAATGATGTGTTTTTTTGGAACAAAACAAGTTACTTCAGAGAGAATCAGAAAAACTGATTTAATATTGTTTAAAAAACGAAACAAAAAGAGGACAAACGGAGCCCTAGAGAAGTTTCGTTTGCGGCAAAGAGCCATTCACTGGAATTTGAAGGAAACACGCAGCAGATAGGAGGGCTCCTTTATCTACCCGACACATGGCTAATTCATCACCATGTAGGGGACGTGTGACCACCAAGTCTTTCCACACCTTATTATCTTTACTTCAGCTCACGCTTCCTTTTTCCCTGAAGTCGACTCAAGTTGCAAAAACAACTTCCATCACACTTGCCTCTCCTGGCAGAATTATCAATAAGTGTTGAGCAAATGAAAGACTCAGGACTCTGTGTGTTTGGGGGTCACCCTCTCCCCATAAAAGTGTTTCCATCAGCTGGGACCAAGTGTTCAGCCTCAAATATCTGCGTGTGCATTTTATGTGATCGGGGACTAAATGTTTGATTCCTCTCATTAAGAGATTTTTGTAGCAAGAGTCAGCTGTGGGTGGTCTCAAGGTTTAATTAAAGAGTGAAAGAAGATTAGAGTGACACAGCTTGAAGTCCAGCGACATCCTTCTTAATCCATCTGAAATCCAATTAGAAAAAAAAAGTGCTAAAGGACTTTAAGTAAAGGAAATCAGAGGAAGTGTTTGCGTGTGTGTTTGAAGTTTGGAAAAGCTAGCACTGCAGTTGCCATCTCCCTGGACTCTGTAGTGTGGCAAGCTCGGAGACTATTGTTGATATCCCTTTCAGAGAAACGAGGCTGGAGGGATGGAATGATTTACTCAACTCGTGATTCATTTGGCGATTTGCTTTTATTAGCTTCTTTTTTTTTACTGCCTTCCACCTAGGTTACTTTGTTTCCTGCCTTGAAATCAAACGTGTTTTATTTGAAAGGATGCTAAGGGACTTGTGCTAGATTGCAAAGTATCGGACATAAATTAAACTACATGAACAATCAACAGTAAAAAATGTTTTGGTGTATTAGCACCCTCTGAAGACGCACAAGCTCTAACGTTGTTGTAATGTTTTCTTGCATCTCTCTTTGTCTCCGTTGCCTGCAAAGCAAACATGGAGACACTTGGGACACGAACACAAGGAAGAGAGAGAGAGAGAGAGACCCTCCACTAGTTTATCCACAGACATAGCAATCGTATACCGATTATAAAGAAAAATGCTGGGGCGCAGGTAGCATAGTGGTTAATGTGCTCCCCATGCACCGAGGCTATAGTCCTCCAAGCGGGCGGCCCTGATTTTGAATCCAACCTGTGGCTCCTTTTCCGCACGTCATTTCCCTCTCTCTCTCGCTTCCTGATTTCTGACTGTCAACTGTCCTTTCTCTAAAATAAAAGCCCAAAAATAGACATTAAAACAAATAACAAGATGCTAAAATGGTGAGTACCTTAAAGAAGTCAAAGGCAGATCGCGTCCTTTGCTGTGTGAAAAGTTAAATCATGATTGTTTTTCATTTGACTAATTTGAATCGTCCCTGATGTGTCCCCATTTTTAACTGGTTAATGAGGTATCAGTGCAAGGCTGTGCACACATACAGGACTTAACTCGGCATGCAAATGTTCTGATTGATGGGTGAATGTTCGTAAAATGTTTTCAAATGTTAAATGTAGAATGATAATAGTTGAAGGGAGGGATATTATGAGGAAACAAAACGCTCTGTTGGCCTTCACTATATCTCTAAATCATAGACTGTAAATATTGATCAACGAAGCCTGAGTGACGTCACCCATCTGTTCCTGGAGGGGGCGCTCGTCCATGCTGGAAATGCTGTCTCAGCCTAACTTTCAGTCAACCTACCGACAGGCTGAGAGCTGGAGCTGAGGCGGGTTTTAAGCCTCCTGACAAACCGTTACATCATGCCCGTCTGTCAATCAGGACAGCTACGCGCCTAACTATGGATAACACGTATCATTCCTAAAACAGTCATTCCTACTCTGTGTGCCCGTGAGGACAATAACTAATCAGACCTATTTGTTTTTTTGAACCAGGCTGTAAACATGTTAACTTATGCTGTAAAAACAGGCTTTTTTGAATGGGTGTTTATGTTACTTCCGGTGCTTCTGCAGCCAGCCTCTAGTGGACACTCGAGGAACTGCAGGGTTTCGCACTTCCGCATTGGAGGTTGCCGTTTGCCCTAAATCCATTTTTTAAATAAAGGATTAGAAACTGTAGAGAACTAGCAGTTGTTTCCCAGTAATATGATGTCCCATCCTCTTCCATTCACCAATTACATCTGACTCAATAAAGAGAGTTGAAACTTGAGATATGACACAGAATGAGAAATTTCACTCCAATGTGACGAATGAAATATGAGATGTTTTAGTTATCTCAATACTGCAGCAATTCGACGCACACCGAGAGGCTGAGCTGATTAAAGGTAAAACCTTTAATCCAATAGTAATAAAGCAGCCGATTATCTCCATTAAAGGAAGAATGTGCGACTTCTTGATCCAGTAGATGTCGCCCTTGAGCACCAGCATGAAACCAAAACAAGCTGCTGTTAGGCCACACCTCCTTCATACTGAAGCCTCCGCTCTCCTCCAGAGACACGCCTCCTCTCCACTCGCATTTGCAAAAAATAGTTATGAAATAGGAACACATCATAATTAAGCACTCAGCACAAGCGCCGGACAAAATTGTCCTTGTCTGGAACTGTATTGTTGTGTCAGCATGCTAATGTTAGCGCTCTTTAGTTAGCTCGTAGCTTTACATTGCTGTAAATTTACACAGAATGAGCGTGATCTAAAAACACTTACTTGACTTTCAAATAATCAGTGAGTGTGTTCTTCTTCTCTCTAGTCCCTCACTTAAACAGCTTTTATACACAAGGGGAGGAGCCGGCCGTGTAAACACGATGTATACAGCTCTGACAACAACACGATGTATACAGCTCTGACAACAACACATTCTGCCATCAACAACCACATATCATGTTAAGTGTTCAAAGTTAGGCCTTTGTTTACACAGTTATTTAAATTCAAGTCATGCTTCACGAGCTTTGCACGAGAAACATCTAAGGATTCTTACCGCTAAGTATTCTTAGCTTTCTGTGAGCTCTGTGGACAATAATCTGTAATATATCAAAGAAGAATACACAGTTTTCCTGATTTTCTTCTCCGCCTGCAGATAACCTTTGAATATTGCATGGAGCCAAGATAAAAGATAACACCAAAAACAACAGCCACAGCGAGCTGGTGGTGATAGAAGGAGGGGGAAGAGACAACTCATCCCCCGATTTATGAAAAAGCACACGCTCCCTGCCACGTTCATGGACTCTGATCAAAGCTGCTAATGTGAGGCTGTTTTCACAGGTCTCTAACGTAGGAAAATGTCACATTTGAGAGCTGCTGCTTTATTAAAAATATACATTTTATGAAACACTTTTCAATTCCTTGACTTCTTGGCCTCAATAAAAACCTTCCCAAACCACTGAGCTGGGTTATCCAATCAAAATAAGAGCAGAAAAATGTCTATACTGTGCATAGTTTGTTCCTTGCTCCGGTGCATGGATTGACCCGAGTTCACTTCTGCTGCCTGCAGTACTGTTCTGAAAATAATTGGTGTTTAAAAAAGAAAAACGAACTTTAAGCTGAGAAGAGACGAGGAGGCACCAAGGTGGCAACTGCCGGCTTATGTTTAAAGCACAAGGCAGAGAAAACGTAGAAGTGAGGGCTTCGGACTCACTAAAGGTCAGGAAGTTGTGAGTCTTTCTGACTATACCAGGTCCGTTGCATTCTTCTTTTCTGCTTCCCAGGTGTGCTGTGTGTAACGTCTTGTGTGACCTTTAGCTCTAAACCCTCCATTTACTCCCTTCTCTCTCTGTCTTTATGCACCTGTCCAGCATGCAGACTGTGCCAATCCGCCCGCAGTGATCCTTTTTAACGGTCAAAGTCAGGGGCCAAGTGCACAATGCATACAAAAGCATATTAGGAATAGATGTATAATTGGCCTAGTATGCTACCTCATTAGCCTTTGGAAGCTAAAACTAGTATTGGTGCCTAATAACAGGGGAGCCTAATTTGCTCCTAATTAGCCTTATTAGCCCTTCACATTTGTTATTCACACCTGCATAGGTGAGCATTCGGTCTCATTAGACCTATTACACAGAGAAGAATAGCAAAATATAGCTGACCTTATTGTGCAGAGGAAACAAAAGCTTCCCTCCTGGGCTACACTTTAAAATAGAAATGTCTTCCAGGTCTCTGAATCAGTAGTTATTTCTACTAGATGTCATCATTGAATTGATTTGGAAAAACAAAAAACAGTTACCGACATCAGTTCATGCAACATTATTTGCCGATGTCTGTCCACAGGGCTAACTTCGGCATATACGGATGTTTAACCGATGCATTCCTATTTTCAAACCATGACTGGGAAGTTTCGCGCGTCTTTGCAATGCAGCAGAAAAAGTTAACAGCTTTGTTTCTTTACGTCTTGTTTGGTTGAACTCGTCGTTATACCACCAAACCTCGCTACAGTAGCTTTACAGGTACTGCAAGTAGCGGTAGAAGTTGTTGGAACAACAAGATTAAAATCTCCAAAGTGCTTTGACTTCATTGTTAGCTTCCTCCATGCTATGTGGGCTCCACCTAGAAAAAATGCACAGGCTTACTAGCAGACAGATGAAAGTGCTGTAGTTCACACAGATTGGCCCATTGTCAGAGATACCTGATTAAGCTGTTTGAATCAGCAACGGATGGATATGTGATACCATGAGTGGATCTGTGCATCCCTACCTGCATGGGTCTGTTTCATGTCCGTCACTCATATTTCTCCTTTTTATGACTCTTACAAAGTTGTTGTTTTTTCCTGGGAAAAAAGAATTTGACTTTGTTACATATTTGGTGTTATTTTCCGATAACGATTATTTCATAGCCCAGTCTTTAGCTTTGTGTGTAATGCAGAGTGCTGGATTATTCCAATGACGCACAGAACTGAGCTTTTCTCTCCCCCACAGAGAAAGACTGACTGACTTCAATATGCAAAAAAAAAAACACTGATTACTCACACAGTCGCCTTTAAATTGAATTTTACCTTCAATTAAAATGCTGCTAAGAAGTCTGAGTCGTGAGTAATTTGTGGGGAAAAGTAAGGTTGACAAGCGTTTTTTTCATGAGCGATAAATTGCGAAAGAGGACAGAAAGGAGTGTGAGTTGAAGACTGCCACTTTGGATTCAGCATTATGTTTGCTGAGATTCTGCACTTATATAATGAAAACTAGGAGAGTGCTGCTATTCGATCAGAACCTCGGTTGGATAAGCAGTTAGGCCTGACTGAGCTGGCGTACCGACTAACGAGCTCATTTCAGATCGAGCTGGTAATAAAGCCACCAGAGAGAAGCTGCTATCCAGAACTGGTCTTGTTTTATTTCCGTGAAAAAGTGCATACATTAAAGCTCCAGCCACGTCTAAGTACTGCAGCCTTATGGGCTGTGATAACAGTAATGGGACTTCTCCTAGCCCAGCAAGCTACAGCTGTCTCACGGCCAACTGCAAAGTGGTGTCAGGCTCACAGGGGAGCTGGTGAGCTAGTTGCACTTATCATATCGTGCGACGAGCTCGGCTGGTGAGACTAATTGGCCGGTCAATAATGTGAACAGCTGGGAAGGGGAGTGACCACCAGTTGCTTGGTTGAAACAAGAGTTGCAACAATCATCACAAATTAAGCTCCTCATTAGAGACGTGGATTGTCAGTCTGTCCAAGAGTGGATGTTTCTGTGCTTTACAATAAATAAAGGTCCTTTTGCAGCGAAGACAGCTTAGGAGATGTTTTTCTTTTTTAGTCAAGGGAAGCTGTGATTGTACTGAAAAACAGCTTTGGTACTTCACTCCTTACCGAAGTGATAATGAGGACTGTGTGTTTTTGGTTGGTGATGCTCAAGAGTTTGCAGTGAGAGCACTTTTGGCTGAGAGGGGGCTGCTGGGCTTCACATATGCCATATTGACATTGCAAGACGTGTGATATGAAGCAGATAGACTTTAACACGCCATGCTGCTTCATTTTACTCCTTATTGCAAAAAGAAAAATGTTAGGCGGATTATGTATTTGTGAATTCATGTTTTCTCCTGCACCTCTTCTGGTTCTAGTTACGCTGCAGCCACATAGACAGTTCAAAATGACTGCCAATTTGTGCCACACAAAATCTCCTTTTAGCGGCAACACCTGCAGCACATGTTAAAGTTCAGTGTTGGGTGAGTCACAGATAGTATAAGGTTAGCTTTTGATATAAAAATGATGCAGATAAAACATACATTTGATTGTTGTAATAGATAGTAGATGGCTTGTAGGCAGAGGTGGACACATCTACAAAATGTAACTGTTGCAGGACGTTCAAGGTTTCGTTTATCGCTTTTTAAATTAAAGTCCTCGTCAAAAACTACTTTTAGAAAATTAGCTGCGATAATTAACTATTAAAGGATTAATAGACGCGTGCCCAGCTCTGCTTGTAGGTCCCACAACCAACTAGTCCCTTAATGAATGAACATGAACACAAATGAATTGCATTTTACTGCAGATGGAGGGCTCATCGTCATTACGGGCTGCTTCAGAAAACACCAATGACAGCAACATGGCGCCTGCAGTCTAAGCATGATTTTGCGCCTGCTCCCTTGTCCATATGCGTGCACCTACCCACCATCGTCACTCCACCCTGAGAGAAAAACTACCATTCAGGCGATTGCCGACTCCAACAGCAATGTTTTTTTATTACATCTTTTGGTGTACGACTCCCACAATGTCGACGTTTTCTCTCGTTTGACCATGAAAACAGTCCAACAGGTGACTTCTTGTGCTAATGTTGACATTAAAATATCTAACTTCAATTCAAAATTGACTAAACGCATGATATATATATTTTTGTAGTTGAGTACTTACATCACCTCATCATTCCAAAAGTTAGTTTGGTTAAAAAACAGTTTACAGACTACCTTTTCTCTGGAGGAGCGTCTCTCCAGACCCGTAGACCCGTAGTAACCATTATAACAAGAATGATTTACATTTGAAACCCTGCATTTTATATAAAAAATATTGCAATGTCACTTTTTCTCCAACTTGTGCAGCTCTGATAGCAAAGCTACAGATTCTGTTATTGTATGAAACTCACAATCTGAAGAAGCGACATTCATTCATCACCACGCAGGAAGCTGGTGGTGCCAAGGTCTGTCTGACGCCGTTTATAAATCACAATATTATATCAGGATGACATTTATTTCCACTTATCTGTGGAGGTGTGATGATAAAGCATTTGCTTTACCTAATGTGTGTGTATGTCAACTATCTTGTTAAATTAAAAGTTGCCTTGTCCCCAAGACACAGAAGAACAAACTTAAAGGGTTGGTAATTTTTAAAAAGTAGCATAGTTTTGTAAGTCCCCCCCATTGCTCCCTCATAAGCCACGCCTCTCACTTACATGCACGAGCGCCGTTGCTCCAGAAGCGGACCTCATCTCATCGCTTGCATTGTGTAGAATCTACGTCGTCTCATGTCTCATTCAGCATTAAGTAAACTCACAGTATAAACTCCGTCATCGGTGACGTGCTTTGAGTGTGGGCTAGTCAATCAATCAATCATCATTTGTATAGCGCAGATTCATAACAAGTGTTATCTCGAGACACTTTACAAAAGAGCAGGTAAAAGACGCAGGAAGGATTTCTCCTTTGTATTCCTCGCGTTCCTGTTGTCCACACTTCCTTTGCCGCTGAGGTGGAGGTCGGAGCAGGCCGTGCATGAATGAGGACGGCGGTGGTTGTGCACGCAAGAGAAGGAGTATGAGCAGGGAGACAGGGAGGCGTTATTGGTTCATCAGATTGGTTTTTACATGAACTGCTACAGATGACAGATTTTCTTCGTTCCTTTTTCAGAGCACACGAGTTATTAATTTCTGTCAGGACCTAAAGACAATTTCAACCAAAATCTTAAAAAGTGGATCTGGAGGAAGTTACCAACCCTGCCTTTAAACTTTTGAGTGTAGCGGGTTAAGTTAACTCACTTTTGTTTTTACTCAACACTTTTTTTAACATGAGAATGAATAGTACCGAAATACCTCCTCATGCCTTTAGGTATACAGTCAGTTGGGGTTACTATCACTCCATTGTTTAAAGAGTCCGTGCAATAGAGTTAAAACAGGTACGACGTAAAGGGGGGCGAGAAAAAGCTTGGAAGAGAAGGTGAGAAATTGAGAGGGAGACACAAAATGACATTTAGAGTTTATCCTGACGACAGCTTTATGCTAAACTGCTCCAGTTCATCATGTTGTATATCTTTAATGCTCTGTGTGTGTGTGTTTGAGTGCGTGTGTGTGTTTGTGTGTGTTAATAACCTACTTTGGAGGCATAAATAACCTGTCATTTAGACAGGCAAGCTGAGACAGAAATATGATTCCTAATAAATCTCAATGCAACCCAGAGGAGGGGGATGAGCACTTCTGTAACTTTTTCTTTCAGGACTTTACAGAATTAACCAACAAAGCCTAGAAGTTAAAAATGCAAGCTCCCTCACCAACACCTGCCCACCTCATACACCTCCAGATTAATCTCTATAGCGGCTCTGTGGTTAAAAACGCAACCTCTGGTGTTGAAATATGAAGGGAGTGCAAAAACCTGCAGTCCATCGAGTGTCCACTAGAGGCTTATTGCAGAAGCTCCGTAAATCACATACACACCCCATTTAAAAATGCACATTTTGACCACAGAAATAAACATGTTTACATCAAAAACCGATTGGTCTGAATAGCTTGTGTCTTTAACGGCACACACTGTATTGGGGTGGGAGGGGTTTAATAAGGCTGTTTGTCAGGAAGCTAAAGCCCCGCCTCAGCTCCAGCTTCTTGCCTGGTGTTAGGTCAACTGAATGTTAGGTTGATACAGTATTTCCAGTATGGCGACCAGCAAGCTTCAGAAGCCCCTTTCGGTAACCAATTGGTGACGTCACTCAGGCTTCATCCATGTATATTTACAGTGTATGGGGCCCCCCTCAACTCCACCTCTTCGCCGGTCTCTAGTTTAGCCGGAAGTTCATTGGATTAAGCATTTCTGATATGGCGACCGCCATGGTTGGGCTTCATTTTGCTCCTTCAGAAACCAATGGATAACGTCATAGGGCTTTGTACATGTTTATTTACAGTCTTTGTGATAACTTGACATTCCCTGGACGAATAAATGCTTCCCAAAAGTCATGTTAGCATCTGTGTTAATGAGTCATAACCAGTTTGATTATGCCTAGGTGTATTATTACTTCACAAGGATTCACTTCGGCCACACGAGTACCGTCCTCAGGTTGAACAAGGCAAGAGAAAACTCTGAGAAGACTCTTTTCCCCATTCTAGTCTACTGTGACCGTATCATGACAAGTGTTTTCAATAAGGCATGTCCTGTGACAGCCTCTCTACCATGCAGAGAAACACTAAAATACACACATACACACACACAAACTTTAAAAGGCTTAAGCCTTGTGCAGAGTGTTAACAGGCTTTCTGCCAGTGAAGCAGAAAGACTAAGAGTTTAATAAGAGAGAATCATCAGATATCTGTGACAGGCAACATGTACACACACACACAGACACACATAGGGACAAGCACACAGCATTAGGAAAAGCTCTACTATAAGGCTTTCAATCTAACAACCGAGTACAAAGTCACGAGTGTGTTTGTGTCTGTGCATATGTGTAAACGTGTGTACTTGTGCATTAGTGTCTGTTTCTGCGTGCAGCTGAGTGTATTAATCCGAGCGTGTGTGTGTGGCCTGCAAACCATCACAGCGACACAGGTCTGTCTGGGAGGATAAGAGTGAGACGTCTTATCAGCCCCGAGCCAGACAGACACACAAACACACATTCTCAGACACATTGCTGCACACACAGTGGGATTATGTGCCACCTCATATCGGCTGTATGGCGAGGCCTGTCATCATTTGGGGGGAGCGGCTAGGAGAGGGAGAAGAGATCAAGAGGGGCGAGGGAGGCGAGTCATGCAGGGCAAGGGAGAAAAGTTGAAGGTTGAAGAAGAAAAAATTGAAGATGGGTTTAGGATGAAGAGAAAACAGGAGGGGTGCAAAGCAGGCAGTGCTATATGACAACATTTCTCCTTTGAGATAGGAGTAATGAGGAATACTATGGCGGCTCTTACACACTGCCAGTTCAAGGCGGGATACTTATGCCCCGTGTTGCGTCTCCCTTGCCATGTGTAACGCACACACGCAGAATGGTAGAGCGAGGTTTTCAACGCCCCTGATCTGCCATCGGGAGTAGTTGCAGAAACGTATTGGGTGGATACTGTGGTGATGTAGAACGTTGGCGCTAGCATGATGGAAGAGCGCTGCTTGTGTGGTTGCGTATCTTTGTGTTTGTGTATGTAAAGCTCCTGCTGTGTGCTCAAACACAATGCCGCTGGCTGATTAAGCAATATGATAACACACACTGAAACACTTGTATTCTCTGCTACAGCTGCAGTGTGAAAGTACAAAGGCGTCAGTGTCAAGCCAATAGCACTTGTCCTCCTGATACATCAATCTTAGCTTTATGGTTCAGTGTCTTAAGAAGTGTTGTAACGTGAGTATTAAAAATTAATGCTAAACCTAACGAGGTCAATCATAGGACAGCCGACTCCCACTAAGGGGCGCTGTTGTTTAAAGTATTAGTTTTGTTGGAGTATAGGTTTTCCTATTTGCCGCTATCTTCTTGAACGTTACTTGATAATACCCTTGATTGCAGCATGGTGCCGCCTCGTCCACATTCTGTAAACAAACTCTTGCCGTTCAGTAAATACCTGGACATAAAGTTGTCGACTGGTTCCTTTAATTAGTAGAAGTTACCACAAGAAGAGACAATGCCATGTGCATGTCATATGTGGTGGATCAGATAAGGGCATTCAAAAAAATCTGAGAACCACTAAGGCAAACAAACTTGATGATGATTTGCAAGTTACCCTTAGAAAACAATTTGTTTGCATCCAGCCACTTCCTAGCTAACTATAGCAATTGATGGTATTGTGCGACACTTTAGCTACTTTCACAAAACTCCTGAAAAAACCCCTGAAGTTCTTGAGATGAGCTGCATAGTGTGAACGCAAACCGGCAAAATGTTTTACTCTGACTCTATCTGGAGTTTCTCCTGCCAGACCCCTAGTGGAATTTCCTCGTTAAGTTCAAGTGAGCTGATGTGAGAACGCAGCAGGACATAATCAGGAGAATTTACCACATGTGAGTGGGAGGGGTTGGTAACGTTTATTGATTACGATCGGTTCATGACGATGGACCGTCTGCGAGCGACCGCTACGATATCTGAGCGCGTCATTAAACTGCTGCGTTATGTTTTCTGTTTGCCAGTATGTTCTTCTCCGCTCTTTTGTTGATATTGTCACAATGTCGAACTACAAATATCATTAATATAACTGCAAATAATCTAATTATAGCGTTGCATAGCGTACTCTGTTGTTTCTTCTGCCACTTTTGCGTTGATATTTGTACTTATTCGTTATACATACACACCTTGCAGCCTGCAACATTATATTACAATGATATATCATCATTTGTGCTACCCATCCTTTGCATGACATCATTGAAAATTGCTGCCGTGTGAATATGTTGAATAGTCCTGTGTGTTACTAAATGATTGACAACCTGACTATATAAGTGACAAGTCCACAAATTATTGATTGAGACGTTCTTTGGTAAATTAGCAGATTTATTACCTGTTGATGTGTAAGCAGGAACCAAGCGACACTGGAAGGTAATATTTGAATAAATGACTGACTGACTAAATGGCGTTTGGGTGAGTGGATGACTGATTGAATGACTGACTGCATAAATACCTGAATGACATATTGAGTAAGTAACTGACTACCTGACTGAGTAAATGACTCAATGGCTAATTCAGCAAAAGAGAGAAAGACATTTCAGTGGGAGCAAGTGCTTATACATCTGGAGAATGCCATGCAGAAATTAATGTTCCCAACAGCAAGGAAATACCCTTCACTTCTTTCAGACTGAAACCGGGCTGGCCTAGAAATTAGCCCAAGAAATGTCAGGGAAATGGCAAAAGAGGAAGGAGGGGGAGGCAGGGTGAAGGAAGAAGAAGGCCAGGAGAACAAGGGAGGGACCCAAAATAAAGGAGAAAAGCAACGAACAAAGTAAAACAAAAAGGGAGAAATCACTGTTGGATACCGCACAAATATAGAAATGTCAAAGGCGTGCGCAGAGAAAAGAAGTTGAAGAAAGGAGACGCAGGGGAGGTGACATGGGAGGGAAAGGGGATGGAAAGCGGGAGATGGAAATCGTTTTGCCACTCAGAAAATTTGTTATAGAAGTGTTGGGAAGGGGTGTAGAAAGAGGAGGAGGAGAGGGAGGAATAACAGAGGAGGAAAATGACTTGGGAACGCAGGCCATCAGTCATCAAGAAAGCAGGCCTGACACTGCCGCATCAATAATTCAGATGACTATGGCTAATGAGCGAGATCCAAACAAATCACCCCTGAATTCACTGAGAGAACATTGAAACATTTCACTGCACAAAATATGGCGACATTATGGCGGCTTTTTAGATGGAGTTTGGTCTGTATTGGCAATTCTAAAAAGGGGAGAAGGTTGGATACAATATTCATCTCCCTTGAAAGATTCACATTTATTTTCATGAGGAGAAAAAAAAGAGACAGAGAGCAGCAACCAAGACTGAGCATTGGAATACATACATAAAGTATTACTACAAAAATAAAATGTCCCTTTGACTAAAGACAGAAATAAAACAAAAGAATGTAAAGGTGGGAAAAATATGAAGAGTTTAAGAAGCAATGAAAAAGGAGCGCAGCACTCGCAAAGAAATGTAAAGACAAACTCAGATTTGGTCAAACTGAGCGTCGATCAAACCCACCATGGTGTCGCAAGGTCAAAAACTTCCATTCTCCCAACTCCATATCCTTACAACTAGTGCTGTCACTTTCCCAAAATATCAACTTCGAACAAACGTATGACACGGTAACGTTCGAACACATCCTGACGACAACGCTTGTTCAGAGCGCACAGACGTTCCAAGAATATTTGCGGCTTTGTAGTGACCCTGTGTCTCTCCACCAAAGCAGGGGGCTGCAGTCTGCAGAGAGACGAGTCTCCCTCATGTAAGTTCGCATCTCCTGAATCGCGTCCCCATCGCTTTTGTCACAACATTAGTCTTCATTTACTGAGGTCAAAAGTGCATGAAATGGTCAAGTTACGCTGAGAGCGCCCTCTGCTGGATCAAACTGTAAACTACTTCAGACAGCCTGAAGCGCTGATAGGCCGAATATATTGAATTGAAAGTGAACTTTCTACACTAGGTTCGAATGAGTGTTCAAACTTTGAATAAAAAAAGACAGCCCTACAGAACAGTGTGGGACAAACTAAAGTCCACATCGTCCTCGCAGCATGAAACAGGCTCTTGTTAACATAATGTGGTTGCTGTAAAAGCAGACCTTAAATGTCACCATAGATGTGGAAGTAGCAAGATAGTCATTGTTAGCGTCTCAAAAATGGATGGATGGAAATGGATAACTAAACATCATACACCAAAACTTAAACACTTAATATGCATCACGCTATCTTTCCTCACACCCTGTCTGCACCATAAAATCTAAAGACACCGTGCAGAATGTGTAAACAGTGAGCTATGGTTTATTCTCCAATGAGCAGGTCAGACAGAAAAACCCAGAGTCAATAGTGCTTACACAGTGTTTAGCTTCATAAGCCTCGGTCTAAACTCAGCAAGTGGCTCAGGTTATGCCCTGAAGGCTCTACCCAGTAGTTTATTGTGCCTCTGTGTGCAGAGGTAGCAGGCTCTTATTATTCCGATCCACTTATTAGACCGGTCCCTGGGTGTGGTAGCAGGCCCAGTACTTTGCAATCTCCATCTCTCTGTAGATATATAACTCTCTTGATATATAATTCTCCTTGCCACAGACTCGCTGCCCTGGACTGTTTTCCTCTCTTTTCCTCCCCTGACTCCGCGTGCCTCGGTATAGGAAGTGCTTACATTGGTTCTTTCTTTGTGCTGTAGTCAGCCTTAAGACAGAAACACAACACAAGCTGGATATAATATCTAGCAGAGCCGGGGTGATGAACGAGGCAGTACTGAAGGGATATAAATATTCTTTCTCTCTCCATGACTATTTCTTCCACTCCCTGAGGGGCATATAGCCTGATTTAAAAAGGCAGGGGTCCACCACTGCTGCCCCAACACCGCTCTTTATTCCCTTTTAATTTCTTCCTTTCTCACCCCATGTCTGTGACAATCTTGCTTCTTAACTTCTCCTATCAGACTTTTGTCTTCATGCTCCACCCACTCTTACATCTGTTTTAATTAGCTCTACAACGATAAAGGACATAAATGAGAGAAAATGTTGCTTTGCTTTTTAAACATTCAACTTTCTAGTGCATACAATACTATGCTGCTGTTAATATGCTGGGGTCAAGCTCTGACATTATGTATCACGATCTACCATCTGCATGATATTATCATCTTCTATAAGGACTTTCACACTTGCAGAAAACTCCTGAAAAAACTTCTGATATTTGCCAGAGGAGCTGAATGTGCCAACACAAACAGATATAGATTTTTCACTCGGCCTTCACCCAGAGTTTCTCCTGCCAGCCTCCTAGTCTTTTTTCCGCAGCAAGTCTGAGTGAGCTGATGTGAGAACGCAGCAGGATATTATCCGGAGAATTCACCTCGAGCCAATGGGAGAGCAGAGTGCCTTTTATATTCTGTGACTGGAGTCGGTGCATAGACTGTCTGCACGCGACCACTAACGGCTTAATATTGTTTTTCACACTTTTGCTGCTAAATAAAGTGTTGTACTTTCCTGACCTGTAATTTCACTGGTTAATTTGCGTGCCCCATGTATGGGGGCTAAAGTCCTTCACAAGCAGTCTGCCTAGATTTGAATCTGACCCGTCCTCTGCATGTCATTCCCCACTCTCTCTCTCTCTCCCTGGTTTCCATCCTTATCCACTGTCCTGCCGTTGATTACTGAGGATATAAAAAAGTATGGTATTTAAGTATTACATTGTAGTCCTTAGAATTTGCATGGCTGTTGTAGGGTTTTTTGTTTCTCTACAGCAACAGATGAAGCTAGTGAAGACGGTGCTCACTGATCTCCATCTTGTCGTGCCGTCAAGAGTTGTAATGAAGTCCATTCCTTCTCCTCACTTTTAATACAAATTCAAGCTTCCAACAGCTCCTTCCTGCAAAAGATTTATGTTACTGCCTCCGTACTTTGTACTTTTATTTTTTATTTTTTTAGATTTCATTACTTTCCCAGCAGTGTTTCGCTCTCATTTCAATTGGGGGTATTACAGAGAGACTATGAATAATAAACACAGAGGAGTCAGTTTATATCAAACAAATAAAAGTGGTCTTAAAAATCAAGTTACACCAAAATTACTGGAAGGCTTTTTTCTGTTAAGCTCATGCAGACACTGTGAAATTAACAACCAGTGGCTAAGTCCTCGTAGGAAAGAAGTTGGTGTTAAATACTGCACTAACATCGTTCAGAAAATGGGAGGAGATAAAAAAGGACGCTACCATATGTTAGGTGATAAGGAGGCAGAAGATGGGAGACCTCATCCATCAAATGTAAATAATACCTAAAGAAACAAAAATGAAGCACCTTTCAATCTGGTGTATAAGACTCACTTTTAATACCTATTTTTATTCTATAAAGTGGGCCGCGTCCTATATGTGGGTACGACCAATATACCAGTATAAAATGCTGAGACATGCGCCGTCAGTCTGAAATTTGCCACTATTCATTGTGTATTGCAAGCAGCTGCATGGCTGTTTGAAGGTGGTGGGGTATAAAGGCCCAATCTCGATGTCCACCCTCACACACTCACTGACTTTGATGCACGTTCCCGCTCAGGGCTGTCCCACTGTCCAATCTCGCTTGCTGACTTTTCGAGGCCTTTATGCACCCTGTCCGTAAGTGGGCATATCTGCAGACCTAGCGTGAGGGAATTACCCAGAGTTCATAGCATTGTGACGTGAAACATGATTACCAGATAAAGCCTGCAAGAATGGAAAGGTAAACAAACGGCATAAAACGTATATACAACATATTTTCTCCCTCATTAGGTCTTAATCCTGCATTTATTGAAAAAAAGGCAGTATAGTGTTAAGTAAATAAAACTTGTGGCACCTTTGTGGACTCCTGAATTAAAGACAACAATTGACCAGCAGAGGAGGGAGACGCTTGGGAGACCCCCCCCTAAAAGGGACTGCATCTTATTTACTGGTGCAACTCATATTCCAGATTTTACAATAAGGATTCCTCTGACTTGAGAGTTAAACATCTGTGTTACACATTACACAACTTTGTTTGGTTGGATTGTCTTCTTGTACATTGAACCGAACTCTGGTGCACTTGGAAGCGAACCGAGACCGCCTTTTTCTTTTTCTTTTTAAGATTTATTTATGGGCTTTTTGGGGCCTTTATTTGAGAGATAGGACAGTGGAAAATGTCGGAAATCAGGGAGAGAGACAGTGGGAAATTACATGCAGGAAAGGAGCCACAGATTCGAACCTAGGCCACCCGCTTGGAGGACTACAGCCTCCATACATGTGGCGCGCGCACTAACAACTGTGCCACCAGCGTCCCGAGACCCCTGTTTTTTAAGCGAACCAGAGTTCGGTTCTTTGGTCCACACCTGAGATCGTTTGAGCATTCATATCACCCCAAACCAAAACAGACTATCCCTTAAAGCACACCAGGGTTTGTTTCAAACGGACCAAACAGCTTCGGTGTGAATGCAGCAATGCACCCAAAGATATTTAAACTTTGATGACGGCCTTGGTTAACTTAAGCCCCGCACAACCTCACAATTTACAGCCAAAGTTTGTGTTGGCTAAGGTACGACAAAGGGCAGGGAGTGAAAGAAGGAGTGGATGATATGAATACAAAATGCTGCCTCACCATTTTGTCCATTTTCAACTAAATAAGATTTTCCTCCACCTCTTGCACTTCCTCTGCCATTGCCCCGGGCATGCAATTGGGAAAGAACGATTCTCACATTATAAACTTTCAATATCCCTCCTGTGGCTCCCTGAAAGTACGCCTGTGTCTGTGTATATGTGTGCTTATGCAATTATGCAATGGATAGCTGCAGTCTGCTCCTTGCTACAGAGTCAAAATATTTCAGAGTTAAATCTTTGTTGACAAAATACTGAAGCCAAACTTTTAAGACCGTGGCAATGTCAGTGGCAGAGAAGTAGATGCACGACAGCGGGATGCATTGAAGCCGTGATATGTGATTGAGAAATGTCCTCCTGTCACTCATTAGATAATATAGAGGTGTCCTTGAGCCGGGCAGTGCCTAACAGCAGACTGTGGCTATAATGGGAAGCTCCCTGGTGTCATTCTGTGAATGTGAAACAAGGTGTTGCTGGAAATAAGCACTGATGTCAGCACGATGTCCCTTAGCATAAAGGTTAAAAAAATGTTATTTGAGACAGTATTTACAGTAAAGAGAAGTTTTTAACTTAAAACTATTAGAGGGCGTTTCACAGTGCTTTTTCTCAAAAGTACGTGACTATGCTCAGCCATCATCACGTCTTTGTGCATTCATATTAATTCTGCGACGGCGTAGTACTGGTGTCCCAGTATGTGAATTTCAGCATTGTGGAAGCTAGGCACACTCGGAGCTCCACACAGACACACAGTCAGACATGCACAGGTGCACAGCGCTGCGTTCCTCCGCTGGCTCCGCTGAAACCATCTCGCCTCTGTAACGCCTCTGTTGCTACCTATGAAGGCAGTACAAAGGTGGGATCCTATTATGTCTCCGCCACATTAAGATTGAAGATTGAAATGTCACATGGCCATTTTTTTTAAAAACACATTCTCACACCAATGGCAGAGGCTGCTTTGCAAGTGCCAATCTGCCCATCAACATTTTACCACTTACATTCACGCAATCACACACAGATGGTTCTGCTCTAGGGGGCAAATGGGGGGTTCAATGTCTTGCCCGAGGACACTTCATAGATTGCAGGAGCTTGGTATCGAACCGCCAACTTTCTGATTAAGACAACACAGAGTTCCCTCTCCTAATTGTGAAACTGAAAGAATTTGGAAATGGGTGCTCATTTTTCCAGACTCCACTGGAGTGACACATTCATTACACATGCACCTCGCACGGCATCCAAATTAGAAATGAAAGAATGTGTATGTGTGTGTATTTGTGTGTTTGTGTGTAAGTGTTTGCTGGAGGGCAAATGTGTCAGTCTCAATTATTCATTCATTTGCTCTCTCATTCAAATACTTTGTCGTCTGTGGTTAATCTGTCCATTTATTCATCAGTTTGTTCTTCCACTCAGTCGGGTCTAGTTCTTTCTTCCACCACTTGTTGACAATTTCTTTCCATTCATTCAGGTATTTATTCACCTGTCATGTATTCTTCCATGAATTCCTTTCCCTTTTTCATTCTGCGATTTGTCCACTCAATCTAGTTTCTATTTATATGCAAAGTCAGCTGAGAGGGAAGGTTTAGACGAGGTGACCTTAGAGCTGCAGCAGCACAGCGACATTGTTAAAGCTACAAAACAAACTAAGGCTGCTCAGTAAAAATCACAGCTATGGTCTCATACATTCAGACTCACTCATGTCCTCTGTGTGTGTGTGTGTGTGTGGGGGGGGGGGGGACACAAACCGTGAAGGATTGTCTGGCATAACTAACAGCCAGGAGATGCAATGGAATACATTCATTTCTACACAGACTATACACACACTAATTAATATCTCAGTTTTGAGCCATATTTTTGGTTTGAAGTAATTTGGGATACGATCTTTAAATGGGATATAAGAACCTGTGATGGAAAATAGAGATGCACCGATCCGATCCTGGTATCGGATATCGGTTCGATACTGACCCAAAAAGCTGGATCTGGGATCAGTGACAATGTGCCGATCCATGGAGCCAATCCTCAAAGCCGAGCTATTCAATTGAGTTCTGTTCTGCTGTGTTTACACCACCCACGCGCCCCTACTACGTCATCATCAGTGCGCCAGCAGCTTTGAGCAAGACGGAGAGCTAACCGGAGCTAACATAGCATGGAGAAGGCTACCAAAGGCTCGGCAGTTTGTAGATACGTGTGCATTGCGTGTCCGCTCCGGTCCGGCTCCGTGCACCCTCGTCCGCCAACACCCACCGGCGGAGAGCACAGCCGTACAGCTGGAGTGCCAAGACAAAGTAATTCCCGCAGTAAATGTACAGATTAATGCGAGATAATAAGATGTATGTGGTATAAAACACTATATAAACACATAAACAAACACACATGGTAATTTTTCTGAACCGTGAACAGTGTTGTTTTCTGATTCGGTGTCTGACTTCCCATCCCGCTTGTGCTTTTCTGTGCTAAATTGATGCGTCGTGCTCGGCATCAGGCAAAAACAGAAGTCAAAGGGATCAAAGCAACAGTTTAAGCAATATTATATTTGCCTTTATATCAATGCTGTGTCATCATCCTAAATTAAATGAATTGCATTAAAATCAAGATGCAGATGGATTTGTACAAATTAGTTTAATAAGCGGTTTTCACGTATGCGCTCCTGAAAATATCTATAACTTCAGGAGGACTGCTCTGGATATCCTCCTGACCTGGCTGTTCACATTATGCTCCTCAGAGCTGGAGACTATCCCTGTCAGACGGGAGGAGGGGGCGGGGGTCTCCTGAGGTAAGACGTGACCTAAAAAAACAACGCGGAAGTAGCGGACAAAGCAACAGAGTCCGCTACACAACGCTATAATGACAATATTTGCCTTTATATCAATGCTACGTGTAGTCCAACGCAATGACAACATTCACAAAATAGCTGAGAACAACATACTGGCAAACAGAAAACATAATGCAGCCGTTTAATTACGTGCACGGAGATCGTAGCGGTTGCATGCATACAGTCTATGCACCGTGTAGCAGTCACAGTATATAAAAGTCACTCCCCCTCCTACTCGCTCAAGGTGAATTCTCTGGAGAATATCCTGCTGCGTCCTCAAATCAGGACTTGCTGCAGAAAAAATAATAGGGGTCTGGCAGGAGAAACTCCAGGTGAGGTCCGAGCGAAAAATGTGTTTATTTGCATTCACATATACAACTCCTCCGGGAAATAGTTTTTCAGGAGATTTCTGCAATTGTGAAAGCCCTAATAGCCTTAAAGATTACCCCTGCTTAATCATCAGTAACTGGGTTTTCTTCTCAGTCAAGCTTCCTATATAAGATTCAGATTATAGGCTTATGTTACTTTATAAAAACAGTATAGTAATCATCACCGTGCAAAGTATATAAGTTATCCTGTATCATATCTTTAGAGTAAATACCTTTTAAAAAAATAGTGTATTTATGAGTAGCTTCAGTCAATGTAAGACAAAGCCGGTGAACAGGCACAGTATCAAACATTCAGACCGAGCAGAGAAACCACAAGCTTCCTCCTCACCTCCTCTGAAAACAGACCTACTTTCACTTCAGAGATAATAACCACATCACTGAACCAGAAGGAGGTAAAGGCCATTTCCGTCTACCACCACAACCAGCACATTGCAGCTAGCATGCAGCAGCTATCTATAGCTGGGGTTATTGTCACATCCTCGCCAGCATCGTCTCACGTCACTGTAAAGTTACCGGAAACCAAGAGAAGCAGCATTTCCTGCCGACAATATTTACCAAAATCAGACCCTCATTGTCGACAGCACAGACAAACAAGGGGCGCAGTGAAGCCAAGCTTTAACATAACAATGGCGTTAATGTGAATGTAAACACGTAGGATATTGTAATAGTCATCTGTTAGTGTTTTTTGTTCCCCTAGCAACGACGTCTCGCCGACGCGCTTCCTGTTTATAACGGCTAACCGTCGCTAGCTTACCGCTCATCGGCAGCTTCATTTTCTACACTCCTTCCGTTGAACAACACAGCGTTAACCTCGTAAAAAATACCAAAGGGCGAAGAGCTTTACCTCCTTCTTCTTTTGTCCCCCCCCGGGTGGCAGGCATAGCAGCAGGAGGCAGATAACAGACAGGACCGGCAGGCTGGAGATGGATTTAGCCCAAACAGACGCCATGACGGAAGGATGCTTTGACGGACTGTTGAGTGGGACACGTCTCCGCCCAGGGATTGGATTGTGGGTCGACCAATCAACGGCGAGAGATTCGAACCGCGGACGCTTCTGGGTTTTGTAGTTTTTTAAGACAGAATGTACCTTCGCACTGCTTTTCGCATCTGGACGTCATGCTTTGGATTTTAACTTAATTGGAGGCTTCTGTTTGAGGCTGTTGAAGCTATTATAGTCAGAGCCTCACTACTGGGCTACATAGGTATAAAATACTACATTAAACATTAGGCATATGGCCCTCTGATTAGCAGTGGCGATTCCAGAGTCTGTTGGGGCCCTCCAGTATTCATCACGATTTTGTCTGCCAGTTTCCCAACATTTACTCAGCTTTCTCTTTCTCTCTTTCTTTTTTCACAGCCAGACGGATAATTCCTCTTCGTTTTCCTTTGGTGACTTTCATTGACAAACGTTGGTTTTCAAAGCAAAAGATGCATGCCACGCTTAGCAGGGCAACGAGAGGGAGTGCTGTCAGAAGGGGCCCCATTAGGCAGGTTTTCTTCTGTCTTGGCAAAGTTTAAAGTTTGTCAGCCCCAGGGGCCCCCCACTGGCCTAGGACCCCAAGCAGTTGCCTGCCTTGCCTATTGACAAACAGTGCCTCTGCTGATTAGTGTAAATAGAGTGTCGTAAAATAATAAGAATCGTAAATACTTTAGTTCATTCATCGACCAAACAAAACAATTAAATACAAACAGGGCGCACTCACACTAGGCCCATGTTGCCCTGCACCCCTGAAGCACGATTGCCCCCATTCCCCTACTGGCCTGAACTCACATTGATCCAGGACTAACCGGGCCTGAGCACAGCTAACTCTTGTACATAATGTCATCAAACGTGCTTGGGTAAGGCACGGACTGCCTTGTGTGAGTGCGCCCTTTAACTGTTTTAATTCCAGTGCAAAAACAAGTACAGCAGACATATTTAAGGCAGCATTAAAAATGATGCAGTGACATAAGGTCAGCGTTGTGAGCTTTCTTAGCTGTCTCAGTTAGCATACAGAAGAAAAATATGAATTCTAACCATAACTCAGAAATCACAATTCAAGATTAGAAGTGCAATCATACTCTGCATGCTGCCATTTTT
Organism: Tautogolabrus adspersus; assembly: GCA_020745685.1. Lineage (NCBI taxonomy): Eukaryota > Metazoa > Chordata > Actinopteri > Labriformes > Labridae > Tautogolabrus > Tautogolabrus adspersus. The sequence continues at coordinate 2,204,655 of CM036537.1, forward strand.
TAGTTTAAAAGTTACGTTTAGGTTTCATCATGTGTTTCTGTGTTAAAACCCTTGAAATGAATCATATGGCTGAAGTCCTCCACAACCACCGCCCCCAGTAATGTAAGTACTGGTCCACAACCAGGCCTGACATTTGTCAAAAGTAAATAAGGAGGTGACATCTGAACCTATCTTTCATTCTTTCTCTCTCTCTGTATGAAAAGGGATGAGACTGTGGCAAACACGTACTACTGTTAATTGAACGGACAATTGATTAACGTTAATTATAGTGAGGTGTCATGTCTCCCAATGAAATTACATTAAAGTCCATTTGTGACTAATGTGAAGCAACATTTAAATAAAACTTTTCATAATCAGAGCTGTGTTAAACATGTTTGTTTTATATGCTTGTGATGCTGTATTTGATATTTGAAGGCATATACTGTACTGTACACCTTTTTAGTAAATCCAGTCTTTCAGTCACGTGACCAGCACGGAGGGCTAGAGGGCAAAAAGAGTCCACCATTGAAAACACTGCAGAACTGCAGCACAGGCTTTTTAATTTTCCATCTCCTCAAAACGACGCAAGTTTACATCACCTGACAAAGTAAATCAAGTTATTAAGATAAGTTGTTTGTTTATATTTAAAGAAGAATCCGTCTCCTTTCACCGCTGTAGGATGAATGTATACAAAAGTACGGACAGCTTTATGTATTTTTGATGCGTCTCAGTCAATAATTTTGCTGTTTGGGACGTGATGGGGAAGAAATTCTTTATCATCAGAGCATCGGTGAGTGCTAATTAGCTAGCATTAGCTTGTTAACATTACCTAACGATTCAGGATCACAGTCAGCTGTCACTGTCAGTCAGTGTTCTGGGGCAGTAATGTTTGTTCAAGGCAGGAACATTTAGATCCAGTAAACACGTTTGATGTCACAAGGAGGAGTCGGTTGTTTTGTTTCCTCACAGGGACAGCGGAGCCTCTCTCGGTGTTCTGGGCTTGTCTCCTCATCTCTAATCACATTCAACAAAAACTGTCTGTCTTTGGAAAAATTGAAAAATGAAACCGATACAAACACTCAGGTGGCAGCTGAGACTGATAAATGTGGGCGGTGCCATAACGTGTGACGTCACATGAAAGCTACACAACAAGAGAATTCAGCTTCATTCTCTCATGCCATAAAAGTCTTTAGGTCTATAAATGTCATATTTTATACAAAAGCAATGGTATTGGATTGCATTGGACATGGGTTTACAGTTGTAAGTCCCTGGCTGTATCCCAGAGGCAACAGAGAGGAAGTGGCTAATCTAGTTTACTTCACTGCATTCTCTCGCTAAAGTGCAAAAAGCTTTCTGTCTGTCTGTCAGATCGGACGCCTGGCTTTACACACCCTTCATTAACTCAATCCAGCTCCTCACCACCTCACTTACAGGAGACATATGGTGTAGTTAATGCTCTGACAGGCCTGAACATATTCAATTAAACAAAAAAGAAAACTAACAACGGTATTGTTGTTCATTGAAATGAGGATTGATATCGCTTTGAGTGCCTGATTCAGCATTAACAAGCATGATTTAGAAATATTGCAATACAAAAGAAGAATGCAAGAAGCTGTAAGTGCACCCCCCCCCCCCCAGTGCAGGTACATTAATTTATATAACCTGAGCAGTGGGTATGAAAACAAACACTGGTTGTAAAATCAATCGAATTGGTCATTGCAGTAGATATCTTGGGAGATGCAATATGAGTGCAAAACAGGCAGCGAGGATGGATCCCTCCAGCAAAGGGGGGTGTGTTTGGGGGGGGGGGGGTTAATGGCCCAGCAATAGATGCTTAAGTGGCTTGTGCAGGGTCTAATGACCTACTGGTTGCTCTAAAATGTTCCGCTTAATGGTGGTGAGAGCGATACCTTTGACACATAAAGAAACACAAAAGTCATGAATTATTATTAATATTGATGAATGAAGGGATTTATGTAGCCTATGAAAGAAAGGAAGTTGGTTTCACAAAAACTCTCCGTCTCTTACACACACACACACACACACACACACACACACACACACACACACAGGCACACACACACACACACACACACACACACACACACACACACACACACACACACACAAACACAAACACACACATACACAAAATGAAGCATGTTGGAATATTAAAGCCAATGCAGCGTGAAACAATCACCACGTGTTGCAGCCTTGTTAAACCATGGTTCATTGTCTGTAGCTCAATCATGGAAACACTCCCAGACTTGCTGGGATCGTTGGTGGAATCTGAATTGATTCGTTTGGAAATTGTCTGGCATGATTATTGCTCAGGAATAAAGCTTCTGAATGTTTAACGTGAAGGTCACTAAAGTGTATAGACTGCACCACACGTTGAATCTGGTGACCACTTTGTCTTAGGGACAGCTTTTCAGTCGACATTGAACTGTATTGAGAAAATCATTTTAAACGAAGCATTATCAGTGAAGCTGCAAATTATTTGATCACTTTACTGATTGTGTTTTTGATGTAGTGAGAACAGCAAAACTTTTCAAAACACACATTAATGGGGCGGCAGTAGCTCAATCTGTAGGGACTTGGGTTGGGTCACCGGTTCAAATCCCAGTGCGGACCAAATCTGGAAATTGGTCTGGTAGCTGGAGAGGTGCCAGGTCACCTCCTGAGCACCGCCAAAGTGCCCCTGAGCAAGGCACCGACCCCCCCACCACCAGCTCAAGAGCGCCCGCTGTGGGCAGCCCCCCCCACCATGACATCCCCCCATCAGTGTGTGTCCATAGGATCCTGTTTGTGCATGTGTGTGTTTTTCAGCCTGTGTGTAGCATGTTCAACAACAGAGTGTAAAATTGATTAATAAAGTAAATCTTCGTCTTATTATAAATGCACCTTTTGCCCGCGATCCCTAAAGTCTAATTGCCTTCATCACAACTTTTTCATTGAAGTGAAGTTTAAAATTAGTCAGTTTTGCTTCAATGAAATGTATTTAAAAAAGAACATTTTGAAAACGTTGCAGGTTACAGAGGACAAAGGGCCTGTGTCTACACAGAGCGCTCATCACCGGCCCTTACTGTTGCTAAGTTACGAAAGTTGGCTTTGAGCTCTTTTGCTTCCCTAGAAACTATTAGGCCTGTTTTAATTTGCCTATTATACTTAATATTTGCCAAGATATTTGTTCTATACCCTCGAAAAGACAGTTGAGTCTGTCTTCTATACCATTGTTGTTGACAAGCGAGGCTCTCTGAGGTTGTCTAAATTAGATTTGCAGATATTAAAAATAATAATGTTAAAACATCACTAAAAAATGCCTCTTGACAAACCGTTACATCGCGCCCGCCTGTCAATCAGATCAGCAACGCGACTAACTATGGATAACACGTATCATTCATAAAATCAAAGCAGAGCTGTTGTTTTTTAAAATCTTCCCCGTACAGTGTGTACCCATTAGGACAAAAACTAATCACACATATGTGGTTTATTGTACCAGACTGCAAACATTCTTATTTATGCTGTAAAAACGTGCTGTTTCCTGGAGCCAGCCTCAAGCGGACACTCAACGAACTGCAGGATGTTGTACACCCTCATCAGCTTCATTTTTCAGCACCGCTTGGTAACAGCAAAGAGATCAGATGTACCGCTTTGTCCACAGGGGGCGCCAATGTGTCACAAACCAGAAGTTCCTCACAGGAGCTTTAAACATAATTCTTATGAATGAAAGTCCACTTATACATTTTTCTACTTTTTAATTAATGAAATACAATCGAAACATAATATTTATTTATTTATTTTGAAATCCTGGAACTCCCTGAATGTCCCCTCATCCATCCGACAATAGTAATCAAAGCAATAGGTAACATCCTGATCTTTGTGTCTTATGGATTCCCACAATTATCCAAGATTGGCTGTCTAATTCAAACTAGTTGCTGTCAAAAAGAAGCACTGCCTGGCAATAACATTATTTCCTCCATTTGGCTTTTTGCTCTCTTTCTGCACCTCGGAAAGCAAACAGCTGCACTTTGCATTGGAGCAGAAGAATAAAGGTCCTATCTGATCACAGCCTCGAAGAGGTTTGTGAGAGGGAGAGAGAGCAGACAGACAGAGAAGCTTGTTAAGTCGGTTGCTGCACAGTGCACAGCTGCATGGCTCTTTAGAGTAATGGGGCAGGTAAAAATACACTACAAGATAGGGAACTTCTGTAAGGTATAACAAGTTTGTAAGTCTAAGAGTTGAGAGAGTGAATGTGAAGATGTGAAGATGCGCATTTCTGAACAACATCCCAAAGGAATTGGGGTTGAAATTTGATGAATTCAAGTGGATTTTTGTGAGGGAAATGCTGATAGGTGGAGGGCTTTTTGCTGTCTTTGTTTTTAGTAAACAGTGCTGGCAATACATGCACAGGCTAACTGAGAGGGATTCATTTGCTTTTTGGGGTAAACAGCAGGGATAAAAAGACACGATGGAAGAAAAGGAAAACAGTTTATGGCATTTTAAAATGCAGGAGCAGCAGAGAAGCAGAGGGAGAGAGAGGGAGAGAGGGAGAGAGAGAGATAGGTGATGTCATTTCCAGCTGGCACAGGACTGGCTGTCCGTACCCGATATCAGCCGCTCCCTTATAAAAAATAACGAGTCCTGGGGAAAATGATTAATTGCCCGACAGCGCAAAGTTTATAGAAAAGAAAGAGAGGGGGGGGTGTTTGGCAGGAGATGGAGGTGGTGGGGGTCCCTGAGTTACAGAGGAGCAGAAAATAGCCAAAGAGTGTAATAGAGAGAGAGGGAGAGAGAGAGAGAGAGAGAGAGAGAGAGAGAGAGAGAGAAAGAAAGAAAAGATGTTGTAGTAAAGAGGGATTTGATGCAAAGTGGCGGTGGAGAACGAGGGGGGGGGGGGGGGATGGATAGAGGATGTGAGAGAGAGACGTGTACTGAGAGAGCGAGGTAGGAAAAGCAGCGAAGAAGAAAAAGAGAGTCGGACAAACAGAGAGAGAGGAGCATGAGAGAAAGAGTGAGGAGGATTCATTAATATGATGTTCGTTATCTCTGACTGACTCCCTCAACAAATGTTCCTCTGTGCTCTCTAGTGGGCTATTCAATAGGCCCATCGCCGTGTGTGTGTCAGTGCGTGTGCGTGTGTGTGTGTGTGTGTGTGTGTGCGTGTGTGTGTGTGCGCGTGTGTGTGTGTGTGTGTGTGTGTGTGTGCGCGTGTGTGTGTGTGTGTGTGTGTTCCCTTATGTAGTGGTCAGTTGAGTTGAGAGTTATTTTGACTATAAGTCTTGTACCATTTTGATGAACGCGATAGAACCAATCACAAGACAGAAGGCGGGCCATGACGTTGGAATAATGTGATTGGATCGTTAGCTTTGACAAAGCTTTTTAATTGGTTGAATAATTAGTAAACTCCCCTGAGTGCAGGATGAGTCATCAGACATTTCAAAAGTTTTACAGGAGGAGAGAATACGGTTATTTAGATAATGCTTTATTAAAATGTATTTTCCAGATAAATAAACATCTAAACGCTGAATTAAATATGAAAAATATGTATTTTTCTTGACATTGGGACTTTATAGAACGTGGTTATTTAGATAAACACGGCCACTGGGCTTTGTAGATTAACAAAACAATGATGATGATAGTTTGTATTCAGCATACCTGTCTTGCATGTTCATGCAATATGTCTGGAGGACTGTAGTACAATCCTCTTTGTGTAAAATGCAACTCAAGAAATCAAAGATGTGCAAATTGCAAACAACTTAGTTATTTTATTGGCTAGTAAATGATCCAAGAACAGTTAAAATATGCACTGAATCATCATTTCACTTTTTTCCAAAGCAATCTCATTTATTGTTTGTTTGTTTGGTGCAAAATTTCTGTGAATTCTGTGACATTTTATCACAAAATGTAGGTGTGAGGAGAGAATCTGCAATAAACTGAGATCGTTTTGGTTCAGAGCTTGCAACTGAATGACTTTGTAGAGATGGACATGCTCTCCTGTCCCCTCTTCTTCTTATGACGTGTGTTTTCTGCCTCTCCTCTCCTGCCTTTTCATTCTCTCCTCTCCCTCCCCTCTTTTTTCTTCACTCCTCTCCTCCACCCCCCTCCATCTCTTCTCTCCACTCCACTGCTCTTCTCCTTATTCAAAAGGTGTGTGACAGATAATAAAAAGCTCTGGTGGTCGGTAGGCGGCGACACCTTATTATGCAGGAGAAAGATGAGGACAATTTGCACCGCAAGAAAGAAAGAAAGAAAGAAAGAAAGAAAGAAAATGAAGTACATGATCTTATTGTCTGTGTCTCTCTTTCCCAGAGTAGCAATAGGTCTATATATGCCTACTTACATAGACACATACAATTTAGTGCTTGTGCCTTCTGTTTTTGTACACACACACTTTCATCATACTCATATGCAGACACACACACACACACACACACACACACACACACACACACAGGCAGCAACATCAGACTTTCTGCAACAGCCTTCCAACAGCCTCTGCATTTAAATCTCTCTTGTCTTCAGTGGCAAAGCAGCATTTTCTATTCATCTACTTGATTAGAGAGAGTCTTCCCCTCTTCTCTACTCTCCTCACCCTCCTACCCTTACATACACACACGCGCGCGCACACACACACAGACACACACACACACACACACCGGTGCGTCAGTCATCGGAATAATATACACCATAAACCTTGCATCCTTCTCTCTTCTCGTCTCAACTCTCACAGCTCTCCTGATCTCCTCTCTTCAGCGTTTCTCCCACCAGGACTCCCTCTCTCTCTCTCTCTCTCTCTCTCTCTCTCTCTCTCTCTCTCTCTCTCTCTCTCTCTTGCTTTTCTTCCAGTGAGAGCTGATATCTCTGGCGGTTTGCCGCATGGAAGTCGCCCAGGCAAGGCAGAAAATCATCTGTCTGATCCGGACTCCTTCTCCTTCAGTTGCCGACCACTGCTGCGCGAGCAGACACAACATCACTCTCACATTTAACGGGATTTCAACGGGATATAACGGTATTTATCCGCTGACCGACTGACAGGAGAGTCCTTAGGCTTCATTCCTGCAGTGGGGGTAATATTTCCTACTCAGATGTAACACCAAAAAAAAGGAAGACGCACCGGCTTGTCAAGTGCGCAAAAGCCGCAACTTGAAACATTACGCACGGCTTCCTTTATCTTATTCCTTTACATTTTATATTTCCTCCCTGCACCGGCAAACCGGGGACCGGAGGTGGTGGTTGGGGGACTTCCACGGCATGGAGTCCCGATTTTACCAAGCGACCCACCGGGAGGAATGAAACTGAGAAAATTCGTCGCGGTGGAATATTAATAACCTAATCCTAACGATAAACCAGGGGATGTTGCACCAGAGTTTGGGACTCTAGAGAGCATTCCAACTTTTTCTTTTCTTCCCCATTTTTAATCCCTCTACTCCTCTTCTTCGCCAGTGGGACTTCTATTTTCGTGACTGATTTGCAGCACTTCACTTCTCCATCATGGACCGGTCGACATCTTTGGATATAGAAGCGCTCAAGGTAAGACGCACGCATCCCGGCGGCGCGCACTTTCTCTCGGGGTAGAGAGTTGCGATGCTCCGCTGGCCCGTGTGGTTGGATTGATGAATTGATGGCTGGGTGGCCTCGTGGGTGACTGAGTATGATGGGTGGCATGTCAGATGACAGTTATCATTGGTTGGCTCCTTGGATTAACATGCAGCAGGGTGACTTGATGGGTGACTGGGTGGCTTTTTTTTTTGCTGGATTGGTGACCTTATGGTTCTATGATGCTTGGGAGGACATCTGGATGTTGTTAAAAACTAATCGATTTTTTTGTACACAGCTCTGGTTGTTGCAACACCATCTCTCGCTTTCTTAGATTATCCACACTCTACTCTTTCTCTGTTGGTTTGGAAATGAGAGAGAGAGAGAGAGAGAGAGAGAGAGAGAGAGAGAGAGAGAGAGAGAGAGAGAAAGTGTGTGTGTGTTTGTGTGTGTGTGTGTGTGTGTGTGTGCGTGCGTGTGCGTGCGTGTGTTAGTGAGTGTGAGACTGAGTGAGTGTGTGTGTGTCAGTGGTTGGTGCGTGTGGTGAATATCAATATGCTTCCCTTGCACAGAGTTGTTGCAAGGCGTCGGTGGGACGCTCGATAGACGGGACGGATTGGCCCGACGGGGCGGCATCTTTTTGCAGAGGGTCTGTGAGCATGGAAGTGAAGGAGGAGATGGCGACGCCGCCCGGTTATCACGTCTCACACCGTCTCTCTCCCCCTGTCTTAAATTGTTCTCACTTCACATTCATCCCCTCGAACCAGTGTAGCTCATGTGTGTCTAAAAAATAATAATAATACTTTACCTGTGCGCTTGTTTGCAGGCTACGTGTGCGCGTTGTGTGTGTGGATGTTTGGTTGCTGCTTGCAAAGCTTTTTGGAAAGCAATTGCCCCGATATGTTTATGTTTATGTCCACATGGCCATAATTATATTGCAGCCATGTGAATGTTAATATGAGGAGGATAATTAAAGGTTGCCCTGCAAGCTCTCATATCACCAATTATCCTGGTAGGCCCAATTACATTCAGGCTAAGTTCTGTCTGTGAGCGTTTATTGGTTATCTTGTACTGTGTGCAATGGATCAAAATAATGCAAAAACAGAGAAAAAGGTTATTTAGAAGCAGCTGTACCTAACAGCATTCAGTATCTGCTCCCTGTCTGAAAAGAGAAGAAGTTTAAGAAACATTTGTTTGTTTTTTTGTGCACGTTTTCACGTTTGCTTTGTCTCTTGAAGTTTCTGCAAAACGTGTTAAACTGTGTGTAATACAATGAAACAGTTTTTAAAAGCACTACTATGGTTCCCATAGGAATATAAACGTAATGCTGTACGGACATATATTGTAAGACATATATTGTAGGAGAATTTGGATTATTTATAACGACAAGCCAAAACAAATTCAGGCAGGTCATTGCACTGCAGACGCCACTAGGTACTGACATCTAATGTAATACTTTCTGAGTTTTCATCAGGAAAAGTAAAGCAGGGAGGAAGCGTGGCTGGAAATGTCCATTTTCTATGTGCTGCGGCTGTTACTGATAACCAGTTATTGGATAAATCAGCAAATCGATGAGATTCCCCAGGGGTTTGACATTTCAAGTAGCATTTTATGTGATCAAATTTCTGAGAACAGGACCTCGAGACTGCGCTGACGCAGGGCTGCAAATTGACTTTGACTCCACTGGCTGGTTGTCATCAAGATGAAAATTGACATTCTGATTTAAAAACGACCTTAACTGTTGGCCAAGGAATTTGACCTGCACAGCTGTGTGAGTGTTGCTGTTTGTCGTCGTCCAAATGAGCAGTGTGCCGTTTTTTTGATGTCCTGTTTGGTGCATTTTGTTTGTCAGTAATTTCACATCTTTCAGGTGATTGAAAACTTGTAACACACAGAGTATCATATATGCAGATACAGAGACAAATAGAGAGGAGAGATCTAGCATTCAGTGCAACACAACTCATCTGATTTCTGAAATTGTGAGCGGGAAATGATACACAGTTAAAACAAAGCAGAACATATAGTAGTTTTTGTTTGCCAGGATGTTGTATCCCTGATGTTTCTTGAAACTCCACACCCAGACAGAGCCTTCATTTGGTGGCAACAAGGGACCTACAACCACATTAAGGAGGTACATTAGGAAAAACGTACATGCAGCAATTCAGAAACACTAGAAAGTCAAAAGCAAATGCATTTGTGCAAAACAATGCAACAACTGAAACGTGCTGCAAACATGCTGAAAAAACCCTACTGCATTAACATCAAATGCACAGCCAATGAAGAACTGAGCTACTGATACCGAATTCATTCTTTGACCCAGGCTGTGAAGATGTTCATTTGTGTTGTAAAGATGGACATCGTAACATGGGACCTTATGGGGATGCTGTGACTCTCGCAGCAAACCTGAAGTGGCTCATTTTTCAACACCCGCTTGGTTATAACTCTAAAGAATACTGCCCTTTCCACTTTACTTAAAAAGGAAGTTGTTGACATGACTGTGCAAAATCTCTGTCTGTGCTACCCCTACCAGTACCCGTACCAGCACACCGTCACACCCCACAGCACTGGGTGGCAACCAATCAAGTCTGAACCCCGGTGTGGTGGTGTTAGTCATTTGCTCTGCCCATTGGGTTTAAAGGATTTCCGTCCTCTGCCCCCGCTCTATCTATCCATCCATCTGCTGGTTGTTTTTTGCAGGGCTGGTGTCATATCCTTGGCAGTGCTGACAGTCCCTGAGTACGAGTGCATTGGTAGCTGGCACTCAAACTCAAACTCAAACCTACACACACGCACGCACGCACGCACGCACGCACGCACGCACGCACGCACGCACGCACACACACACACACACACTTTCTCCTGCTATTAGCTCTATTTGTAGTGAAGGTCACAAAAGTCTGTTTGTGTGTCTACTTGCATGTTTTATTTATGGGTACATGGATCTTTACTTTGACTTGTATTTGTAAATCCTTCACAAGCAACATCTTTTTTTTTTTTGGAGTTCCTGTAAATCAACACAGTGTCCTTTGAAGAAAAGCAAAAAGAAAAGTGTTTGAGTGCGTACAGGTTTGTGGGCCAGCTGGCCTTTCAAACTCTAAAAGTTAACTGGAGACAAACAGAAACACACACGCACACACACACACACACACACACACACACACACACACACACACACACACACACACACACACACACACACACACACGCCGCAATCCAATCTAATGAAAAGCCTGATTTTTATTCAGTCAAGAGAGAGTGTGTGCTTTCAAGAGCTTGTGCTTCAAAGAGCAATCACAGGAAATGAACAGCGAGCAAGGACAACATCGGGACATTTGGGAAGCCACTGCATTATATCAAATATACAAGTGGCATTGGTGAGTGTGTGTGTGTGTGTGTGTGTGTGTGTGTGTGTGTGTGTGTGTGTGTGTGTCTGTGTGTGTGTGTGTGGATTTGACCAAAGACCTATCTGCTTGTAAATCAGTGCAGGTTTCAATATCAATGGAGCAGTTTAAGTGCTATTGATCTTTAGTAATAGCTGCGCCGTAAATTATATGTGGTATAATAAAGGCAGTCAGATTGAATTTGACCCTCTAGATCAGAGGCCCTCGGCTTGAAACAGGAACAGGTATTGGGAAAGCAAACAGTGGTTCAACTCTCGATAAAAAAATATAATTTAATCCTGATAGGACCGAGCAAGATCAAAACGTTATACTAAATACATATCTAATAGCAGGATACAAAGAATTGTGTTCACCTGGTCTCTTTGACGAGCATATTCTCCCAGTGTGTGTTAAGGCTCTTTTTTTATTTTCCAGCCAACTTAAATCAAAGGTCTTAATGTAGAATAAGACCACTTTTTATGGATGCCTTGCTGACAATGTGGCCGCTTTTCAAACATATTAATCAAATACTTTCCTCCAATTTACAGGCCAACTTGATTTCCAGAGCAGAGTTAGCCTCCAAATGACGGTTAGTTACCTGCCAAACTGGCTGGCAAAGTAAACCAACTTATGGTTCAAGCTTTGGCCAGAGAGAACCAACATTTGCCTGGTGGCTGCTTTCCCACCCTGGTTGCTGTCTTTCACACAACCCCATTTGGTAACCAATCAGTAGCAGCCACAGTTTTGCATTTCTGGCCACTGAGCAGCTCAATTGGAGCAATTGGGGGTTCAGGGCCTCTTCCAAGGGCACTTCAACAGTAGCTGCTGAGGGACGGGAGACCATTACTCATTCATTTACGCCAGCCAGCCCCCCTGCAACGCCAGAAAAGCCTGCCTCTCTAACCTTCAGGAAAGCAGGGTTCCTCATCTGCATATTAGCAGGGAGCTGTTGCAGTTTACCACGAACGAAACCGTGTACCAATGACTTAAAGGTCTGTAGGGAGAAATACATTATATTTTGGTGACAGTTAAGTTTGTTGGCGCTGCCAGTCGAACAGCTTTGACTCAGTCTGAGCCAAAAAAAGCGCTCTTTCTTGTTATAGAGGAGCCTCCCCAAACAACTGCATGTGTGCTCATCCTGCTTATAAAACCATGGCAGATACTGAGGGTGACGTCATATGTATAAAAAGGCCAAGAGGGTGCCAAACGCTTCTACAAACGTGCATTCAAAAGGAGTCACATGTGAGTATATCTCAGACAGTATCTCTTGGATACCAGTGGGAGAAATACACATTAACACAGGCTGAAAACGGACCTTATTTTACCATCAGCCATCAGTACCCAGCCATGGCTTTCTTAATCAGGCTAAGTTTGAGTTCCCAAATCCTTAGATATATCTCATTATTCAGTCGTATTCAAAAATCTTTCTGTTCCCCAAAGTAAAACTTCACGTCTCTTGTACTCTGCACTTGTTATTGCCTCTAGTGCAAATCTCACTTGAGGGATGTGTCTGAAACTTTGAGAGCTCATCCTTATTTATATATCTCATGCAAAAGTGCATCTCTCTATCCTACGTGCTTCAACCCTGCATCCAGATGATTCAAAGAGAGCCGAGAGAACATATGCAAATAGAAAACACCAGGTGTTTACTATGCTGTAGGAGTAGTGCAAGGAAACACTTAGAATATTTAATCGTGTTGATCATGCCCCCTGGACGGCTGCAGAACAGACTGAACTTTGATTTTTCTTTTTCTTTTAGAAGTTGTGGACTTGGACTTTCTGTGCAGTCTTGGAATATATCATGAAACTTTTACGTGAAGTGGACGGACTCAATGTTCTTACAGGAAAAGTAAGAGAGACTGTGGAGCCTTCAACTTTCCTTCAGGCTTTCTTATACTTTACCCTAACTCTCTCGGCCATTTAAAACGCTCTGTAACACACACACACACACACACAAAGACACACACACACACACACACACACACACACACACACACTCACTCACACACGCACGCATACACTCACAGACACACACAAACCCAGCACTCAAGATAAGTTGCCAAGTTTAGTCGTCAGTCACCTGTTTTGCCCACATCAGTCAATTTTACAGGTAATTAGCTGTTCTTTGCAGAGAGGCCACTTTCATTACACAGTTGCTATAGTGTAAGTGTGTGTGTGTGTGTGTCTGTGTGTGTGTGCGTGTGTGCGCTTGCATTTGACGAGAGAAACAAAGTATACATTTCCTACTTTAAAACACTTCCTTTATTTGTGTGTGCATGTGTGTATGTGTGTGTGTGTGCTGAACATCTAGCATTGTTTAAAGGTCTAATAGCTAGCGGGCTACTGTTGGCCTTCTAAAGGTTAACTAACAGTGTTTAGTCAGTGTGTGTGTGTGTGTGTGTGTGTGTGTGTGTGTGTGTGTGTGTGTGTGTGTGTGTGTGTGTGTGTGCGTGTGTGTGTGTGCATATATAACCATGTGTGTGACAGCAATTCTGCTAAGTTGGCTGGGTAACAGAGTGAAGTAATTGACACTGCAGAGTCCCTCAGCTCTGCATTGCTTGCTGTTGTGTGTGTGTGTGTGTGTGTGTGTGTGTGTGTGTGTGTGTGTGTGTGTGTGTGTGTGTTTAGCCCCCCCATCACTACCTGTAATGAAGTGGAAGAAGGTAAACTAAGCCAGCTGTGAAGCTCTCCATTTAAGGAACATCTACCCTCGTTTTGGGGAAACTCTCTTATTTGCTTCCTCAGTGGGAGTTAGATGAAAACTTTGAGATCAATTTCTTCTCTGTGTTCCCTGCAGAAGTGACTATGTGAAGGGTTTATCTTAGCTTGGCACAAAGACAGGGAAACAGGGAAGAAACCAGCTACAGTAGCTCCATCAGAAGACACTCGAGCAACTCCATCACTGTCAATGTGTAAACAAACTCATATAAATAGAGATGAGCAGTGTCGGTGTAGTAATTGGATCGACCTCAAGCAGCATCTTAAAAGTCATGACCTCCTTTTTGAGTTGCCTGTTCTGCACATTTTCTCTTTTTCGTACAAAACCCAGGTGCATGACTTATTTCTGGCACAAGATGCATCATGCAGGGCGCCCAGATATCCTAGCGGTTATAATGCACACCCCATGTACAGAGGCTAAAGTCCTTGTAGTAGTGGTCGTGGGTTCGAATCCGGCCTTTTCCCTTTGCTGCATGTCATCCCCCACTCTCTCTCTTCCCAACGTTTCCCGTCACTCTTTAGCTGTCCTATCCAATAAAGTGTGTTTATTGGCTTTTACACCGCAGGTCACACCTACACATTCACACACTGATGGTAGAGGATGTTATGTAAAGTAACCATCAGAAGTAACTAATCACATTCACACACATTTACCCGCAGCGGATGCAGCAGGAGCAACTTGGGGTTAAGTGTTTTGCCCAAGTACACATCGGACATGTGGCAGCAGGAGCAGCTGGGTATTGAACACCGACCTTCCAGTTCAGAGACGACCAAATCTACCAACTGAGCCACAGCCGCTCCAATCTTACAATCGTCTGTCCCAGGAACTTTCATTTCCAAAGGTCAGAACTGAACTGGGGGAAAAGGCGTTTAAGTCTGCTGCTTTACTCAGAATGAATTACAAAACAACCAAACACTAAATGAGCGGCTCTCATTGGAGGATGTTAAATGACTTGGATGTAAGTACATCTGGCTGCCTGACTTATGATGATTATATGATTGTGGTGGATGTTGACAAACATTTGCTGCATGCTTAACTTTTTTATTTTGTGTCTTTAAATGTTTTCAAGTCATGTATCTTGTAATATAATTGCATTTATCGCTGCTCATTGTTTGTCATAAACTTTGTTAACTGTGCTGCTGCCTTTCTTTCCTTTTTAAATAATCTGCTGGTAAGGACTGGTGCAGGGGTTAGCACTGTTGCCTCACAGCGATAAGGTCCGTGATTCGATGCCACTGTGGGACAGGAGCCCGGTGCATGCGTGGGTTCTCTTCGGTTACTCCGGCTTCCTCCCACAGTCCAAAGACATGCTCGTTAGGTTCATTGGTGATTCTTAAATTGAATGTGAGTGTGGCTGGTTGTCTGTCTCTTTATGTCAGCTTTGTGATTGATTGGCGACCAGTCTAGGTTGTCACCCCGCGTCTCGCCCAATGACTCTGGCATCGGCTCCAGCCCCCCGCGACCCGAATGGGAAAAAGCAGTGTCGATAGTGGATGCATGGAACTGCTTTACAGAGAGCTCAAAAAGTGTGTGCTTGACATATATGCACACACACATGCACGGAAAGCACACATATGCTCCTAATGTTCGCTTTATTCTGTCAATTATATTCAAACGATTGTCAAAAAACAAACAGATTTAATTAACTGCCTTCCACTTGTCAGTCAATATGTAGGAAATAATTAATGCAATCTAACAAAGAGAGCGTTCATTATTTCTTTGTCTTTTTAGGCCGCGTGCATCCATGGAATTCATTTCTAGGATCTCGCCTAAGGACACATATTTAATGTGAGTCTGTGAGTGTGTGCGTGAGGAGCGTTCTAAATGTTTTATTTGTAGTACCTGCATTTTATAGTGTTATCCCCACACCTCGATGTGAATATGTGTAATTAGTTTCGCCTCTATTTACTCGAGAAAAGACTGCCCCCTAGGTGTATTTGCATAGAGAAGTAGAGCTCTGTTTCCAGACTGATGATGAATACATATGCCGGCTTGCACGTACAAAAGGAACATTGGCAATCTAACACCTAAATATTGCATGCCCTCCTGAGGTGACCAGGTCCTTGAGCGCTCAGGTGGGTGTCATGGGGGTCTACGTAGACGAGAGCTTGTGCCTTGTAGTATTGGCATGTGCTGGAGAAGCCTTAAAACACGGACACAGCAATCTTATATCAGGGGTCTCCAGATCTTCTCATCTGAGAGCTTCTTTGAATGGATGAAAGTGGCCAAGATGTACTTGCAGCACTACACTGACGTTTAGTCACATGACATAGAAACAAAAGAACCAGCTGATCGAAGCTTCTTCTTGTAGACGTGTCAAATGTTGATACTCAAAGCTTACAAAGCGCTGAGACTCTTGGTGCCACTGTGTTAACACCAAACTGTGCATCAGTTAAAGTAGACATTATCATTATCACTCTTACGTTCCTTAAAAAATGTCATGGCAACTGCGGCCATCGCTACCTTCACCATCCCGCCATCGTTGAGTTGCTTCTAGTGCTTCGTGAGGACGTGCCTTACTTTAAATAATGCCTCCATTACCGTTTAGGCCTAGAGATTTATGTTGCTTTCAACATGTACGCCTTTTCAGTTCGTAGCTCGCTGCCTGCATTGAATTCAAAGGTACGGTGGACTTGAGTGTGGTGGCTTCTTGTGCTGACGGATGAGCCACACACACTTGTCCTTTGCAATCGTAATAAAACAAACCTTTCCTGCTTTGCATGGCCACTTTTGTTTCCAATCATAAACCTGCCTTAACGGCCTCACTTTAGCATGGCAGAACTGACCCGACATGACGATGGAGGTTTCTGATACATTGCTGTGATTGGTTAGGTTCAGATGTTGACAAACTTGACAGGAGTGTCACATTTTTTTGACAGCTGATTGACCTATCTTATTATTGTCTTTTGGACAGTGTGGGAAAGCTTTGAGTTTGATTGATTTGAAGTGGGAGGACCATTCATCGTCCACAGTCTGTGAACCTCTTAGTGAGTCACTGAAAAGCTTGAAATCGACGTATTGGAGAACCCTGTTTCACATCAATCCATTTATGGCTCTTTCATTTCTGACAGTCATAATTATAAAGTGATATTTGATGGTTTCTGCAGGGCATGCAAAGTGCCAGCTAACAGAGTGTCTTGGTAGAATGGCTAATAGAGCAGATGGGTGCTGTGAAATATCCTATGGGTGCAGGCATGTGGTCCCTAACGCAGCAGGTGCAGGAGGGTGCCATGATGAAAAAAAAGGTCTTATGCCATCTATTACAGTTATAAGAATAACATCCTGAAGATTTCTTTGGAGGTCAAACTAAAGGTTAATGAGCTGCAGACTGAACCCGGCAAATTTAATTATTTCTAAGAATTACTGGCACTGGGAAGCCAATGTTATACAGAAACCAATGAATGCTGCCAGTAAAGCTGTGCGCCCTGCAAGTAAATTGTGTTGGAAGCTAAACACACTGAGTGAAATTACACGGTGAAGAATGACGACAAGGAGAGTGGAATTGACTTGTGCATCCGAGGTGTTTTAGGGACACAGTCAGCGTCCTCTGAGCCGCAATTACTGATATCGCAGCTTTTTCAAAACCTCAGGGAAGAAATTATAGACAGGAAAGGTGTGCGTGCGTGCGTGCGTGCGTGCGTGCGTGCGTGCGTGTGTGTGAGGATTCTTTGGCACTCAGTTGATGTTTACCTGGGGAGGGGAAGGCAGAGTGGACTGCAGAGTGAGTTTTCTTTGTCGTAAGCCGAGTGAAAACATGATGGTGTTGAACTTGGCCCCCGGGACGCTCCAGGGTCCAAATCACTGTACAGCTGTTATAATTGCACACAAAAACACAAGCAAACACACACACACACACACACACACACACACACACACACACACACACACACACACACACACACACACACACACAGTCCTGCATACCATCACTTACTGCTAAGAATAGCTTGTGGGGAAAAATGTGTGTGGATGCATTTACATAGAAAGCTCTGCATTCACACACATACAGAAACAAACAATAACACATGTTTGCCTCGGGCGTATTTTCTGTGCACCTTGGCCCCAGATCACCACTCATGGCAGTAATCACACACACACACACACACATACCCAGCCCTTACAGTGACTGATGCTTTACCTCCCTACCTGCCATTCAGCCTCCCCCTGTGTGCCTCAGGGCGACTTTGTGTGTGTGAGTGTGTGTATGTGTGACTGTTATTACCCATGTTTTTCCAACCTTGACATGAGGAAACCCTTTGTCCACTTGACGTTTGGCCATGCTGTTGCAGATACACTGCGGTTATTTTGAAGCTACAGTAAGAGTATGTGTGAGAGAGAGAGCGGGGAGACGTCCCCAGAGTTGATGTTCGAGTGTGTGTCTCTGTATGTACAGTAATTCAAATGCAAATCAGACCGCACTGTACTCTCTCTGCAGCAAATTATAGCCTATATAATGCATCTGATTTGCTCCTTGTACGTTTCTTTGCTTTTTGCATGATTCTTTTTCTGGTTTTCTGCAACAAGTTTCTGCTGTCACTGCTGTCACTCAGCGTGCATTGACAGTGTGTGTGTGTGTGTGTGTGTGTGTGTGTGTGTGTGTGTGTGTGCGTGCGTGCGCGCGCGTGCGTGCGTGCGTGCGTGCGTGCGTGCGTGCGTGCGTGCGTGCGTGCGTGTGTGCGTGCGTGCGTGCGTGCGTGTGTGTGTGTGTGTGTGTGCAGGCTCTGCAGCAGACATTTAACTTGCTACTCGTTACCTCCCTTTTCTAGAAAAGCAAAATACTACCACCACAGCACTGTTAGGTTGGCCTATATAATTGGAAAGGAGGAATTTTTCGGGTGAAATGTCTGCAGGACGCTGGCTGTAAGTCAGATTTAATAATATTGTTATTGCTTTAATAAACCAGTTACCCGAATCTGTCATTTCAGCTTGGCATTTTGAACCAACGTCGATGGATTTGGCCTTCAGCAAAGTGATTATAGCTGCAGTTGGCAAGATCGTAAAGTGCAGTCATCTTACCTACCTAAACAGAAAATAACTGAATGAATAAACACTCGAGAGTATAGACTATAAGCTCTCAGTGTGCTCACCAATGAGCCAGAACTCCAAGCAGAGAAAGCATGGCTCAGCAACAGTGAAGCTCTTTCTTTTCTTCTTTGGTATTCTGGTTTGGCTGCAGTTTCCTGAGATCACACAGCACCCCCTGGTCAGTTAAAATGCATAAGCTTTGCTGCCATTTGGACCCGACAAACAGCTTCAGAAGTATCTGATGAAATCACAACAGAGTACACACAAAGGGTTATTTATCTGTTAATATTGACACACATCAACTGAATACATTACAAGAGGAAGTAATTAGGGCTGGGTAATTAATCGAAAATGAATCGAAACCGACATTCAGAACCTCTAACTGATGTAATCTTGCCCATGTCGATTATATCCATTATTTTCAGAGTCACGTGACGGCACTTCCAATCGACACGGAAGCAATGTCCGTCGTTTGGACGCATTTAGTCTTTCAGGAAGACGACCCCGAACAAAATGAAGTCAAATGTAAACACTGCGGAAAAACTGTTTCTGTTTTAGAGAAGTTAATTTCTACTTTAAAACTCAAAATGTGTCATTTTCATTTCAAGCGATGCTTTGATTTCAGTTTAAAATATTCATTAAATAACCTCAAAATAGTTCATCAGATATCCACTCTGTCATTATAAACAATATCCCAGCTTTAATACTGGAGCATATTTACAGTAGAGACCATGTCAGTGAACTATGAGCAGGGGTGAATTACCATACGGGCCTACCGGGCCCAGGCCCAGGGGCCCAAGGGCTCAGGGGGCCCCTAAGCCAGAGCTTCTGTGTGAAGTCGCTGTTACTTTTTATTTTGCATAGTTGCAGGGCTCAGTAATTGATGTCATTAGCAGGGTCCAAAAAGTCCAAAAATAGTAAAGGAATGGCCTGAATATAAGCCTATTTATCATCACGAATATTTCATAATCGGTCTTTGACTATGAGGGCCAAAAACTAAAGCGAATTAATCGTGCATTCATCGTAATTGAGGTCAAATGTTCAATTAATCGTGATAATGATTTGAGGTCATATCGCCCAGCCCTAGAAGTAATGCATGTTCCTAAAGCTGATGGGGTTTTCACACTCAAACAAAAGTCCTGACAACTTCCTGAAATGTTCGTGTAGAGCTACATGTGTGAAAGCAATTGGTCAAAGCAAGCAAGTGGGAGGGGGGATAAAGTTTGAAGGCAGTTCCAAAAGTTTTGTAGGTGTTTAGTCATGAATCAAAAAAGATGTAGTAACTGAATTCTGGGCAGGTGTACTAAGGGGATCATGAAAGTGCAATAAATCGAGATATTTTCATCAAATTTGAAGCTCATATGAAATGATTTCATTTCAATTGTGAGAATTTCCTCCAACTGGTGGTTTTAACAAAGTCATCTGGACCCATTCCCTAATATCTGTGGAAACCTGTACTACCCTCTTTTGGATTGTAAAGACCATAGACTGTAGAAACATGGACGTAGTCTCAGTGATGTCACCCTTTAGTTTCTGAAACAGAGCTTTGCAGCCCAACGACAGCGGTCACCATATTGGGAATACTGGCTTATACTAAGTTTCGGTCACCATGACTTTGAGCAACAGAGAAAGATGTGGAGCTTTTAGGTTCAGGCACGTAATTAAAGGTAACCATTCATCAGCCCTGCTCAGAACAGGCTGTTTCTGTGTCTGTAGCTTTAAATGTAAATGAGCTGTGTCTGACCACGCCCCTCTCTGGAAGGGCTTGGGTGGCTCGGGCTTTCTCGCTCCATGCCCTATTGTTTACGGTGAGAAGGCAGACTCAGAGGGCAGAACAAACACCTAGCTGTGGGAGTGTCACCCACCTGGGGGAGGGGTTACTGCCCTTTGTGATGTCATGAAGGGAAAATCTCCAAACGGCCTGTTAGAGCACACATTTTCTGAAAAGTGGAGCAGGCAAAAGATGGAGAGGATGGACTTTTCTCATCATTGGGGGGTTTGTAGACGGACTAGAGACACATATTAGAGTTAGAGAAACATGGAGAAGTGTGTTTTACATCATATGTGACCTTTATGTAAGTTTTTAGAACATCTGTACTTTACTTGAGTATTATTATTTTTAAATAATGATACCTATATTACACTACATTACGACTGGACACCTCGTTACTCGTTACATCATTCTCGACTCGTCAGTATTGATTATCTGGACTACGCATGTTCGTGGGGAATCTATTTACGAGCGTGCGGTCAAAGAAAGTCGCTGCAGTTTTCTGAATGTGGTGGAGTAGTTTGATGAGAAGCAGTTATAATGTGCTGACTGAAGCAGTCTGGAAGGCCACATCAATGAGTTTTCAATATTCGCATCATGATCAAGGCTCATGCAACAGTCACCCTTGATATGTCAGATTGGTTGATAGCCTGGCCTTGGTGTTGCACCTCTATGATCCATGACTTTGATTCTGGCACTGACAGTCGAACGCTCATACTGACCTGACGCTGACACGCAGCGTAAATCACTGAAAATACACCAACCATTAAGCTTTATTTACTTTGGATTCTCTGAACTCCTTGTTTCTGTAGACGAGAGATATAAACGTGACACTTTGGGAAACATTGACATGTTTCTCTCTTCCTGCTTCCCCTTTAAATCCTTTTGAAACAAGGCGATCACTTTCTCCCTGACGATGAGATTGAAATGATCCGCTTTTATTTGATCTGCGTCCTGAATCCCCGCCACACGTCTGTTCCCTCCACATGGCGCATTAGACTTTAATAAGAGGTGTATCCCACCATGAAGGGACATTTACATTTGTCATTACGAGCACTGCCGCAGGCGATGTCCCCGTCCTGTCCAGCGATGACAAGTTAATAGACTGATCTGCAGCACGGGGCTGAACAGGGACTCACATCCATTATTCATCCCGGTCATTTGATTCCCCCTAAATTGCCGTAATCATATGGAGATTATTGCAATACACCTCAATTTGTCAACAACATTATAATTGAAAATTGAATTACGCAGTTAAGACAAGGTAATCATGATCTGGTAATTATTACCTGATGCTGCTATGACAGGCTAATAATCACCTTTGTTTATGTCATCAATGCCTCTTTAATGTCGCAGTAATGGAGAGGCTGATCGAGCACTTTTTAAAGAGTGTTATAAAGAAAATAAATGCTTTTAGCTGCGAGGGCATTCATGCTGCTGCCGCTTACTAATTTATTCTGAGAGAAGAGGTAGTGTCATATTCATTTTCTGACCTTTAAATGAACCAGATGAAAACCTGGCAATCCTGCTTCACTTCATTTTTAAAGATCTTTTAGAAATCGTTCAGAATGCACTAAATAAAAAACACAACCTTAAATGCCATTTGAGGTGTGAATCACCCACAGCAGAAACGGGTGCTTGTTGCACCATATCCACTCCTCATCCTCTAAGACTTAACCTTTATCCACATAACATTTACTTTGTCATTGCCCTGAAGCAGGCGAGCCGTCGTGTGACCTCGCCGGGCGTTCGTTTACAGAGACCGAGGAAGTGACTCCAGAATGACAGGCTAATATTCGTCTCCTTTCAAGCGCCATCTTGTCCTGTCAGTCACCTCCCAAACCACAGCCTCTGCATCCTCTCATTACATGAACTCGAGTTCACGGGGAAAAACGTTGACGTGAGGGAGGATTGTTTTGCCTCGATGATAATTAACCTTGTCTAAAAGAAGGACACGGCAGTCCGGCGCAGTCTAGTTCGGTCCAGTGCAGTTCTGTTCATTTTCTCTGTAGTGCAGGACAGATTTGATTTGATCTACTCTGCACAAGTTCAAGTTCAGCTATGGCTGTGCACTGACTGCTCAGTGCAGGTCTGAGCAACGGCGGGGACCACACTTAGTAACTGGTGTACTTTTGAAGACTACTTTGTCTAGGGGTTTAGTACTCAAAAGCAGTCTTGGTCTCAAGACCATTTTCGGGGTTCTTGGTCTCTTCTCAAAATAAAAAGCATTTGTACTCCGTCTTGTCTCGGTCTCTGACTGGTCAGACTCCGGATTTTAAATCAGGACCGGTCAAGACCACCACTGACAGGCTATTTTTCTCACGTCATCACTGTGAATAAAAGAAATACGCCTCTTTCTTAAAGAACAAATAATTTCAATTCATTCATAATTTGATTTTTATCCCTCGGTTATGGGCGCAACCTTCCCGGTGTTACAGTCTGAGTGAGTGACACGCCCCCTGCACACAAGATGATAACTTGTCAGTGATATTTATGGTCTTGGTCTTGTCTCGGTCTCGGAGCACTCTGGTCGAGGGTATGTCTTGATCTAGGTTAGTGTGTGCTTGACTGCAGCACTAAATTTGTCCTGGGAATGTCTTTAATATGAAAAATAAGAAGAGTTAATTAATTAAAATGTAAGATTAAAAGTACTTCCTGCCTTTTTAGATGACGTTCAAATTCTTAAACAAAGTACCGTTCATTTATCTGCTGCTAATGTAAACTGGACTACATATGGCTCAGTTTTCCTTACAGCTTTATTGACATTATACAATAAGTGCTTTCAGCCAAGAATCAGTGGCTTCAGAGTCTATTGGTGGAGCGTGAAACACAGAAAGAAAAACAGTGAGACCTGAGAATGACATGAAGTGAGTCATGATTTCTTGAATATGAACTCTACAGGTAGACAACATGTGCCGTTGCTCACACCCTGCATCAATGGCCTTCAAGCTGCACAGTAAATGTCCCCGCAGAATAGCCTAGCATCTTTACATTATCCCTGCAGCAGCACGGTGCGTTTATCTGTGAGCTCGATCTGCCTTCTACTGACAACTAAATCATCTCTTCTCCTGCTGTGACAGCACAATCCTGATGTCTGTCACTTCTACCCACCGAGCAGGGGCCACACGCACACACACAGAATACGCACGCACGCACGCACGCACGCACGCACGCATGCACACACACAAACACAGGAGGAACAGTCAATCTCTTTACACACATCCTGGCATCCACACACATGCAAACACTTTTCGTCAGAGGGGATTCTCGCCCACTCAAGGGCAGAGCGGTGACACCTCATCATGAGCCAAATGAAGCAAGAGTGGCAAGGAGAGGAGGAGGAAGAGGAAGAGAGGAGAGGGAGAGATGGAGGGATGGATGGAGCGGAACGACAGAGCAATATGGAGAGGGATGAGTGGAGCTATATGCCAAAGCGGCGACCGGAGCCAGGCGGCGGATTTCAGGGGCATGAAATAGGCTCTAGAAAATGTGGAGGGGGACAGACGGGGGGGGGGAAGCTGAGGAGAGAGTCGCGATAACAAGTGAAGAATGCAAAACTTGTCTTTGCAAGTTCTCAATTAAAATCATCAGGTTAATAAAAGTTTTCTCTCAAGTACAAATATTTCACCAGTTAACGGCAAATGTTGCAAAAGCTGCAGAGCTTAGAAAGGAAAGCATCCGTCGACACGTGCAGAATGTAGCAGGAGGCCGATATAAGAACCAACAAGTTCTGTCAAAAAAGGCATCATGTTTCAGTTTACAACAATTTATATGACTATATGTTTGATAATGGGTTGCAGGGTGGTGCAGAGGTTCGAATCCCCGTCTGACAGGAGCCTCTCTGTGTGGAGTTTACATGTTCTCCCCATGCATGCGTGGGTTCTCTCCGGGTACTCCGGCTTCCTCCCACAGTCCAAAGACATGCTCGTTAGATTAACTGGTGACTCTAAATTGCCCGTAGGTGTGAATGTGAGTGTGACTGGTTGTCTGTCTCTATATGTCAGCCCTGTGATTGGCTGGCGACCAGTCCAGGGAGACCCTGCCTCTCGCCCAATGACAGCTGGGATCAGCTCCAGCCCTCCGTGACACATAACAGGAAAAGGGGTATAGATGGATGCTTGATAATATGTGTATCACTCATTCTATTAATATTCGACTGACTATCCAACATAGGTGAGCAGCTGTGTTCAAAAGACACAACGTTTTATATGCATGTTTGGTTTTCGATATTTTTTTTGCAGCCTCAGGCGAGTTTTTTCCTAGTCTGTGTTTTTCTGCATTTAGTAACCCGACACACGTTTGAGTCTATCATTAAAGAAAAGCTTCTTCCTCACAGTCTGTCAAACATTAAGGACACAAAGTGTTTCTAAACTTCATCAAGTCGGGACAAAGTTGACGTTTTTCTTTGCTTTAATGCAGATGTGACTTTCTGTCAAACAAACAGATTGTCTTAAAAGTGTGCCTCTGAATGCCTGTTTGTATTGCATTAATTTCTGATTTAATATGCATCCTCAGATTGATTTGTGCTCACACTATGCATACCTGGAATCTGTTTTTAATGAGGCCAAGTGCTTGTTGTAGAAATTTACAGTTTAAAAGCATTTGTATCCGCATTCATGGAAAATAATGCTAATTTTGGATTTTAAAAAACCAGTCAGAGAGGTGGAAACACTGAGAATATGTAGCCCATAAAAAGAGTGAAAAAGACAATAATCTTAAGAGAAGGCAAAGTGAGAAAGTCCGGGTCCTTGTCGCTGCCTGTCGCCGTATTTGAGAAGCGAGGGAGTGAAGGATAGAGAGAGATGAGGTGATGGAGAGGAGGACAGAGGTGCCGTGTCTCGCCTCAGAGAGCCACAGATGGAGAGTGATGATAATGAAGCAGGAGACAGAGGACAGAGAGAGACAGAGGTGAAGAGAAGGGAGAGAGGAAGGATTCTACTTGGTGTACAGAAAGCTTAGATAATGCAGATAGAATGAAGTTTTTCTGATGGAATATGGACGATGATATTTGTAGAATTGCCCCGAAAATGACGAACCTGAAACCAGTCCTTGAAGAAGTTTTGGAGGGATGATTGTCAGAATTTATTGGGGGAAATTGACAGCAAAAACATTTGTCTTGGGTCTACTTTTATGCCCTATTTATCACAGTTATGAAAATGCAATCTGCTTCCACATGTGTTATTTGGATAACGATCAGACCGATCATTAGCTTTGCATTAGCAGATGGTATCTATTAGCATCTTTTTGCACTCTTTTATTGCAATCAGACTGAATTCTGTGGGTGTTGTTTTGCAGGGAACGTGTTGAGCGGAGGCTCTGTGAGCTTTAACTAACACGGCAGGTGTGAGGTGCAGAGATGGGAGATGGAGGCTTGGATTACCTCCTCATTTGGAAGAGGCGGACTTGTGTTTTATTGCTCGTTTGAAGGAGGCAACAGAAATAACGAGCACAGCCACACTTTGCTCACTGAGGATGAGGAAGAGAAGTAATGACTGATGGGAACAGGTCGTGCCGCAGATCTTCAGGCGAGAGGCTGGAGAGCTTCTACCCACAAGGCAGGACACTTACAAATGAGAACACAGAGTACCGAGCGCACACACTCCTGGCTGAGATGTGACCACCCACAGAGGTGGTCTGGCAGCACATCTTTCCCCGGTTTGATTGCACACTGAGCTGCTGTGTTTACACCATGTAACACATGTATCATACTCTGTATGTTGACCAGATTCTGCACATTTTAATAGCATATTTATTGTGGTAGACTGATTAATATGGAACATAACGTGAATATAAAGCTATGTGGGTGAGATGACATTTTAGTCACTGCTTTACTACCTTCTTTTTTTTTACATCTACATGGCCTTTGTCCAATAACAAAATGTTGTTGTGGCAGCGGCCAGTTTTCAATTCAAAGCCAATGAAGTCTCCTTTGAAAAGAGTTCAACTTCTGGAACACCGCCACCCTCATCAATGTCTCTTCTCCCTCACTGACCAATCAAAATAAAGAACCCTCCTGACTCTAAGACAACAGTCTGTATAACCGACACTGCTCCGTTACTTTTTACTGCATGTTTTTTTATTTCAGATCGTTTTTTACCCAATCAGACACGGAGCGAGGAGGATGTGGGTACAAGGCACAATCCGTAGGCGGCAAAAACTCTGGGAATATCTTATATTTGGGAAGATCGTCAACAGCGCCTTTCTGAAAAGTTGAAAGATTTTTAACTTGAGCGCTCGGAGCGGAATAAAAGATGCTGGGCGCTACACTTTTTCTCCGGGCGGTCGCTTTCTGCAGCGAACGCTCTCTACTCATCGAAAACATTTGATTAAAGATGCTGGCGCTCAGAAAAAAACCACTAGGTGGACACAGGCCCTAAGTGGCTCTGTTTGACTCAGTCGTCATGACTACACGGTTATAGTCTTTGATTTTGGTTGCACCCTTCCATCGTGTCGTCTCTCTGCTTTCACTAAAAAATAAAAGAACCAAAAAACAAACAACGACTGTTGGTTAGGAAGATCCAAGGTGCATCTATTTCTTCTATAGATGCAACTTTTTGTTCGCAGACTTTGTGTCATACTAGCCGTTATGTAGCCTCTGTAAAATTATTAATTACATTATTTTTGACTTCACGGGACACAATCATGCAGGACCACATGCACCAAAGAGCTGCAGGAATGAACCGAGCTGCAGCTGTGATAAGGGGGGGTGCATGTTCTGTACCAGTTGAGCAACCAAGGCAACCAAAAAAAAAAAAAATGCATGACATATTTTTTCAACAAAGCAGTGACACGCGCTGCGGCACCAGCCTGCTACTTGTAAAATGTGCTGAACTTGATCCCTGGCAGTGGCTGGAGATTATTACTTTCTGCATTTGTTTGCTCTGAAACAGCTCTGCATGCTGTCCGTGCCTCAGAAGAAGATGGGCAGCTCATGAGCCTTTCATTCTTGAAATTGAAAAATGCATTGTTGGGAAAATAGCTTATTCCCTTTTTTTGTGACATGAAAGAAACTTATTTCAGAACTGTGTTGTTGATGTTACTTTCCTTTTTTATCTGCAGATTCTCTTGATCTTGCCCTTATACCTGCGTTTGATGCTTTCCTCGCATTTGTGTGCGTGCGTGTTTGTGTGTGTGCGTGTGTGTGCGTGTGTGTATCCCAGTGTGTGTGTGTGTGCGCGTGTGTGTGTTTGTGGATTTGCGGGGCATATGCCTGCATCTGTAAGGTTTGATGTTAGTTGTTTGTTCTGTTTGTCTGGGTCGAGTTTTTCCAATCCTTTCTCCACATTGCATCCTTTCCCGGCACGCTGCAAACAGATTTGAACTTGTAAAGACCTCAGGCTTTCACAAATCAAATCCTCGGCATCATCGTCACCTACCTCTCTGTCCCAAAGTCACCCTGACTTCTTTACCACCTTAGCACCTGAACAAGTCTTCCCTGTCAGTGGCTGACTAAAGCTGGATTGCGTCTTACCTGCTTTTGCTCTCCATAAGGACTGTTTTTCCTGCAAACACCAAAGCCTGCTGGCCCATACCAATCAGGCTACAAATGTACTAAAGTCCGGTCCGACATGTACAGATTCTTCATTTTCCTAAATGTAGAATCTGTAAATAGAGATTAAATCAGGCAGTGAGTATTTCAATCCCAATCTTAAACCAAATATTCAAAGCTCTATGAAAGCCAAGTTCATGTTTGTGTGTGTGCATGCCTTCCTTCCTACTAAGTTCACGTGTTAGAGTCAACTTGTGTCCATGTGAAAAGAACTCTTATCAGAATTATAAATGCACCACAATGTCTGTATTTTTAAGAATAGACTTTAAACATTCCTTTTTGATAAATCTTATAGTTAGGGCTGGCGCAGGTGTAGACCAGCTCCTAGTTATGCTGCTATAGGATTAGACTACCCGGGGAACTGGCACCTTGAGCTCTTATTAATCTCTCTCTCTCTCTCACTCTATGTGAGATCATGTTATTGCATGTCGCTATCTGTTATTTTCTGGGAGCTCCTGAGCTCTCTTAGGTTCCTCGGGATTGTTGGTGGACGGCCTGCCTAAACAACCCTCCTGTTTACCTGCTTTTTCTAAATATAACAAACAGTAAGGTCTTTTACCTGCTTCTTGTAAAGCGTCTTGAGATAAGATACACTTGTTATGAATTGGCGCTTTACAAATAAAGATTGATTGACAACTCATCTCTCTCTGTTCCCACCGCGGTCTCTCACCCTTCCCTCCTTTTATTCCTTTCACTGCCACTTTCTAACCTTTTCTCTTGATTGGAAGCAAACAGAGTGAAGTGTAAAAAAATCAAGAGGGTGAAATGGCTTTGATGTGTAATAGATACTCTACCATTCCCTTTGAGAGAGGGTGCCTTTTTCATTCTTCCCCTCGTACATCCTTTCTTCCTTTCCTTTTCTCCTCTTGCATACTTTTTTTTGTCTGTATTGATTTTTCCTCAGACATGAAAAAAGGGGTGCAGATAGAGAGAGAGAGTGTGTGTGTGTGTGTGTGCATCGCTACACTTCAGCTTTTCAAGGACATTATGCATACACCCTTTGTTATTTTACCAAACAGACAATGTCTTTACCGTCTTCTTTCCATTTGAAAGTGATGCTACGAGAAAGGAAGTGGCTGCTTTTGAAAAAAGCCTAAAGAGGTTTCATGTTTTTTTACCTTCTCAGGGGCATTCATCGCTTTGGTATGCTTCACTCGTCTTGTAGAGGCCGAGACGAGATGTGTCTGGGACACCAGAGGAGGGGGGCTGTCTCTCAAAACAAAACAAAAGCAGGACGCCACAGCTCTGCTTTGCTTATGCTGCTTGAAAATGAAATATGATTCTATCAGTTTGAGCTGTCTTTGTTTAAGCAAAGAGCATCTTACATAACAGACACATCGAGTATTATACTCCCAGAAGTCTTCACTTTCTACATACAGCCGTATTTTTCTAACTGGCGTTAAAGGAAATGTGCGATATTTTACACATAAATACTTCAGAGATCTGTCCTGTGTAAATGTCACAGCAGCAGGCCGTCCTCACCAACAATCCCGAGGAACCTACAAGACCTGAGAGCTCAGGAACTCCCAGGAAAACGTGGTTAGTAACTAAGTCTACTCTTATACCTGGCTTAGCTCAGTCAGCGTTCGTCAAACATTAATTCACATAAATGAAATAGCTACCACCACAGATAGAATCTCAGTCTGCAGGAAACACGATAGTTAAATATCCAAATTATCAGCTAATGAATTAGCTTCTGGTGTTGATTGATAGCTTTAATCTCCAGGAAACTAAAATGGCAATGTCAATAACAAAACACAACACACACACCTGTAAGAGACTCTTAGTTTGAACTACATTAATTGATGCAGGAAGAGCTACAGCATAGATTTTCTAATAATGATGATAATGTGAAAAGAGGTGATAACAAATAGCAGGGAAGGAATCAGGATGAAGACATTTAAAGAGACGGGAGGGAGGCGGAGGAGGAGAGAGAGAAAGCAATGCATGCACCGGGGGAAGCTCTGCCTGCAAACCGTGCCATGGTTTAACATTCCTGTGGGATATGCATAAAGTGTATGGATGTGCCAATGTATGTTCAAATATAAATATGTGTGAGTGTGAGTGTGTGTGTGTGTGTGTGTGTGGAGGTGGTCAGGTAGTCAGAACATAGTGGCATCCTGTTGCTATGAGACAGCTGGTCTCACCAGAGGAGGCGAGCAGCGAGGGAGGGAGTGGGGGAGAGAGAGTAGCAGAGAGAGAGAGAGCGAGGGTGTTTGCTGCACATTTTAACAGAACCAGCACGATTTTATTTGGACTCAAACTTTTTTCTGGACCTTACTAATAACCGTTCCAAAACAAGGTGTTTAAAGCAGGGTGTGTGTAATCAGAGACGTAAAGGGGCTTTAAGTCTGTGTGTGTGTGTGTATAAGAGAGATGTGATCGAAGCATCATATTTGTATAAGAAGAGAGACGAGGGTCTCTGTGTTTGTACATATTAGTGACATAAAGCATCATGATTGTATAATAAACGATGAGCAGGCGGTCTTCAGCTGGAAGCAGAAACTTGACATTATTGGCAGAACTGTGTCACAAGCATGTCACATTTTTCTTTCTGTCACTCTGAGCTCTGTGATGTGCTCCATAACCTAACGCTGTGATGCTGCACACTGTGCTTCCTCATCAACAGCAAACAGGCAGAAAATGTATCTTGTTGGCTGTTTTTTTTAAACATTAAAGGTCACATATGATGCAAAATCCAATCCACCATGTTTCTCTAACACTACAAACCCCCCAATGATGAGGAAAGTCCATCCTCTCCATCTTTTGCCTGCTCCACTTTTCAGAAAATGTGTGCTCAAACAGGCCGTTTGGAGATTTTCCCTTTATGACATCACAAAGTGCAGTAACCCCTCCCCCAGGTGGGTGACACTCCCACAGCTAGGGGTTTGTTCTGCCCTCTGAGTCTGCCTTCTCACAGTAAACAATAGGACATGGAGCGAGAAAGCCCGAGCCACCCAAGCCCTTCCAGAGAGGGGCGTGGTCAGACACAGCTCATTTACATTTAAAGCTACAGACACAGAAACAGCCTGTTCTGAGCAGGGCTGAAATAGAGGGGTTTATAGACATGATCAAATACAGGATCAGAGTGGATTTAGAACAAGACACTTCACACACATGTTTTGAGGAGCTCTGAGACTTATTTACACTGAAGAAGAGGAGGATATGTGACCTTTATGAGGATGTACCAGATCTGTGAGTTCAATTAGGCAAATTGACAAATGTTTAGGGAACCATTTATGCCAAATCTCCCTTGAGTGTCCATTGTTCTTGAGGATTCAGTGAAAATTTCAACCAATTGTAAAAGGAAGGCGCCACAAAAAGCCTCTGATGGTTTTTCTGGAGCCAATTCAAAATAAAAACACGTCACACATTTGTTCTATTAAATTCTTTTATGATCGAAAAATATATTTTTGTTGATTGGAAAATGAAAAATTATGGAGGCATACAGTTTGTTTTCAGAGAACTGTGCCGAGGGGAAGAATCAGAAGAAGAAAAGAGTTGGCGAGGACACAGCAGACAAATGGATAAAGAAGAATTCAATCTGATGACATTACAAAGTAGGAGTGGAGTTTAATTGTATAGAACCAAAAGGTCAGGAAGACCAGAGTAGAGAATGGACTGGATCCATTTATTGCAACAATATATGGTGCTAAAGAAAGGGAAGCTATTATCTGTGTACGTATCTGTGCACTTCTCTGTTAACAGGCTTTACACTTTCCACTTGTTCACTCTGTTGGACTGTTGGACATTTTAACTTTGAAATGATACCCATACCTTTTGTCGCCACCAGGGGCGTGTCCAGATGGAGAGCCAGGGGTGGCATGAATCCTCCTTAATATGTGATCGGCCACCCCAGGTACCACCCCAAAAAATCTAAATCTATGAAATAACTATTTTCCTAATCAGAGGCGGGACTTAAGTACAACTCAACAGGCTGATGGTTGAACTCTCAGTTCTAAATAAATATTTAGCTCTTTCCATAAAAATGTCCAAGCAAAAAACTTGTGCACACGGGGTACAGATGGCCTAGCGGTCACGTCGTGCCCCATGTACGCAGGCTATAGTGGCTTCAAGGTGGCCCAGGTTCAAGTCCGACCTCTGGATCAATTCCTTTCACAATTTCCTACTCTATCCACTGTTCTATCAAATGAAGACAAAAAGACGCTTCAGGAGTTGCTCGTCTTGCTGCTATGCGGGACTCTCTCGTCAGCAATGATGAATCTTGAAAAGTAAAAGCACACAACGCTGCTTTTTCTCGTTGCCATTCTCTAACTCCAATTTGGTGCAGAGTTGAAAGCGTTGTGTGTCTGTGCGTGCTCATGCTCGTGGGTTCTGTCGTGTGCTTGTTTGTTGTTTCGTGACAGGGGTGAGCTTCATATCGAGGCCGTCTCAGCACAATCGTAACAGAAAAGGACTGAAAAGCAGTCCTCCGAGTTTTGTTCAGAGTAAACCTTTATAAAGAAGATTTTACAACCACACTTCCTGAGAATTTTGGACACAGAATGTAATGTTTGCAAAACACTGAAGTCCCGTACACAAAGACAACATGTCAAAATGTTGAAAATGTTGAGGTTTGATGCAAGCAACATGTACCAAAAAAGGTTGGACTGCCTAATTTTTTCCGCTCTGTAGCATCCCCTCTTCTTTGAACAACACTTATTTATGTGGTCAGCTTCCGAGACGGCAGGAAGGCCTGTTATGACCCGGACCCTTTTACTACGGAGGCACAGTGGCTTCCTGAAAACAAATGACGCTGCGCTCAGAGTAATGGCTGGTCAAGCTCTTTAAGGAGCGTGTCGGCAGGTGCTCTCCTCTCATTGGTTGATTGTTGAGGTTGCACACCAATCAAGCTGCCAGCAGCAGCAAAGGTGGAAGTGATCTTAAGGGGGTGATATCAAGCCTGGGGAATGCACCTGTGCTGAACACACACACACACGCACGCACGCACGCACGCACGCACGCACGCACACACACACACACACACACACACACACACACACACACACCAAAAGAGAGGTCAACCACACACAAAGGACGGGGGGTGTGACGGTAACAAACGTCTTATTAAACCTCTGCTCAAAGTAAAGGAAACATGCATAGTGAAGTAAAGCCATAGCTAGTGAAGCAAACTTTACAGGGAGAAGGATGCGTTGAAAAATGAAGGACGACACCACACACTGTACCCGCTGCAATGATGAGGAGAACTTACATTTGATTGGATTAGCACCAACTGAGAATGACAACTGGCTGTGAAGGAGTGTTATGATATAGATTTAAATAGTGCAATTAAGTATTTACAAGTGTAAATAAATGTTTCATGAGAATATTCCGATTAAACTTGATGCCCTCTGCATCGCCTCTTTCTTTGAAGTCATTTTGAATATTTCATTTTCGCTCTGCTCTCAAACACGAGACCACTTCCCTTGTTTTTCTCACCCATGCACCACCCACCGTCGGAGGATCGTGTCCCTACCAGCTCCTGCTCCTTTCTTCAGCACCACCCACTGTCACCGCTGGTTGTTATTGTAGTTTTTGCAAACGTCTGCGTGGATGGGTTGAATTGGAGTTCACATTTTTGGAGGGGACTGTTTAAAGAAAGTTCAGATTTGAAGCGGGTGATAGAAAGAGAGGGAACGTCAGGAACATAAAAGTTTAAAAAAGGAGGAGAAGGGAGGAGGGGGAGAAACAGCAAGTATTTGGAAAGTAAATTGGATGATTTGTGGCAGAGAAAAAGGAGAGAGAGTGTGTGTGTGTGTGTGTGTGTGTGTGTGTGTGTGAGAGAGAGAAGTATTAAAGTGTTGCGTTGGTATATCCCTCGCTCTGCCATGCTGAGCTGAAGGCAATAATATGATGATTGGGATATGATCTATATAGGTTTGGCCTTGAGCAGGGATTGCTGTCTGGTTAGGTCACACACACACACACACACACACACTCACACACACACACACACACACACACACACACACACACACACACACACACACACACACAAACACACACAAAGAAGGTCCCACTTTAATCAAGCACGCGTTTAGATGAGACAAACGATTTCGTCTCGACCTGTAAATATGTCAGCAAGCTTCTCTCTCTTTCCCTTACCCCATTCACGGCTTCACCCTTTTCTTGCTCTCCATCTCACATCCATCTCGATTCTCTCTCTCTCTCTCTCTCTCTCTCTCTCTCCATCCTGTCTAGCTCACCCTTGGGACTTTTCCCTCACCTCTGTTCTCTCTCTCTCTCTCTCTCTCTCTCTGCACCACCTCTCCCTTCTTTTCCAACTAATCTCTTCCTCTTCTTCTTCTCCCCTTCCACCACCTTTCTGCCTCCCTGCCATCCATTTATCTTTCTACACCCCCCTCTCCCTGCACACATAGATGTGACACAAAGTGTGTGTGGACGTGTGTGTGTGTGTATGTGTGTGTGTGTGTGAACGGGAACGTGTGTGTGTGTAGGTAGAAGTGTGTGGGAGCCAAGATTCTGTCACAGCTTGAGTGGTCTGACTTTTCTTGCTTTGGATCAATGAACACAAAGAATGGTGTCCCACACTGCCCCTAGGTACCTGTGTGTGTGTTTGTGTGTGTGTGTGTGTGTGTGTGTGTGTGTGTGTGTGTGTGTGTGTGTGTTTGTGTGTGTGTGTGTGCGCGTGCGAGTGTGCATGTGTGTGTATGTGTTTGTGTGTTTCGCTCTTGTTTGGATTGAACTCCCCAAACAAGTATATCTAACATATTTCCTGTCAACACTGCGGTAGTTAGAATTGCTGCTGTGGTTTATTTTGACTTTGTGTCTATACGTCTGGAAATATGTGTGTGTGTGTGTGTGTGTGTGTGTGTTGTTGGTGTGTTGTGTGACCGGTGACCTATGTGGTTTGAGGTCTGTAGCAGTAATCCATGCTGGGGGCTTTAAGAAGGAGTGGGCGGGTGGTCACTATACTGATCAATATGTCAGCAGTGCACCGTTGTTCTCCGCCTCTCCATCCTTCCTTCTCTCCGTCTGTCGCCGTCCTTTTTTTACAATTCTACCTCCTTTCACTCTGTTTGAATGTTCTCCTTCTAGTTTCACTTTTTCTTCTCTTGCAGTCTCTTTTATTTCACAAATCCTGCTCTCCGTCTGTAAATCATTCCCCCTCCCTTCCTCCTTCTCCTTCTCTTTCCCCCCCTCCCTTTACTTATCTTTCTGCCTTCCCCACATGCGTCTCTCATGGCCACTTGCCATTCCGTAAATCTATTTTCCTCCCTCTAAATCACTGTCCTCATCGCCTCTCGCAATCTTCCATCTCTCCCTCTCTCTTGCTTCTCACATAGCCGGTCTCCGTCTCGTCCTCTCTCTCTCCCTCTCTCTCTCCCTCTCTCTTTCGAAGGCGGGAGTCTATTTCTGTGCATTACCAATCTGTCATGGCTGCCCACCGACAAAAAGACATTTTCTACTTTCTCTCTCTCTTCAGTGCAGTTTCTATATCTTCATCGGGATGGCTGTTAAGCAGAATTTCGTAAGAAATGTACAAAATGAAAATAGATGTTCCATTTCTTGTCTCCGTCTGTTCTACATGAAATCGTCCAGCAGGGTGACATCTGTACTCTGACATCTGTGTTGATGTCTACGTGGACCTTCAAACAGTGTTCATGGTAGGTAGGCTATAAAAACGAATGTGGTGTTGATTGATACCACGAGGATAAAAAAATGCTCTCTCTCTCTCAACACGTATGGGTGGAGTTTAAATGATGATGTCATAGAGCCAGTACAAGGTCAGGGTCAATAAAGACATCAGTAATAAAGCCCGTGACCTTGACAGAAGAGACTGCTCCACATTTTTCAAACCCCTCAGACAGACTTCAAGTCCCTTTAGTGCCATGCTTCTCAAACTGTGGGGCGTGCTCCCCAGGGGGGCGTAGCGACATGCAAAAGGGGACGGCAGATGGCCTGGGCAGGGACATGACCAAATGGGTGTCCTGGGTCGCCTTAAAAATCTAATTGGCCATCCGGGTGCCAGGCAGAAATCCTAAATAACGTAGTAACCAGTAAACAAGGAAGGAGTGTGAATATTTGGGTGTATAGGTGATTTTAAGACCAAACAGTTCTGAGGACTTTGAAGATATTTTTGCTTTTATTGGATCGGACAGCCAAAGAGAGACAGAAAATGTTGGGAGGAGAGAGCGGG
Organism: Tautogolabrus adspersus; assembly: GCA_020745685.1. Classification (NCBI taxonomy): domain Eukaryota; kingdom Metazoa; phylum Chordata; class Actinopteri; order Labriformes; family Labridae; genus Tautogolabrus; species Tautogolabrus adspersus. The sequence continues at coordinate 2,240,778 of CM036537.1, forward strand.
GATGAAACGCAGCAAACGGCCGAGGTCAGTATCGAACTCACTGCTGCTGCTACGAGGACTAAAGCCTCTGTGCATGGGCCAAAAGACATAACCACTAGGCTATCCAGCCCCCCCAGTTCTGGTGACACTTTGAAGAGGAACTATACACTAGGTAGTTCCCTGAGAACTTTTTTCTTTCTGCATTCACAGTGCCAGGGTGCGAGGAGAGTACCTACTCTGAAGCAGGAGCGGAGAGGGTTTCTCCTCGGAGTTCTATTGACTCAAATAGTTCAAAGTTCCTGCGGCGCAGAATCAATAAAAACGAGGAGGGTTCCAACAGTTCTTAGAACTATATGAAAATGTTCCTGTGGTCCGAAAACGCCTTATATCGCAGAACACGAGATTTTCTTTTCATGGCTGTAAATCTGAGAATCACACCAAGTGATGCACATGACAATAACATACAACCGCCCACATTTGATTTGAATTCATTCAATTGCACAGACATATTAGATAATTAGGGGTCCGTGTACGAAGTATAATTCATTTGCAATAGTTCATGTTTTATAATGAAACATGCCAGTTTAAGGGGTATTGCCTAATTTCATTGTCCGACTTGGCGAATGCAAATATATGTTTTCGCACGTTTACTCATTCTCCCACAGCCGACTCAGTCTAACGTTGTTAACGCTTTGACTGTATTATTGTTTCATTGAGCGAGGACGTGCAAAGCTATTCAGCGCAGCTTGTTACATTATCCAACTTGTACAATGAAAATTGAACCAAGGAAGTCGACAACCGGAAACAGACACAGCTCGCCTTAAAGTTGGTTGCCGTGATAATTTCCATCTGTTGGTCGTGAATTAATTCGCCAGTCGGGGCGAACACTTTTATTAGCCTAGTTATTTGATCCATGTCAATGTATTCGTCTACTTATTTGATTAAGAGAGTGTGTTTGCTAGAAAGTGTAGCATATTAGCCTACATATATTGCGAAAGGACTGGACAGGAGATCATCAAAAATGCTCGCGTCTGCAGTGCACACTTCCACTTAGTAGACGAAGTTCAGATTAAAACAAGATTCAATAATGCAACGCAGCAGCGTCTTTCAATGCTGTTTAAACTGCTCATTTCCGTGAATATTTTCGCCGAACGGCTTGAACAACGTTATAACTTTCGCCCTTTATTAAAAAGTTTAAACCTTCTTTAAACCACTAATACCTAACCTCACCTGCACAATCTCTACCAAATTAACAAAACCGAGAATAAACAGTAACTTTACATAAAAAAAAGTTTGTCCTCAATGAAAACATACGCAACTAACACGATTCAAAACGCACAGCTTTTATTTTGAAGGCGAGCTGTGTCTGTTTCCGGTTGTCGACTTCCTTGGTTCAATTTTCATTGTACAAGTTGGATAATGCAACAAGCTGCGCTGAATAGCTTTGCACGTCCTCGCTCAATGAAACAATAATACAGTCAAAGCGTTAACAACGTTACACTGAGTCGGCTGTGGGAGAATGAGTAAACGTGCGAAAACGTGTATTTGCATTCGCCAAGTCGGACAATGAAATTAGGCAATACCCCTTAAACTGGCATGTTTCATTATACATCATGAACTATTGCAAATGAATTATACTTCGTACACGGACCATTAGGTCCCTTCTTTTTGTTTATCTCATACTTGTTTTCTTTCAAAATCTCTCCTCTTATCTTTTCCTTTCATCTGATTGGCTCTCCTCCGACACTTTCGTTCACTGTGCTGCTTCCCTCCAGTCGAAGCTCTTTTACAAGAAAAAGTGCAATAATGGATGTTTGATCACACACACACACACACACACACACACACTTGCATAACGACACACTTCTGTTAGAGGATGATTCAAAGATTAGCCTGAGGCACTTTCTCTCTTTCAGCACCCCCACCCTCTGGTCTTCTCTCTCTCTCTTCATGAGACTGTAAAAAAACGATTATTAAACTCGCTGCTCACACAATCTGAAACTAAAATCTCTGATACATGCATGATCACAAGCACGTGCACGTGACTCGCCACACTTTGATCTCGCTCCTCTTCCCTTTCCTCTCCTCTCTCTCTTGTTCTGTTCCTCGGAGACAGACCTGCCTTTGCTTTTTAATTGCAATAAGCCCAAAGCAAGGTTTTTCAAACGGATGACTTTATGTGACATGCAACAAGAGGAAAAACTCTCTTTTGAGTGACACATTGTCCGATGTTCGAGTTAAAACTTAAATTGAAGTAAGAAATCATTATACTCCATGTGTTAGCTTCTCTAGACAGGCACAGTAGATACAGCTGAGAGTGTTTGCAAAGTATATATTTATATATTTGCATACTTTTACCTCGTATACAAACAGCTCCAGGTCTTGGATTCTTCCTGTGCCTCTCGGGTCCAGGGATTGACGTGTTTCTTGACAAGAGCTACAAAAACCTCAAGTACAAACATTGAAGTAATGAATCCTGGACTCTCTGACATTGTGGGCTTGTCTCCGTTAACTGGTTAGTATTCTGCTCACTCCAGCCTTTAGATGCTCCAAATACCAACATGTTAGCATGCTGGCTGCACGTCATAAACCCCACAGAGAGCTATGTTACAGGTTATCTAACTACTGTTTAGAAGTTAGCAAGGAAGAGAAATGCTAAGAATGTGTTGTAAACCTCACGCAGGCGTATCGCTTTAAATCACGTTATTAAAAGATTTATTTCATTATTCTTAAGCAGCAGCAAACGTGCCCATCAGAGCCCATCAGCAACCGTGTGACAACCACATATCCTCTCAGACTTCATGGACTACAGCAGTTAACAATATCGGACTTTTAGCGAGGTCTTCCTTTTTGATAAGCAAGTCTTTTTGTTGGGGGGGTAGGACAGCTGAGAGAGACAGGAAATGCTGGGAGTAGAGAGTAGGGGATGACGTGCAGCAAAGGGCAGTGGTCCGATTCGAACCCACGACCGCTGCGCTACGGACGATTACCTCTGTACATGGTTCACACGTCATAACCACTAGGCTATCTGCGCCCCATGCAAGTCATTATTGACTGTCTGATAATCAACTTGAGACGTGAGAATGGAGTTTGAGTTGTGAGGAGACGTTGAAGTGTGGATTGCAGAGTTTTGTTCAAAGGAGAGGTGGTGCAGCAGCGTCAAAATCATGTCCGTGTCCCAACTTTTTGTGAAACATATTGCCGGCACCACATTCAAATTTGGCATGCCATATAATAGTTGTTGCAATGCATTTCCCCAACTAATCCAAATCGGGTTATTCTAAGAAATTTTAATTTTAGGATATTTTGGTTGTTTGGTGAGGGTACGATGGAATGTGAGATTGACAGACGGATTGGCTCAGCGTCGGCAGTAATGCAGGCGTTGTGCCGGACCGCTCTCGATTTACAGGTCAATCTTCTTTCCAACCCTCACCTGTGGTTATGAGCTATGGGTAGTGACCGAAAGAATAAGATCGTGGAAACAAGCAGCCGAAATGAGCTTCCTGAGCTCAGCCTTAGAGATAGGGTGAGGAGCTCGGACATTCAGAGGGAGCTCGATGTAGAGCCGCTGCTCCTTAGCATCGAAAGGAACCAGTTGAGATGGTTTGGGCATCTGTTAAGGATGCCTCCTGGACGCCTCCCTTTAGAGGTTTTCCGGGCATGCCCAACTGGGAGGAGACCCCGGGGCAGACCCAGAATACGCTGGACGGATTATATATCCTGTCTAGCCTGGGAACGCCTCAGAATCCCCCAGGAGAAGCTGGAAAACGTTGCTGGGGAGAGGGAAGTCTGGGTTAACCAATACGACCCGATCTCGGATAAGCAGAAGAAAATGAATGAATGGTTGTCTTTAAAAATACCATTTGTTCTCTCTCTTGCCTCTATCGTCTCAGCCATGACTCAAGTCTTCTTTTCTTGGTATTTTGTAGAAGTAGTCATATGAACACTTGACACACAGGTTTAGGGATTGTGGGATTTGAACTGTATTTAATAATGAAAAATATATTTCATTCCTGTCTGCAAATTAAATCAAAGGTACAAGCAGGGTTAGTTCAAAGATGGATGTTCATGGTTAATTGTTAAATTGCACCTGACACACTATTTATTTGTCAAACGGTTTAAAAATATCAGCGACATGCAGACAGTCGGTTAAAATAGTTTCCAGGAACACAGGTAAGAGTTTGAGAGGTAGACGTGATTGGACCGTTTCTGGATCATCCTGGACCTCATACTGAGACTCTGCCTCACGCTGCTAATTTGGAAGTAGGACATGCATGTTTAAAACAAACGCATCCAAAGATATTATTCATTTTGATGTGCTGAACTACTTTGCGCTGACACCAGAATGTGTTCCAACATGGCGGTCATTAGGGAGCGTGAGTCGACACGGCAGCGCTGCATCCTCTCCGGCCCTCACCTGATTAAGACGGCTGAGTCCTGGGTGTAAAAAAAAAAAAACAGGGACAAGAGGGAAACTGTGTAACTCGGCTGCTGCTGACTAAGGGCTTCGGTTACAAAAAGCTGTTTTAGACGACACATTAATTCAGACTCCTTCAGCTGTGGTTCGCGAGGAGGTGAGTCCATTCATAATGAAATGCTCTCTTTTTAATTAGCTGTACAAACCGCGTGTCAGCACAGCTTTTGTTTCCACTTTCTCAAGCTTATCCAGCACAGCGCCTCTTGTCCTGTTTTGTCACGGAAAATGGTCTCCAGGCAACGACCCCATCACTTTTTTTCCCCTCTTGTGAAACTAATTTCAAGCATTTGATGACAGAAAGGATCAATTTGTTTGTGAAAATTGGCTCAATGCCGTCAGAACGGTGTTATTCCACAGGCAATGAGGACAGATATGGCTTGGAATGATAATAAAGTGGATCCTCCTCTCGTTAAAAAGAAGTCTCTTTGTACTGGAGGAAGAAGTCGCTCTACAGAGGGAACACTTCACAGGAGCTGGGGATCAGTGGAAGCATGTGAAAAAGCTTGGCTAAAGTTTCTCTGCTCCGTACTTCTTGATAAGCTCCCTCTGTCCCTCGTTACCATCTCCAGCTTCCATCTTTCTATCTCTCTCCCATTTTCTGGCCTGGTTTACACTCCCTGTGCCACATCCCTGTGAAAAATAGAAGCCAGGCCCTCCTCCCACACACACTCATGCTCACATATGTTGTTTTTTTTTGGAGAAAGAGGAGAGCAGGAGGAGAAGGAAGAGAGAGATGAAAATGAAGACGGGGATGGAGGATAGGGGTTTCATCTGCTGCACAGGGTGGCAGGGACATTTTAATCACCTGTCAATCAAATCATGTTTTTACCTCTGTATGTAATGTGACTTCATTTACCTTTATATAATGTCTTAGTGGTGTTTAGAGGCCTTCTTAAATAATGATATACGTAGAGAAAAGGGCAGATAGCACATTCCTTATCTTCTAGATTCAATTATCACACGGCTGTGTTGAATACTTGATTCTGATTGGTCAAATATGCAAGTATGAGTTCTGTTTCTACCAAGCAATCTGATGGGACAAAAGATGAACCATGAGGGGTGAGACGTTTTAGTTGATGTATCACTCCGCCTCAGACAGATGTTTGTCTTGATTGATCTCGCTGGTAGTTACTTAGTGAACAGTCGCCGTCGACGCAGCTCTATCTGTAGATTCAACGGACAAGTTGTTCAGCAGAAGAAATGCATTGTTTAGTAAACTATATAATCTCTTCAAAATCAAAATTATGCTTCAAGTGATTGATTTCTTAATTGAGTAGCCATGCCCTGCTCATCCATTCAGCCCACACACTCCACATGATCCTTACATGAAGTATTTGTTAGTTGAATAATTACAGTAAGATGTTTACGTGAGACGGACAGCTTACCACGGCTGAGGAATCAATTTGAAGTGACCATGCTGAACTCACATACGTGCCTCCATAAGTCCCTCTTTTCCAACAGTCATACCCAGTATAATATAAAGGCACACTATTAACAAGTGAAATCAGTTCCTGGTTGCACTTTAAATTGATTTCCATTTAAAATGGATTGAATTGACCCCAGACTCGGTCGAGACAGACACGGAGTTGATAATGTAAGCTGAGTCCAAATAGCAATCAGTCAGTGTCTATCTCAATCAGACCATATCCTGCCCCGCACGCTGACTGCAGGAACTTCTGCTTTCAACTTATCTCTTTCACTTCCCCTTGTCTGCCTGCCAGACTGGAAGAAAGAGCACTGGACTGGGCAAATGCTTCGGCCTCAGCAGGGAGTTCAGACGTACAGTACACACACACACACATGCACACACACAAGGACGCACACTCAAAGTTGTGTGCTTTTCTGTTTTTGTTCGCACACAGTTTAATCTCCAGCCTATTATTTACAGTCTGCTGGTGACAGGTCGCTGCACTGTAAACAGGTCTGTTGTGTGTAGGTGTGTGTGTGTTTGTGTGATGAGGCACTCAGCACCTGGACTCTAAGTATTGATGTACGCTTTCTATCTCTTTCTACACTAGAGACTAGGAAAATCACTCATGTTTAAACCTTCCTCTACAACCAAACAGACGTGCGTGCGTGTGTGTTTGTGTAGAAACTGTTGAACCTCCTCATTTTTAAACAGATCATTATAACAACTAGCAACATTTGAGGTATGTTTCTTGCAAAAATAGCTTTAAATCGCAGCCAAAAATGACAAAACACTCCGAGCAAATATAACGAGAATGTCAGATTTGGAAGAGCAGGAGAATTTGAACTACCTCTCGCCCCGAATCAGCACTAAAGAAGGTTGGAACATGTTGCTCATATCGCTGATTGTACACGTAGAACACCATCGTCTATAACAGCTCCACTCGAGATATTCAGTGCTGTCGACTTATTCAGGCCAAGGCAGCTGTTGTAAGCGAAGAAGGGGGCATATCATGTTCAACCTGTCCGTCAAATGGGGCGCTGGTGGCGCAGTGGTTAGTGCGCGCGTCCCATGTATGGAGGCTAAAGTCCTCAACGTGGGCGAATCCAGGTTTGAATCCAACCTGTGGCTCCTTTCCCGCATGTCAATCCCCACTCTCTCTGCCTGATTTCCATCTCTATTCACTACCCTATCTCTCCAATAAAGGCCCAAAAGTAAATCTTTAAAAAAAAGAAACCTATCCATCAAATTACAAACCCTTGCTGTTGATTGCTTACTACGAAATTATTTCAGCCAGTCAAACATGAATCCAATCTGTGTTTTTGACTATGCAAAGTTTGAAGGGGTTACCGGCTATTGCATCTGCAAGCACCGTGCTGTTTTTATTTGTCTCTTTGGCAACATTAGCCTTTTGAATTTGCAATATAAAATTTCCTGGTTTGGGTTGATGAAGAACAGGGTTTGGGGTTGGGCTGTATGGTGGTGCAGTGGTTAGCGCTGTCGCCTCAGAGGAGGTTCCTGGTTTGAATCCCCGTCGGACAGGAGCCTCTCTGTGTGGAGTTTGCATGTTCTCTCCAGGTACTCTGGCTTCCTCCCACAATCCAAAGACATGCTCGTTAGGTTAACTGGTGACTCTACATTGTCTGTAGATGTGAATGTGAGTGTGGCTGGTTGTCTGTCTCTATATGTCAGCCCTGTGATTGACTGGAGACCAGTCCAGGGTGTAACCCCGCCCCCCGCCCAATGGCAGCTGGGATCGGCTCCAGCCCCTGCGACCCCGAATGAGAGAAAGCGGAATAGAAAATTTACTGAGGAACAGGGTTGATGATGTTATAAAAACAACTCCCAACTGTTATTCAGTTGTGTCTCAGTGTAAGTATTTTAGTGATATCAGTTCATTATTGAATTGAGTGTTATGCAGATGATACTCAATTATACTTATCAATGACACCAATCGGTTATGTAAATAAGAAGCATGCCTTAAGGACATGAAGAGTCTTAACTCAGACAAAACTGAAGTGACTGTGCTTGGCCTCAAACACCTCAGAGATACATTTTCTAATAATGTTGTCATCAGCCTGACATCCAGCACCAGCTCTTTCAGACCAGAATATGCCCTTCAACTCTTGCATAAACACGTTTTAAAGAACAGACTTTTTTCATTTTTGCAGCCTTGCAAAATCCAGACACAAGTCTGGTTCTGCTCAAGGTTTCTGCCTGTTAAAAGAGTTTTTTCTTGCTACTGTAACTTTGCTAAATGTTGCTTATTGCTGTGTTCATGGTGGATTAATGTTTAGACTCTGTAAATGATATAACAGAGAAACCGGTCTAGGCAGTCATTAAACGTCACCTTGAGCAGAATAGACATTAGACTATGTTAGGGTGAACTTTTTTGTATAAACATATTGACAACAATGGTTACAGCAATGCATGGATGATGTAGGACACGTCTGGGGCTAGAGATATAATATTGGTAGATGAGTAATCGAGGGGAGAAAAAAGTAGAAAAAGACATCAATTGAATAAATTAAAATAAAAAATTTATTCTTGTGAAAAATGAATTGGTATTTTGGTTGAAGGAAGTGATGATAGCAAGAGTATAACTTTTGTTTGGGGGGGTGAGAGAAATAAAAATAAGGGCGTAATTAACTAAAGAAAACACGATGTGTAAAGGATGTGTCTCTTTAGTATCTCTCTCACCGTCTCCCTCTTCTAGTGATCATTGTTTCTAATGATGAGCAGAGTGAGTCTCAGAACATCAATAAGATCTCCAGTAAGAACTCTCGCATCGATTCAACAGCCTGGATGAGAGTGTTGCTGAAGAAGAGCAAAATGGAGAGAAGCTGGACTCAGAGAAAAAAACCACAAGAGGCAGATGTGGTCCAAGGCTAACACAGCTCATAGCTCGACCACTCTGAAGAGATTGCCGACCCTTTCATTTTAACCTCATGGGGGGGACGCAAGACCTGGCCAAGTACATCAAAGGCCATCCAAGATTTTGCCTTTTCTGCTGTCCTTTCATTAAAGTTAATGAGGACGAAGGAGAAGAAGTCATGAAGGGGCAAAGACAAGAGAGGGGAGGAGGAGATGCGATTAGAAGCAAGGGGGCTACATGCACCTCAAGAAACTGTCATAGAGACATCCCATTTTTTAAGTTATTTCTGTATCCAACATTTTTTTATCAAAGATTTCTGTGCATCCATGGGTGCACCATAAAGATCATTGATAAAGATGCAAATATGCATCCATGCTAAAAAGTATGGGGTAACAAATAGGTAGTAAGTGTTAGCTCTTAGCTTGGTCACAATTCACTTCCATTTTACAATCCCGAAGTTTCTTGTTTTATCTAAACTCTTTCATGGCAGCCGTCTCTGCTTCTGTCTTTCTGTCCTTGCTCTGTTTAGCAGTGTGAGCGGTTACAAGTCACCGTGGCGGGGGTCATTTGAGCTGAACTTTCTGTGCCATACTTTCGGTAGATGTGGAACACCTCTGGCGGCAGTGAAACACGTTGAGTGCGGGCTGGTGCCTGGCAAGGGTAGACTACGCACAGGGAGCCAGGGAGGCATCTGATTGGTGCTTTCAATCTGGACCCCATGGCAGTGATAGGTCAGAGTTTTTATGAGATTAAAGCATCTAATGACAGCATACATATCAGTAGAAAATATTCCACATTTGTGTAAATGCTTAATGCGTCTTTGTCTGGTTCTCATTTCTTTGTCCTATGACCATTTTCTGTCCCCGAGTTGCTTCATATCTTTAAACTAGTGGTGGCTAAAAAAAGAAAACCCTTTAAGATCGCTTAAAGAGCTCTGGTGCATTCATCATGCTTCGTAAGGATATATTACGTGTACGTGTGTAGTGTGAAGAATATACAATATGTATTTATTATTTTCTCACTTCCACTCACTTGCCTTCATAATGGTATTACGAGCATACAGTGAGAGAAAGAAATCAGGCAGTATTATTCATGAGGCTGATGCTGCTGAAGAATTGTTACCGTGCATTAAATATCAATTTTTTCAGTTTATTCAATGGATTGTATTGTATGGCATGTAATGCACAGCCAGCACTGCTGCCCATGTCTGCAGGAAGCCTCAGCACCCTGGGAGTCTGTGGCAAATCATCAGTAATGTGTTGCGGATGCCAGAAATGTAGCTCCACAGGGAGCATTCGCCAGATTTTCTAAAGCATTTCAAAACATCACATCGTCTAATTAACTGCGATACCTTGGTCTAATTACCCCAAACAAATGAGACCATTGTGAAGACAGCTTGAAGCTTCTTTCAAAAGTCTTAACATTACAACATTAGGGATAATTGATAACTGCTTTAATTTGCAAGTTTTATTCCCCAAATGAAGCTGCACTCTCATCACCTGGGAACACAATCATACGAGCGCTCTCCCGCTGTGCTTTTATGTACAAGACAAGGATACTATTCAGTGGGAAAAAAACATCCGAAGGTCTTTTCGAATAGCAATCATGATCGCCTGTTTGCAGGTTTAAAGTCAACGTCACGGTGAAGTCTTACCCCATATTCACACATTTATCCTTCTGAGGAGGTTTCTTTCATTCTTGACGTCTACAGTGAAGAAGCTTGACCACAACTAAGTTTAATGATGTGAGGAGCACATGCTTCACCTTGACGGACTCAAACATGAAAAAGGAAGGTGAGGAAAAAAGTCAGCTTGGGTTACAGACACCCCCCCACAAAGTTACAGGCCAACAATATAATGTGTCCACGCAAAGTGTTCCAATTCACAGAGGAAAAGTGGATCTTTTTCGGATTTGTTTGGTAAGGCTAAGACAGAGAAATTGCATGGATGGTTTTTTAAGGAAAAGTTCTGGTTGCTACTACTTTTGTTGCTATGGTTACAACAAAAATCGATGGTTCAGGAACACTTGTGGTCAGGTTTTTTGGAGAAACACAATGCTTACTCATGCTGACTCATGTTTGCAAACAGAATGAGCTGTAGTCTCCTTTTGTTTCAGTCTGATGTTTAGATGAGCTGTCCGTCCACAAAAAGCTTCGACAATATGCAGACGATACCGTCCTGTGACGTCTTTTTTTGTACCCGTCATAAATACTTCAAAGCCAAGTTGGACTGTTGGGTTCAATTTGTTTTTTGTATGCCAGGACAGTCTCTTTTTACCATGCCTAAGCCTAACCAAATAGTAACTGGTATGTAGAACATGAGATATGGCAGGGATTCCAAACTTTGCCCGGTCAAGGACCTGTTTATACGTCACGATTTCAAATATCAAGTATTAAAAATAAAACCTTTAAGCCATACTCCATGTATGCTGACTCATATGGGTGAGTTTTAGATGCCCAGGAGGTATTCTGTGGTTTTGGCTCTCTTGCAGCTGAGTCATGTTCAGTCTGATTATCTGGCGGTCTTTTTCTTTACAGAAATGTTCACATTTTAAGAGCAGGTAAGGAGCTAGTTTCAGTGCAACTGAATCAACTTTCTTAAGACTGTCAGTAAGGAAAGGAGTTCTTGATTCTAATGGGCTTGAGTGGTGTGGGTGATTTATTTTTAAACTGAACAATTGGCATAGAAAAAGAACACAGGTTTAAATATGCATTGATTAAGCAATATCACACGAGAGTGAGTGATGGACTGAATATCAGCACCAATGTGATTTGGTCGTAGGTTAATGACGATCATCACAGCATCACAACAACTCTCAAGCTTAACTCCACCAACCCAAACACTCTCCTGCTCTCTCACTTCTCTGTTTGTGTCCATGGTTTCCTCTTACTAGCTACTTTTTTTGTATTAACATCTTTATTTTTCAGTTAAATCAGAGTGTGTTGTGTGATTCTGAGGTACCAGATCGATTAATAAAGACAAACACTGTCTTCTGTAACGTAAATAAACAATAATTAGAACTCCTGGCTGAGGCGGAGAGACATTAAATGTCCGGGTGATGTCGTTCTCTATATCGGCAATTAACACATAAAAAACATATATTTTAATGTTATTGTTCAAAATGATGGTTAACGTTGTCCCCCCTCTTCCCTCTAACACCTAACCACATATTCCGTGCAAGCCGCGGTCCTACGCCAACGTTGGCTGCCACTCTAGTCAATGGTTGTGTTTCCACAGAAAGCGCCGCGGTCCGTCACCGGAGCGTGCAAGCACCGCTACTACGCTCTGCTCCGTTTCAAATACGCTGCGAGTCTATTTTTCGATGGAGCTCACTGAAAGCATGCTTCAAACTTGACAGAATAGAACAACCTGGACCGGAAGTTGAGCGTTAGGTCAATTTCAAAATAAAACACAATATACGGACGTTTTTCTCTTTATTCCCCCGTGATCTTGTAGTTCTCCTGTGATGTGTGTACAGCTGCTCAAGGCTGCGCTTCGCTACACTAATGTTCCAGAAACAGACCCAGTGGGCCACAAGTTTCCGCGACCCCTGTAGTGCCCCTGGTGACTTTGAAAAACACTGAAATGCGGGTGTTCAAATTCCACACCGACAGTTTTCTTTGAGCCAGTAGGAAATGTTCTGCTTCAGGCACACGGTGCATGATCAGGGAATGGTGAAATCATTATTTGCAAGTTAATAAAACACCAGTCCCATGTCTGTGATTCACCAACTCAAATTTGGAAAACCTTCCAGTTGATGTCGTTGCCACACCAGTAAGCTGCCTGTTTACAGCGACCTGTGTTTCTTTCATAAATCATGATAGCCATGGTTATAATACAGCATCGTTTCCAAAGGCTAATCAGGCTGCAGGACTGTTAAATAAAATAACTGACTCTTTCCTTTGCTGTGATTCTGCTTAGCTGAGCGTCACTGTTCAATGAGCAGGATAGCAATCTTGCTTTGTGTGACTAATAGACGTTTGTAACACCAGTTAATACACCAGCTTGAAAATATGATGATTTATGAGAAACAAAAGCTGATTGCTTCTCATTTTTGCATAATTGTGCACAATTGTTGAACAAGCATTAGCATTTATTTTGTTGATTAAAAGCTTTGCTTCATATATGCAAATGAGGCTATCCAGCAAAGCCAACATAACTGTTTTGCTTCTGTACATTTTTATACAACAGAAGAGATCATTTCTTCCATCTCCGATTGATTTTTACTAGAATTGTTCACAGAGCGTGACAGTGCGTTCTCTCGAAGACAAACACAAGCCTTGCTAGCTGCTGTGAAGCCCCAGATTTGTTGATGTGACATGGAGCCGTGGGTGTCAGTCCTTCTTAATTGCTTGTTATTTATTTTTCATGATGCCCGATGGGGCTCCGACTGATCTAATAACACTTGTTTGACACATCAATGAACACATCCGTCTTTCCAATGTGACCACGGGGATGCTTCAGAGTCAACAATAAAGATCTGATTCCATTTAGCTTTATGTAATTACTTATTCTCATGGTTCACAAAGCCTGATAGCACACAAGCTGGTTGCTTGTTTGGTGCATGACAACCAGCAGAGTAAGCACGGTGATCCTTCTCTTATTCTGTCTCCATGTGAGAATGAGATGTGTTAAACAGCTAATAACTTTCTGTTCATTGCAAACAAAACAGCAATAACTTCCTCTCTTCTGCATTTTTGCTGATCATGTGATTGTTTGGTTGAGTGCACGGTTCAGCAGTCAACTCATCATGCTTACTTATTGCACATCTGTCAGCAACAGAAGAGCTGATCACGTCTAATGCTTCCCGATATGTTTTAATTATTCATGCAGCTCTATGACAATCTTGTATCCTTGGTATTGACAATTACAGTCGTTTGGGTTGCTGACAGCTGCCTTATGCAGAGAGATGCACTGGGCAGCAATATCACAGGTTTTTATTACGAGACGAACTGCAGGATCAGATATTTTCAGGGATTTTGGCAACACTCAATTTGCTCTTTATGACTTGCCAAGTAAATACAGTGAATATTTTTTTGCTGTGTGGTAAAGATTATACGTTGCAGGGGAAAGAGGCTAAAGTGTCCATCAACAAACCCTCTTAGAGCTGCACATAAAGAGAGTAAAATGGCCTTTAAAGCATGCATAAATGTAGAGAAACATGATTGTAGGGGGGCAAACACTCACAATGAACCACATAACTATCATTGATAACCACTGAATTTGACTGCATGTCCTTTTGACCTGAGCAGAGTAGAAGTAATGATCAGCTTTTAGGAATGGAGACGTAATAATGGAAGCTGTTAGAAGTGGAGGCACTGCATCAAAATACTAATAGGGGAGTATTCAGTCTGGCAGCCACTTTTGGTTTCATTTGTCTAAAATGTTGGGACTTTGGGTTACATCCAGTTTCATCCACTTTAGTTTCAGGATTTGTGGGGATGGTCTTAAAAGTCCTTAAAACTTCTCTTTGCTGGACAATGATAAACACGAGTGGATTCAAGGACACGTTTTACCTTGAATTGATGTAGGTTAAAAAGAAACTCACTGAAAATCTATCAGAGCACAGACTACCACCTTACTTCTCCCCAATTTAAAGTTAAGTAACCTTCTTTGTCTTTATTATTCTGCATCATTTGTAATGGAATATGGATTTCTGTTAAAAAGAGCAGGACATACTCTGCTTTTCTGTAGCTTTAATTGATCCCTCTTCTGCGTCTTTTTGCCAAAGTATTGGGAATCATATCGTATTTAATGTGATGCTACTGCACAGATAAAGCCAAATTTAAATCCTCATGCGAGCTACGAGCAACAAGTACACTCTATGCTTGTTTCTACAGCTTTAGAGTAATGCTGGTCTGACATTGCATTAAAGGAGGAATGTGCGACTTCTTGATCCAGTAGATGTCGTCCTTGAGCACCAGCATTACACCAAAACAAGCTGCTGTTTGGCCACACCTCCACTATTCTGAAGCCTCCTCTCTCCTCCAGCGACACACCTCCACGTTGTTGTGTCTGTGTAGCTCTGCAATACTCCGCTTAGCAACGTTCGATTTCTATTCTAGTTACATTGCATGTTTCCTGAATCCATTTGCGACCAAAACCGAGCATGTTGTGCTGGAGTTGGGGATGATAAATATTGAGCAGAAGTTGATTATACTGCAATTACTGCAAAGAAGAAAAGAGAAGAGACATTGAATCAGAGTACGGGGGAATCAGGTAATGCCGTCCGTCACGTAGTTACAGTTTTGAGGAGGTGCATGTGCATCAGGCTACGTATGTAGAACAGGATGTTCCTCTTTGCTATCAGCATGACCACTGTCCTTTAGTTCTTTAGTTATGAAGGTTGATATTGGTGGTGGGCCCTCCTGTGGCTCAACACCGCACTGGATCTCACATTACTTTTATTTGTCACCTCATGTTACCCCCCCCTTCTCACTTTGCAGACTGCATGGCAACTATTCAGCAGATGTAAACAGACATTGTTCATTCCAGCTCTGCTTAAATTTGCAGGAGTATTTTGGGTTTTTCGTGGAAAGCTGTCCTGTCTTAGCTTAGCATGCTCCTTCATCCATCTTTTGTTTCGCTTACTTGCGCAGAGTGCAGCCGTGCACACACCCCTTGAATGATGTTGTGGGTTGCCAGGTGGCCGGAACCAAGGGGTTGAAATTTTATGTAGGTGTATATTGTGTGTGTATCATGATTTATAGACGATCTGGCAACTTTGGAATATTGAGAAAAACATATGAATTCATTGTTTAGGGATTATTCATAATAAGGTTGTACAACATAGGAAATGACGGGAGTTTTCTGCCAGAACTAACGGAACGGGAGGGGGACGGGAGATGGCCTTGATATACGGGAGAAATACGGGAAATATGAGTGTTGGCAGGAATGTTCCTGACTTTTTTCTCTCAAGGATTTTCCACTTTTCCCTCTCACTTTGAATTTCATAGTGGAGGCATGAAACACACACACACACACACACACACTCTTAAAGATACACACTTCCACTAACTCTCGGGCCAGTCGAGTGCTATTGAGGGTGCGGAGTGATGACAGTCAGAGGATGAATGACCTGGCAAAGTATCACTGAGCTGACACTCTGATAATTACATGCCAATCTCACACACTCTCATTTCCGCCAACGACACACACAAACACACCGTGCAGGTTCATAGACAAAGCAGGTTAATACACACACGCACACACACACACACACACACACCATGCTGGGATACACCAAGCACACTTTTCA
The DNA here is from genome assembly GCA_020745685.1 of Tautogolabrus adspersus. NCBI lineage: Eukaryota > Metazoa > Chordata > Actinopteri > Labriformes > Labridae > Tautogolabrus > Tautogolabrus adspersus. The sequence goes on from CM036537.1 coordinate 2,256,774, forward strand.
CACTAACAAACAGACAAACAGTGCGGTTTTGGTAGGAGCATACTTTGACACTATGGCAGACTGTCTCACACATCAAAAAGTCGCACACTCCCGCACACTTGCGCACGCACACACACACACACACACACACACACACACACACACACACACACACACACACACACATAGACTTGATGTATTTTCCGCATTGCGTCTCCCCAAATTCTAACTGTGTTCATTTACTAGCAGAGGTCTCATCAAACTTTAAACAGGCAGCATAAACAGCTTCAAATGGAATAAAACTCCACAGTGGGTAACGCTGGGGCTACACACACACACACACACACACACACACACACACACACACACGCACGCACACACACACACACACACACACACACACACACACACACACACACACACACACACACACACACACACACACACATTAACCAACACAAACACACACACAAACTAGTGATTACCACGCATGCATGTCTGGAAACATGCTAACACAAATACACACACACAGTTTGCACTGATTTGTGTGATTGATTTACACCTTTTTGTTTGTTTTCGTCTCTTTTGCATGCGAGCTAATAAATTATACGGACGAGAAAACGTGTGAATACAACCAGTAAATGCACAGAAGCACAACCCGAGCGGAGACGGATATGCAGACAGAAGAATGCATATGTTGGTATTCAGAGTAGTCTGTCTTTGTCAGTATATTGCTGTGTATATTTCTGTGAATGTGTGTAGCTAGCAGGGAGACAGAGTGAGGCAGTTGAGAGGATGTCTCTCATCAGCTTGTGTGCATTTGAATTGTTTTCTTCCCTGAATCGCTCTCTATAATTTGCTGCCACACTCACAGCTCCGGCTCTTATTGTTCCCATCTCCTCCTCTCCTCCTCCTCCTCTTATTTCCTCTCAAAAAGCCTCAGTTTTGTTCTCCGTATCTCCCCCACTCTGTCTTTGCGACTCAGCCGTGTCTTATCACGCCACGAGATGAGACTGAGTACCCGCATTCCTGCTCTGTGATTGGTGATTTTACCGTCTGATGCTCAGCCAATAGTGTGTCTGCGTCCCATTAAGAAGTGTTATCATTAATCACTACTGAACTCATTTACCCAGAGGCCCCCCTCATGGCTTTATTGATGCCCGGCTCTTTAGAAGCCCATTGCCTCCCCTTTGTGACTCAGGTGAGAACATATGATTGGTTGTCCCAGAGGTGAAGGTGGGCATCCATTGACTGTCATGATCAATGCAGGAAGTCTCAGGAAATGAATGAGTCCCCTCAGCTGTCAAATCACTCTTCGCTCTTGTTTCAAGGCAGCTCGGTGAGCTGTAGAGTTTGCAGCTATTTAAATGGTACAAAGTCATTCACCTAATTTATCCTTTAAAGGTCACATATCCTCCTCCTCTTCAATTTAAATAAGTCTCAGAGCTCCTCAAAACAAGTGTGTGAAGTGTCTTGTTCTAAATCCACTCTGATCCTGTATTTGATCATGTCTATAAACCCCTCTATTTCAGCCCTGCTCAGAACAGGCTGTTTCTGTGTCTGTAGCTTTAAATGTAAATGAGCTATGTCTGACCACGCCCCTCTCTGGAAGGGCTTGGGTGGCTCGGGCTTTCTCGCTCCATGTCCTATTGTTTACGGTGAGAAGGCAGACTCAGAGGGCAGAACAAACACCTAGCTGTGGGAGTGTCACCCACCTGGGGGAGGGGTTACTGCCCTTTGTGATGTCATGAAGGGAAAATCTCCAAACGGCCTGTTTGAGCACACATTTTCTGAAAAGTGGAGCAGGCAGAAGACGGAGAGGATGGACTTTTCTCATCATTGGGGGGTCTGTAGACAGACTAGAGACACATGTTAGTGTTAGAGAAACATGGAGAAGAGGATTTTGCAGAATATGTGACCTTTAAACACATTAAGTGATGACAACAGACCATGATGCAGACTGAACAGAGAAAAGGAGACCTGCGCTCATCTTACTGAGCACGCTAACATTTCAAATTAAGGTCACGATATTCACTAATTTATTACACTAATTAGTAGCATACTGGCTAATATGCCTACTTCTTCCTTATAAAGGCCATTCTAAGCAAAGCATATTAAGATCATAAATAATGTTTAACAACTCCCTAACATGCTATCAATAAGTAATAATTAGGAGGGCAAACTCTTAGTTAATGACCTTTTAGCTATAGATTATGGTCATATAGAATAAGGTACTAATAAGCGCTTAATAATGACTAATAAGCTGCCAGTATGCTTCTATTTAGCATGCTACTAAGCATCTGGATTAAGGTGAATATTGTGACTTTAAAGTGTTACCAAATGTTGATCATGAATGCTGATGTGCGTCCTCTCTTCTGTGGATAATCAGTGAAATATATTTAGCACTGCGGACCCAAGTCTCTTTTTATGGCGAAACAACAGACAAATAATCAGAGTTATGAACACGCAGATCCCCGTTATGAAACGTCCGTCTCCTCTGTGTTAACTCACGACTCAGATCTTCGGAGCGAGCTATTCACAGCATTTAAAGACGTAGTTTATGCATAACAACGGGGAAATCTGACTTGAAACTGTCACTTGATGAGATAGTTAAAGGAAGAATGTGCGACTTTTTGATCCAGTAGATGTCGCCCTCGAGCACCAGCATGAAACCAAAACAAACAACAAACTGCTGTTTGGCGACACCTCCGCTATTCTGAAGCCTCCACTCTCCTGCAGCGGCACACCTCCAACCCCTCTCCTCTTCCTCTACACTGAGGACCAAATACAGCATAGGCTTGTCTTCTTCTTTTCATGTTATGTCTTCAAAAAGAAGTGGGATTTTGACTTTAATTGCAACCAAGCTTTGAAACCATCAAGTGTTTTCAGGAACCTGCACTGCCTCCATGAGCTGATCGCCACAACAGAAGGTGCTGCTCAAGCCTCTGACCTTGTTGGTAGGCAATCAAACCCTCCAAAGCCCCCCTGGGGAGTTGAGCCTCACAGTCTGAAAAACCTGTGGTCGAAGCAGGCGCTGACAAAGTGAGTAATGGGATCCCTTAGGGTGCCTTAAGTACAGGGGAGAAAGGTGCCTAAAGATTTGTTAGCTGTGCATTTATTTTGAATGGGAAATAATGATTAACCCCTTTTGTTGTAAACGGGCTACAGTCCATGACCCACATGTGGAAAAACCAGCCTGTTTAATAAGCAGTCAAGCTCTAGCTAACAACATATCATCTCTCATTGGTCTGTTGTCATCGCAACTTCCTGGATAGTTCGGTATGTGAATAATTCTCACGTAGCACATTAACAGAGTTTCTTAATTATTTCCGTGCTTATCGAGCGGTTTAATGGCATGCTTGTGTCCGTTTTTAGGCGGACATAAAAAGGCTTTCTACCAAACCATCTTTTTGTATGATTAAAATGCCTAATGCATCCCAGCTGCTGGCAGCTCCCTCCGGTTTAGCATATTGAATTTAATGTTATATTAACACAACTGCTTCCCTTTTATAATTTATCAGGTTTAACAATGGCCTCTTACTGCTAATTTACTGTACTGGATGTCTGCCATCACCGGAGCCAGGTCGGAAATGTGACAAGGAAACCTGCAGGCTATTCTTCCTTTTTTTTTTTTTTGGCAGAATGACTCTCTGCCTTGTGAATGGATAAGTTGTGGTTAACGGGAACATCTTTTATGTCATGTAAAGATACAGAAGAGAAGTTAAGTGTTTGATGGTGTTGAGGGTATGCAGCCAGGACAGGTAAAAGAAAAGGGGAACATGTATCATTAAGGAACAATGCCAGGAATATTTGTATGTTTTCATTCATCATGCAGCGAGTTATAAAAGAGTCTGTTTTGTGATCACGAGGCTCCAGCTGGACTCGTTTGTTTGGTCTTGTTTGAGATGCAATGGATTGTGGGATGCGTAGTTCTTTACTCCCGAAAAAATGAAATGCCTTTTTCTCAAATTTCCAATCCTATTTTAGCGTTGAATAAAATGTTTGATAGTCACGAGTATTCGGGTAGCTGGTTGCCTTGTTTCCAGGATAAAAATGTGGACATAAGGATTTTCTGAAATTGCAATGGACAGTGAAATGGTGGTGCAGTGGTTAGCACTGTCGCCTCACAGCGAGGAGGTTCCTGGCTAGAATCCCCGTCAGGAGCCTCTCTTTGTGGAGTTTGCATGTCCTCCTCATGCATGCGTGGGTTCTTCAGTCCAAAGATATGCTCGTTAGGTTAATTGGTGACTCTAAAGGGGCTAGTTGTCTGTCTCTGTTGACTGGCGAACAGTCCAGGGTGTAACCCAGCCTCTCACCCAATGACAGCTGGTATCGGCTCCAGCCCTCCACGACCCCTAACTGGCAAAGCGGTGTAGATAATGGATGGATGAATGAAATGTCAATGGAGGATTTGAACTGGGAAATTTGGTAAAGTTGGCGGTCACTGTTGAGCTCTATTTCACCAACATGGAATGCCTCTCCGATACAACTAACTCTTATATGATCTTATATTCACAAACATTTTCCGATGCCCACAGTGTCTAAGCCCCAATCTGCTACCATTATGTGTTTGTTGTTGTATTGAAAGTGTTGCACATGATTTAAAGTACAGCTCCTGGTTCAATGCATCACTTGTACTTATTTGTTTCGGCCCATGTCCTTTATACTATGATTATTAAGAACCATGACTAAGCTTCCTAAATGGAGCTCGTTTAATCCATTCACTTCCTGGGTTGAAATTACTCATTGTATTTATCGTTTGGCAGAGCCTCTCAGTATGAAGTCAGGGTTTGTTTTCCATCCAGCTGGATCCAAACACAGGGTTGTCTCACCTGTCTGATGTAACTCTCTGTAACCACTGACTTCACCGTGCCACCATATGGCACTCAGGTAAGGTGTGTGTCAGTGGGAGTGACGTCATGAAAGTTCACTCATGCTAAAACGTGTGTGGCCTGAATATGAGTTGTTGTAACTATACAGTAGTGTGTTGGTGGGACTCTCTTTGTATTTTAGCAGACAAAGTAACACCTGCCCGATCGTTAAGTGCTTACCTGTGTTTGTCTGAAACGATTCTTGGAGGTGTAGAAAAGGAGTGCTAAAGCAGACCTGAATCCATTACTGCACTATCACTTTGGGAATATGAGGTAAAGAGGCAGCCTTTCCCTCAGAGAGAAGGCAAGCTGCATTGTTTTGCCAAGCAGCAAATTTGTTGAAATCTCAGGGTTTGTGCCGTGTGACTCAGCTGTGCCCTGAGGAGAAAAGTACGAGGCCAGTACCCCATGCAGATGTAATCGTCTGCCTCCAGCAGCTCGTTTTTTTTTTTTTTTTTGTGGGGGGGGGGGGGGGGGGCGGGACTTCTCAGCAAGAAAGAAAGTACAGACTCTTTCTTTGCCGGTCTTTTTGGATATTCGTGTCACTTTCTGAGTAAACCACACCATCGTCTGCGATAATGTGTGTGATTCAAAGTGAAAAACTGTTATCATAATGTGCAGTTCATCTTTGATTTAAGTCTTTAACATTTAAATGTGGTCCGTGCTTTGTTTTATGCATGCAAGTGTTCAACTTAACCTCACAAATTCGCAGTGTCATGTTGCAGGAAGCGATGAACACACTCTGCATTTGCATTATTTACCAGCCCATTAAGTGGAAACCTCACATGTCCAAACAAACCTTAAGTGCAAAAACCAAGCTCAGCTTTCTTCTCTTTTAAGTATCTTTAAATAGACTCTAATCTATTAAACATTTGCATTGTGAAGTGGTTATATTCATGCCTTCCTTCGTGGAGGAATATTTCACTTGTAGTTTATAACCGTTTCCATTTATTCCTCGCCTGCAGCGCAAATATCACATTTGTACATGTGCAAATATTCCCCGTCTGCAGGATGTGTTGCAGTAAGCTAGAGAGTGTGTGTGTCTGTTTGCCTACTTATGCCTCCCCCCACCTCTTCCCCCGCATATCAAATGTCACATCTGCCTGTTTAAATGGCACTGACTTCACTTAACACCGAGACACTGCCAGCTCCCACTTCTACTTTAATACAATTGTCACTGTCATGAGAAAAAGCACACATGTTCACTCTTTCTCTCTATCTCTCTCTCTCTCTCACACACACACACACACACACACACACACACACACACACAGGACACAAAAACACTGATAGCCTTGACACACACACACACACGCGCGCGCGCTCAGGGCGGCTCGGCATGCCTCTGTGTTAAAGCTTAGGTCCACTCGGTCTAAAGTGAGTCTTTCTCAGCAGCTGCTCAGTTCTCCATCAAAATCAATACAGAGAATTGGTCTACTGAATCCTCTGAGAATGCTATATGGGAGTGTCTCTATGTGTGTGTGTGTGTGTCAGGGGACATAGTATTGAGTCCAGGAAGCAGGACTGAAGAGAGTAAGCTTACTGGATGCCATAATGGATTCCTGTTCACACTCCTCCCTCCACCTAACTCTGTCTCTAGATTTTTTCTCTCTCTTTCCCTTCCCCTGTCTCTCCCCTGCCATCTCTCTCGACGTGCAGACGACCTCTCCCTCCTCGGACTCCAGTCTTAAGGCCTTAAGCTGTCTAATCTCCTCCTCTCCTCTCCTCACTCTCATCTCCTCCTCTCCTGGCCCACTCCACACTCCTCGCCCTTTTCCCTGTACTCCCCCTCCACTCATTCCTTCCTTCATGTTTGACCTGCACATGTCAAAAGCAGATCACCAGAGATGGCTTTACCTCGGGTTCAGATAGCTGTGCGTACTCCTTAGAGGCTTCTTTTGTGACTCAAGCACATCACAAGTGGTCCATTTATTAAGGACTGCCGTGGGTTCTCCGGGATAAAGAGTGAGGTTTTCCATTATGGGGCTCTTTTAATAAAATTGAGGCCTTGTAATAAATTCCATACGGGACCCTTTAGGTTTCCTGTAGACTGTCATCCCCGGCTACTACTGTTCAGTGGAGGCATATGAGAGCAAAAGTTCAACTTTAACTGCCTTCATTACCACTCAAATCTTCAGAGAATCCTCCAAGTTGTGTGTCAGGACTATATTTTTATTTGAAGAACTTCCTGCTATGGAGAGAAATGTTGAGCTTCCTTAATTGACAACATACAGTATGAGTTGATATTGATCACACAAGCCTATACTCCTGAGAACAGCTAAATTATTTCCTCCAAAGAGGTTATGTTTTCATAAAATCTTATTGGATTTTTCTGTCAATCAGTGTGCTCTAAAAAGTTTAACTGGAATTTCCAAAAAAAGATTTAGGGTGGTTTCACATTAGGGACCCGGGCCCAGATCCGAGTACGCTTTATCCCAAAGTCCGGTTCATTTGATCAGTGTGAACACAAACGCACCGTACCCGGGTACCGTGCCGAGCCTGCTTGAAGAGGTGGTCCCCGGCACGAATCATGTGTACTTGAGTACGGTCTGCGGGAAATGTGAATGTAACCGTGGTCAAACAAGTAGAGCGCTGTATGACGTAATTATAAAAGTCTCCTGTTGCTTCAAAAACTGTCATATCCGTGCAGCACAGGTCGGTTTCATCCTCTGAGCTGCACGGTAGATGTGGAAGTAGTAAGAGGGTCGTTGTTGGCGTCTCAGAGATAACAAAAACATCCACAGTTAGCAGGATGGACTCAGCCCGCGGGTGGTTACTATGGTTGCTTCTACTTCTTCTTTTTTTGCGGATTTGAAAACAAACTATGTGCATGCTGCCTCCTGCTGTATCAGACTGTGTACATACGCAAGTTTACTCAGGCACAGAACGATGTTACTGATGTGAACGCTGACGGATTTGTGGTTTTAAACATCTTTAAACTTTAGTTATCGTGAATCTAATGGACAAAGTTAACTTCAGTTTAAATTAAAAGTTTCGTCTTCACTCTAGAGGCGCTCTGGAAGTACCTTCATTTAGCAAGATTTCACAATAAAAGCATCTGGGAGTGAGACAAGCTTTTTGGCTCGTTATTCAATAAGCTCTCTAAAGTAAAGGAGGCGATATGCTCTGGCTCAGGTTGTCCACGATCCATCTTACCATGTAAGAGCGGGGTTTGGATCCTTCTTCTCTCTCAGGTAGACAAACAGACCCAGTACCTGCAATGCAAATCAGTGGCTCACTGGTGCAACATAGAAAGTTAATGGAAACCAAATGAAGCAGAAGTTAAAGGTTTCCACGCATCCATGTTGAAAATTATTTAAAAAAAGAACACCAACACTTAGTGGACAAAAGCCCAGCGTTGTATTTAATCTATGGACCAATTATACTTATTTGCAGGGATGTTATCATACTATTATTCAATTTAATAAAAATACAATGAATTACCAACATGGTGTAAACAAGTGAAGACTATGAGGATGAGAACACGTTCTGCTTGAAGGTTGGAGTGTACTTGAGGTGAGCAGACAAGACAAAAACAGTGTGAAATGATTGCATGAGACCAACCAACACGACACAACATGTTAGAGCCATGTGCAATGAGCCAACTTTTCAAACAGGTGAATGAAAATGTGTATTAGGTGACACAAAGTCAATTGTTGAGAAGATTTGTGTCTTTTAAAAGCTTTCTTTGCTTCAGTGCCAGAAGCTCAGGCTGCACCCTCTGTTCATTTCAAGAGATTAAATAAACATTTTAAAAAGGTCAGACATCTGCATGCAAGTGAAGCTGTCAGACCTTCTTAGATGTCGTCTCTCAACTGCAACTCCATTCTCTGTCCTTAGGGTGCCTGTTGGACTGAAAACAATGGCAACACATGGAGAGGGAAGTCTTGGCTTGATGTCCTTTATTGATAACGTCTGGCTTCATCCTAAACTTGAAAAGTTGGCTGTCACTCTCAGAGGCTTTTCGTTGTTGGACGCTAGCCGATGGGTTTTAAGATTGCCTCGTATGAACTCTTAAAGAAGTGTGTTCAGGTTAAATGATTACATTTCTTGAAATGAAATGTATTTAATAACGTCAGCACCTACTTGGAGAACTGCTCAGTGTATACTGAGGTTCTGTGCTCTGAGCACATTTTCATTTCTTCCTAATTAAATGAGCTACATGAGGAAGAGCATCTGTGTCAACCGTTGGGGATTTCAACCTGGCAACGTTAGAGCTTCAATTGGACATGCTGCATTGGGCAGAGAAACGGCTTTCATGGACTCCACATTCAGCACGTTTACATGCAGCCAGAAAAATTGTGTTTATTGTGTTGGTCCGATAAAAACTGGACTTTAAAAATGCATGTAAACATGTCCGAAATTTCTCGAAGTCGCACTAACACACAGAGATCATGCAGTTTGAGTAAGTTGTTAATTGGGAGCTGAACAGTGTGCAGACCTTTCCCTTTTTTCTACGGTTTATAACTTTTTTTTTATCCTGCACCTGTCTGCAATTTGCTTGGATCTGCGCACACTAGTCTTTTAACTCTTGCATACAGTATATACACGTCAATCGGACTCAAACTGGACTAGAAGTTCTGCCCATGCTCCACAGTCTCAGAGCCAGGCTTTGATCCGGAAGTCCAACTGCATAAGTGCGTATCATAGCAGAAGTTGCGTTGGTGCCTGCCTTAGGATATCACCATAAGCTTTGAGGAATAATGTGCATTGCATATGAACCCAAAGTAAAGCATAGAGCATGTATGAAATGTACAGAGCTGTCCATGTTTTCACCAACCAACATACAACCACCACTTTGCTGTTTGCTAATAGTAACTAGCTTAAAAGGGCAATATCGCCACCGACCGTAGAACCTTAATAAATCAATTCTCCCTCTGTGCACGTATAATGGGGAAATGACAGTATTCCAATTAAAAGGACGAATCTAGCAGTAACCGTAGCTCGACTTTACTGTGCATGTGGAAGTACTGATTGAGTGTTTCTTCTGTGGTTGTAGTAGAGTAAATCTCTGACTATCCTCCAGGTTCCACCTTCCACAAAGTGTCCATGTTGGTCTCAATGCGTCAGGACTTCCTGGAAGAGAGAGTGAGATGTAGCTTCCCAGAAGGGAGTTCAGATGTCTTAATGTGGCGCCTGGAGTTTATGTGGTGAGGTGTAAATGGTGGATGGGCCATTTGTGGGCAGTAAATGTACAGATCCGCTCTGCAGTAGCTGTAGTAAATTTTTTGTCATTATAATTCTCCATCTAGTCCAGTGCTCATTCCCTCACATGCATGCCTATTTTCATATATATATCTATCCTAAACTCACCCAAGGGTCCTCCCATTAAAAGGCCTGAGTACCAATTAGCTTCACCTGACTCAAGTGAAGTTAAAGAGCATTCTCCACATGCTGGACCTTTATATTTCACCTCATGCTCTGGTAAAAGTAGCATCATCTCTTCCTTTTGTGGTCTGCGATCGCCCCAGCAATCCTGACCCATACTGCCTTGTTGCCCCGGCGACCCAGCTCCAGATGTCTGTCTCTGCTGGACGCCATAGTAACCAGTCATCGTAGCTGGCAACAAACATAGCCAGCGCTAATCACTGACAACATGGACGCTGTGGGGAAGCTAGACATGTCAGCAGGGTGGGCTGAGAGGTCCATGAACTATAAGACGGAGGCTTCATCTGCAGACGTAGCATGTTGCCTAACGTAGGAGTCGCCATGTTGGAGTCCTGGCATCATTCAGGGATGTTACAAAATCTGTTTTCCATCACAAGGATGTTGATATCAGCTGGCACGTGCAGGCTGATTGGCAGAATGGTCCAATGAAAGCCCACATCGAGATTGCCTCCTTACAGAAACACTTTTAACCAAACATTTAAGCCAATATACTGAATGTGTTTTAACATGTCTTGACATTTACAATGTATGAAAAATAACCCATTTTGTGAGCTTTTTCTGCTTCCACTTTACCATCTCAGAAAGTCAGAGGTATAATTAAGCTCACTGTCATTTTCCGAAGCTCTCAGCACAGTAGCAGCCGTGGTAATGGGCCGTCTTTTATTTGGTTTTGGTCACTTTATAGATTGATCTGTGAGGCGTTTTAAGTGCTTGAATCAAATAAAGATCTGGTTTCAACCTGTGTCATTACTTACAAATCTATGATAACATGTTTCCTCACACTACGTGATCGAATGATTCAACAGCCTTTTTGACATTTAGATTTCACAGCAGTGCTGTAACAAAGCTCTGCTGTCACTCCATCTTTGTACTTGTACATTGAACCCCACAAGGCCACGGCATTGGTGACTCAGTGTGATTTTCAGTGGCAGCTGGTGAATTATTCTCCAGGGATGCCACAATTTCTCACAGATGGACCGGGATGTACATCTTACATTGTTAGCATGATGCTAACAAGTAATGGAAACTGCCATTAATGGGCTAACGGAATAAGCATTGTGAGTGCGGGTATTTTAATTTAAGAAATGCTAAGTCTGTTTCTACATCCGATGGTGTGCGCCCTGCCCCACTGGGTTCATTCCTGAAGCGTAAGAGCAGCGGAGCACAGCCATGAGCAGCTGGACTCGTTCACAAGATCAAAGAAGAACTAAAAGATCACGCCGTAATAAAGAGAACATGCACACCACAGGTTTCTTTGCCTTTCTGAGGTTGATTTGATGTTTATTTGGAGCCTGTTTGGACGTCATGTTCTTAGAGAGATATGATATACAATTGGGTGTCTGTATATCGTGTATTTTGAAACACAATTTACAGACTTAATATTAAAATTGGATGCTCTATGCGTTCCTGGTCAATCTGCTCTGTTCAGCTTGACCCGTGCTTGTATCGGGATCCCTCTGAAATAGACTTGGCGTGTACATGTAGTGGAGCAGAGTGGAGTGATGCTGCTGGCACGTGCCGCAGATCCCGTGACAGATCCTGAGGAATCTGCCTGTCACCATACAAATCACGGCCAATTTCGTGAAAGGACTGTTAGTTAAACCTTAGACTGACAAGTCTACACCAAACATCACAGCTACGAAAAGTCGATAAAAAAATGACGAGTCATGTCTTGCTCCCTGGTTAACCTTTAAAGACCACAGTGGGTGGTGTACTTTCTGAGATAGTGTTAGCTGCTGAAGGCATGAAGCTGAACAAGTTAAGACTCCACTGGGGTCTTCAGATTTGATAAAACTGCTGTTACAGCTGAAACATTTGGTAGATGCATGTTGCAGTGTCACCTGTTTTTTACTGTTGCCTCTGTTAAAGAGACTTGTTGTGGATGATAAGGATTATTTTGCAACCAAAGCTTTTTGAGCTAGGGGGTCGCTATTTTGAAACTAACTGTTAAAACACTTTAAAGAGAAGCTGTTAAAATGAAAAACAATCCTCAGATGCTGCCTCAATTCACCACTGTGTGCCATTAGAGCTGCATCTGTAAAGGAGCAACACCTGTGCACACACAAAGAACAACATGTTACCTCATTCCAATAGGGATTTTGAAGGTATTAACACCCAAAGCTATTTCATGACGCAGATTCTTTTTTTCCATTGCGCTCCTCTCTGTGGAGGTCAAAGGTCAAGATGAACCAAAGAGCAGCACCCAGGAGCCGGAGCTGGCTCAAGGACAGTTTCATCAGGATGGGTTCCTGCCAAACAATGAGCTTGAATATGGATCCTCTTCAACCTGCATGAAGCACACACACAAACACCCACAGCTCCTTTTCAAGTGTTGTTCAACGGGGTGGACACGAAAATAACATGCAAGCCACATCATGCCGAAACACTGTAACCAGATTTGATTCATTGGATTTAGGTATAAGGGTGTTTTGATCGTATTATTCAGTCAAAGCTGCTGTGAGGATTTTTAATAGGTTACAGACTGAAATGAACATTGATGCCTCTTAATTGAGTGAAAAACAAAAACAAGCCCATCAACATAAAGCACAAGTTAGCTGTCAGGCCAAGTGGTTAACTCTTGCTGCAGGAACTCCCCCTTATTTGTGGAGTGAAACAATTAATCGTTGAAGAAAGCATGATGAGAGTGTGTTTTAAAATAAAAAAGTATAAAACACTGCTTTGTAACCAAGTGGCAACCTCCGGTCTTGAAAAATAAAGCCAATGCCCTGCAGTTCGTCGAGTGTCATGGGCACACACTGTACGGGGTGTGATTTTTTTTTAAACGGCTCAGTTTTGATTTTGAAAACGATACGTGTTATCCATAGTTAGGCGTGTAGCTGACATGATTGACAGGTGGGCGTGATGTAGCGGTTCTTCAAGAAACTTAAAACCCGCCTCAGCTCCAGCTCTCAGCCTGTCGTTAGGTTGACTGAAAGTTAGGCTGAGACAGGATTTCCAGCATGGCGGCTGCTGCTGATGAGACTCCGGAGCCCCCTGCAGGAACAGATGACTGACGTCACTCAGGCTATGTTTGAAACGTACAGGACAAAATCAGCCAAGAGATACAGCTTTGAAGGAGCCAGAAGGAGGACATACTGGCTGCTGCATTGTTGTCAGAGAAGCCAACACTTGAACATAGCATGTTTCCTTAATGTCTGATCATATAGTAAGGTCACTTCATTTCTCCTTTAACTTCATACCACAGGGGGATGATGCATCGAAATGTCATTGTACGTCTGTGTTATGACAGTAAAGCATTCTTATGTATGAACGCCATGAAAAGAGTGAGCAGTAAACACGCACACACATACATGTTCACACGCTGTGAGGCAGCTCGAGGCCTTTCTGTGGTTTTGACATGGGCTCTTTAGATGTGAAACAGTTTGCCAGCGAGCTGGGTGGGAGGATGGAGATGTGTTTTTATATGCCTCACTAAGGCTGTAATCTGTGACTCACCATCTCTGTGTGCATGATTCTTGCAGATAAACATGCAAGGTAATTTTATCTCAAACATATGTATATTCAGGTGCCTACATGCTCATGAGAGGAAGATACAGTGTGAAGCATAGACAACGGTAATGTAACATTTTGGCATAAAATGTTGCACAAACTCTCTTTTGAAATGCGTGTTTCTTCTGTTCCAAAAATTCAGCATCGTTTGGTTTTTAAGGGATTAAAAAACTATGTGAGAAAGATGTAAATATATTATTTTTACTCTGCAGATCCTTAAATTTTCAAACTTAACTGTCAAGCAACCATGTACGTAGATCAGCTTTGTTTTTTAAGGCAGAGCTGCTTCATGTTTCAAACACCCACTCAGCTCGAAGCAGCTCCACGCAGCAGCAGTCCTCTGGTGGCCGGACCCGAAACAGCTGGGGGGGGAGGGGGGGTTAAGCTTCTTGCTCTAGGGCAACCACACAGTATTTATAAAAGAGTTGTTGTTGTTGCAAGCTTGCTCGGTTGCTGTGCTTTGTTTTATTTGTGCACTAATGCCGTGCAATCAAGCACCATTGTGTGCCACTTTGTTCCAAACAATACGTGGGCTGCAGTGTTACCTCACGTTCTGAGATGTTCAGAAATAAACTGTTTTTTTGGGGGGGTTTTTAAATCTCTGCAGCAGAAAATAAACCTTGTGAACAAAGAGTCTCGACCTCCACCTCCGTACAACCAGACAAAAGAGGAGAGGAGATGAGAAAGTGAAATGAATACATAATGGATAGCTTCAGGAATAAATCACCAGTTGGTATCATTGTTCATAAAATCCAAAGTCAAAGATGAAGAAAGAGAAAAGAGTGGATGTTTGAGCAACTACAATAAAAAGATGGAAGGAATAAAAATAACAATGCAGTATTAAACGCACAGTATGTGAATTCCACCACCAGGGGGCTCTCAATCAAAACAATAACAAAAAGTTGACATCAAGGCTGGCGGGGAATCATGGGAGTTATTCCTACTACTCCACCCCCCAACCTCCAGATGAAACGAACTCCGAGATGAGCGTAGTCGAGACGTTTACCGACGAGCTAACGTATCCATGTATAATCTACATGAAGTTTTAATCACAGCAGCACATACAGCGACAGTACCGCAGCTTTCAGTAGCAGCTCGAGCTTTCTTGCAGTGGTCTTTGACCTCACATCCGGTGTTTCCAGCGCAATGATAAACATGTCCTGTCCATCACTACAAGACATGTCCCGTTACATCTATAAAGTGAAGGATTTATCTGGCTTTGATAACTGTTGGAAATGTTTGAGCTAATGTAAGTACCTATTTTAGTGTAAACATTCGACATGTAGTACGTTCAAAGGGGAAACAACTTTCTTTTTTAAACGTAGGCTTTCTCTAACAATGTTTCTCCGGCTGCATGTTTTGAAAAAACAACAACACATTGCTGTTGCAACACCATAAAGGTCAAACATGAAGCATGAAGGATGTCTCAGCTATGACTAAGAGGACCAAAAGGCGAGAGAAAGCAATACAGGTAAGAACGAGTAAAAAAAAAAACTGATTAAGTAGAGAGAAATTGCTTCAAAAAGAGATCAGAGGCATGCAGAAGCTACTGAGTGTGACTTGAATAGTAATAAACCCTGAGACAAAAAGCAGAGTGAAGGGACAGAGGGATGATGGGAGTTTGAAGCCGGCCCTTAGTAACAACCGAAAGAGGCAAAGACAAAAAGGAGAGAAGGCATAGAGGAAGAAATCCATGAATAGAAATGTTATCTAATGACTGCGGCCTCTCATCCTGCATGCTATGAGTTGTATTGCTGTATGATGAGCTATTGAATGTACTGCAGCCAGCGTTATCTGACTAACTGCACCTCTTCGAGCTGTTGAGAATATTACAGAGTCACTTCAGAGTGTTAATCACGGACTGAAACTGCTTTCCCAGATCGTGCACATCCAGAGAAATTAATGAATTCCACCTAACGTATTACAGCGCACATGCAACGTGGGCAGTGAAGCAGCAGCCATTAATGTCAAGTGAAACATTCCCTATGGGGAGGCAGGCACAGGGAGAAGAGTGTTAGAGACATTGAAGTACAGAATGAGGAAAAGAGAAAGTCATCTGTAACCTCACAGACTTTCTCTCTGCTCATGGTGGTGGGGCGGGGATGCTAGCAGTGTCTGAAGTCCACCCTGAATAAGCCTGAGCTCACCCACCTTGTATGTAGTGACACACATATTTATGCTATAAAAACTATAGCTCACCCCTATATGTTGTCAGTCTGTTAAACCTATAGGGTAGCTTAGCATGATTAGCAGCCCAAAAACCTTCTTATTTATCTGATACTGGCGTCAGTAAAAACCCTCATTTTCAGCCTCTGCCTGAAACATTTACTTTCAGCTGCTGTCTGTTTAAGGCCCCCTTCCCCACGTGCCCACTTTCTTCTGATTGGCCAGCTCTCTGGAAGCCTTCTGGAGAGTAGAACACTGCAGGGCTGCCAGGGGGAGGGCTCAGCCGTTTCAGCAGTTTACGTAAAGGCTTGAAGATGTATTGTGAAGCTGTTTAGTGCCCTCTGCACACTTAACCTGGGATTACTCCACCACGTTCCCCTCATGATTTGAAACGTGGCCCACATTAAGTCTGGGCATCGTAACACTTTGAGTTTTTAAATGAGAAGAAAGAGAAACGGCGAGAGGAAGTGATACAAATGCTAACACACGAGTCATTGACCTGAACGTAACGCAAGTGTCCCCTTCAGACCGAGACAAGAATCTGTTCTGCTGTGGACTGTACTGACCAGAGGGATCTTTGTGTTCACGGTAAAATGTTTTTTTTACAAGCAGAAGTAGTTTGACATCAATACCGCCGCTCTTACTGATAATCCATACTGGACAGACAATGGCTCCATATGTCAGCGCCTGTCACAGGAGTATTTTGGCGTAATCTTTGTTCATAGAGACGAGGTGGAGGCACATTGTCCATATGTATACAGTCTATAGTTTGACTGTGCGTCACAACATAAACATGCACTACTCTACCAGTTACATGTCCCTAAGTTAATACAAGTTTTGAGCCTTTTTATTTTTTCCTTTTGTTGTTGATATGAGACGAAAAGAAGCTGATGATGTCCATGCTGCAATTTCCAGGAACAAAGATGCTTATTGCTAACAGTGTGGTGACATTGTGTTGCCACAGATTGAGGATAATGAGTTTGATGAGATGGATGATGGAGAGCCCTCTGTGAACAAGCTCTATTACATTCAAAGTTAGCATCTTGAGCTGAAAGGTAAATACTTCCTTCACGCCCTGTGTTCTTCTGGCTAACGCTAGCTACAACAGGCCAGAGTTGTGAACTGCTGTTATCACTGCTAAGGGTTTTGTAAATCCACACATGGCTTTTGTAGTGACACATCTGTTGTGTGATTGCTTGTCTTTGTTGTACAGTTTAGGTTTGCATTTGATGTAGTCAAGTAATGTGCAAATTAAACTGTGCTTGTGTTATTTAGAAACATGCATTCCAATTTTACACCCTGGGTAATGTAATCTTATTTTTCTGTAGTAAAATTTTTATTATTGGTTATTTTGCAGAAATCTTTATCACCTGCTACAAACAATCGAGGCCCCTGCAGGCTCCCTCAGTCACAGTTCCCTTCGGCCACTTCTGCTCTCAGCCGATTTCTCATTCTTTTCTTGTCAATGACTCTATTAAAATCCAGCCCAGGATGTTTAATCTGCTGGTTTTTATTCTGTAGAGCAGCTCCTGCTCGCTCTACCCACCAAAGGCTCAAGTGATACGCACTTATTTTTGTGTGAGAGTGAGATTGGTGGCTCTTAAATAGTTATTTCATTTGACTCATAATCAGCACTTTCCCTCCCTGCAGATGTAATTTTGGCAGTCCATCAGCACAGCCTCTCTTTTATGACCCAAAGATAACTAAGAAGCTGTTTTCACACATGCACTCCTGAAAATGTCTGGAAAAGTTCAGGACAGACTGCCTCTGAAATTGTTCTGGGTTGCTAATTCACATATGCACCTCACAGCAGGAAGCTGTCCCTTTGAAAGACAGGGACGGAGGTCTCAGGGCCCTGACACACCAAGGAGATCGTCGACCGTTGGTCCTAGTTGGAGTTTGGAATAGAATTTTTCTGGTCATGCTTTCCAGCCGACCGTGCCGCCACTCTGACCTCGTCCATACATTCAGAAGACAAAAGTCATCTTTCTTTTATCTGCTCAGCCAACCCGTGAAGAAAAGAAGAAGATTTCCATACAATCTTTACAGCTCAGTGGACAGCTGGGAAGGCATTTTTATTGCAGGTGTTTTCCCATTTTCTCATGCAGATGAGGAATTTGACACACCTGAAGATCTCTGACAGGTGTGTGTGCGTGTGTGTGTGTGTGTTTATGTGTGTACAGGAGAGAGCTCCATCTGTGTGTGGACTCACATCATTCACCATGACACCAACTGAAGCAGAACATGGAGGAAATTTTAATCAAGGCTCTCAGCGAGCCTGGTGGGCTCGTAGAGGTGACTGAGTGCATGTGTGTGCTTGTGTATGTGCAGTACGCATGTGTGTGTGTGTGTGTGAGTGTGTGTGTGTGCACACAGGTGCAAGAAGGTATATTAGAAACAGTGTCAGGGGTATTGTGATGAAACATTAAGACTACTCCCACCAAGCAAACATTCCTGTGTGACCGCACAGTGACTTTCTGTTTCAATAAAAGATGGATTTCTGCTTCTGTACGTACAAGATATATGCATGTTTGGGGACTCCTGCCATGGCCACCACAGTAGATCATAACCACATTGAAGTTTTACAAGCTCTCCCTAACCTTCATTCTTTCCTTGTGATAATAACCTCTCACGCTTAAGTGAAAAAAAATCCTTTTAACTCTCCCAGTGTGCTTTCAGCTCTCATCTTCTTTTTTCCCCGAGCTCTCAATTTAACTGAAATCTTGTCAGAGCACACTGGCTCGGAGTAAAGCATTATTGACTTTTACAGGGTTACTTTTCATGCCAAGCGTTGAGGAATTTAGATTATTCTGATTTGACGAATATCAGAGTCGCTGTCAATGAAAAATAAGACAGAATGTGTGAGGAGAATTGTCTTTCTTTAGGTCGAAGAGTAATAAAAACACAGTAACATCAGGAGATGAGATTTCTGTTGATCCAGGAGTGCTAACACTTTAGTTTTTATCAGGACAGGACTTTGGTTTCAGCTTCAACACCACAAACATGGTGCATGGAGATATTGCAAATTAAAGACGGACACATCTGTCTGTAGACGTTCTCCATGATGTGTTTGTGGGAGATCTTGATGAATATTTGCTGTTTGTTGTAAATGTGTTATTTGTGTCTTTTAATGGCTAAGAAAGTCTTTTTTTGTTGTAATTGTATGTGGCTGCTTGTTGTTTGATTGAAGTTTTGCAGCCAGGACACTCATTCAAAAGAGATTTTTAATCCCAACAAGTGTCTTTCCTGGTTAAAGGTGAAGTAAAAATAAAAACTGACTATATGAATATGGACAGTGTGTCTCCATCTCCTACAAAAGGGAAGCCAGACTAGGACATGTGCAGAAGGCTGGTTGAACTACATTTAACTTAACGCTAAAATGTCAAAAAGCACAGTCCACAAGCAGCAGAGCAGATTCTTGTGTCAGTTTGAGAAAACTCAATGACTCTAGTGTTACTTCTTGTCACGTTTTCTCCTGCTCTTCTTCCACTACTCTGGTAATCCGGATACAAAAGCCGCAAGAAGCGGCATTTGTAAACAGAGCTGTCCATCATGGTGTTGCATCCGCTCCTTTTGTCCACATCAAATAAGAAATAAAAGCACAACCCAGAAAAAAATGAACACTCAGAAATAAATCAGCACGAAAAGAACTTACTATCACAACACTTTGGAAGATGGCAGCATCTACATTGATGTGTAAACTGTAATGTACTGGATTACGGTTTCAGTCAAGAGCCATGCACAAGTAGGTGGACAAAACAAAAATGGCGGACTCCTGAGTTCTGTTTGTGACTGCCAGTCAACATTTTATTGAAATGAACTCTCTGTTTGTAGTTTAGGGACACTTGAAGAAGCAAGCCGACATCATCGTCTGTCCATGCAAACGTTATAACGTTATGTGCGTTATATTTTTGTACATCTGACCGCTCTGTAGAAGAAAGAGTCTGTGTGCATGTGCGTGTTGTTTTCACTACAAAGTCACACCGCCAACTACTGGCCTGGCATGAACACTACAGAGTTTATAGTCGTCTTCACCGATCCATTTGCGAGGAGGTTGTTATCAGCATGTTGTCGCCTGAATGCGGAACTTCTTTTAAAGACTCAAAGGAAAAAAACTCTTCTGTTTCCAGTGTTTTTCTTTGGCCTTAAACTCACCAAATTGCAATGTTTCATGAAGTGACTTAGCAAGAGTCATTTTTAAAGTCTCTCTGGACATTACATATTTTGTATCGCTAACATTTCTGCAGAAAGCGACTGCACGTGTTTGACTTATGCTCTTCTTTTTGTATTACATTCTTTGCTGTGATCGCAGCTTTTACTGTCAATGTGGATTTTCTCTCACACTGGAGATCCTTTCATTCAGCTCTAATGAAAAGCTCACCTTGGCCCTCGTGCTCTGCAGCATCTGTAACCTTCCTCTCAGTTGTTGTGGGCGCACAAACGTAGAGATTTCCGGATTCTAACATAGTCGTATTCATTTAAGAGTAGATGTCAACGTCAGCCCTGCTGGGAAGATTTTTCTCTCCCTCTTTATCAGATTTATTTTAGTCCTTTTTAATCTCTCTGCAGGGAGTGAAGTGCACCACGCTTTAACTGAAGGGCTTTACTTTCTTACTGTGTAGTGCTCCAGTCTTTGTGGCGTCTTGAGAGCTAACACTACAACTCTTACTGCTGGAAACACATAAAGGTGCTTGTAAAGGAAATAAATACCAAAAGTTCTTTGTTTGTTTTTTATTAAATGTTCCACATTGCTCATCAATTCTCAAGTAGTGGAAATCAACTCTGAAGTAGTGGGTTTGGAGAGCGTTTGAAGGTCCCTACTTAGAAATGTTTTTCTACAGCACAATAATGAAGCTTCGAAAAATAGGAGTCGGAAAAAGGAGGCCAGAATGATCTCTTTTCAGCTGGTTAATGATCACTCAGTAAAAATGACAATGATTACATCCTGTGGTGTAGTGCAGGGTAGAGGCTGGTGAGTGGTTGTTTGGGTAAGAATATCAGGGTTAGTCAGTCAGAGGCAGAGTAGGGCGGGTCATACTTTACCAGTGCCGCTCTGGAAGAGAAATGTTGCCTGCTGAGGTCACCCTGCCGATCATGTTGGATAACAACGCAGCAAAATATGATCTTCTGTAGTCATTTAAGTAATGAAGAAGGAAGGAAGGAGCCAAAAACTGACAATTCAGAAATAAATAAACCCACCTCGCGATGGGAATAGTTATACGATGTTAAGGCTGTCCCTGTCCTTGCAATCTGGCTATCTTTGCAGCTCAGCTAGGCTAGAATGTGAAGCTCACTGCCAATTTCCACGTAGTCTGTGTGAGCCGTGGTCTGTCAGCCCCTCACACTACGGCGCCATACGCTGCCATACACTGCCACTCTAGTCAATGCTCCTGTTCCACAGCAAGCTATTAATGGCTTAAACCTGGGACAATGGGAATCAAAGCTGTTGAGTCCCACATTCAATCTGTTAAACACCAACACTGTGATGTGCAGAAACTGTGTTCATTTATTCTTTGTTTGGGTCTCAAAAAGATTCGCAAATGTGTGCAGCAACCCAGCTAAAGTCTCACGGCCAAATTCCACCAGATGCATGTTCTGTTATGGCAGGGGAGCTTTTAGGTTTTCACTTCATCCAATGTGTGTGCTTCCACTGGCTCCGCTGCGCTGCATCTCACCTCCGTAAGTCCAGAGCCCTCCTTAGCAGATACGCAAGGCTTCTAGTTTTGCTGGATGCCGGAGCACGGTGCATCAATCTGGCAGAGAAAAGATCGAACGGGACAGGAAGTCAGACACCGATACAACATCGAAACATCTGAATGCGTGTTTGTTTATGTGTTTTAAATGGTTTTATACCACAGACATCATATTATCTTGCGCTGTCGCCAGTTCATCTGTAAAATTACTGCAGGAATTCCTTTGTCTCGGCACTCCAGCTGTCCGCGCACGGAGGACGCAGCCTGTGGTTGTTGACGGACGAGGGTACACGGAGCCATAAAGGACTGGAGCGGACACTCGATGCACACGTATCTGGTGGAAGTTCTGGGTCAGAGCCAATATTGATGACAAAATCTGCTCCTCTTCTGTCGCTAATATTAATTTCACAATGATCCTCAGTCCCTGAAGTCAAGCAGCAGAAGTGAAATGACAATGAGCAAATACTAAATGCCCAACTTAATATGTAAGAGCTGTCTGACATGTCACTGTTTTTATCACAGAGCGTTTATCCTTTACCGGAGGAGGAGGAGGCCACTTTGAAAAGTGAAGAGTATAGCACTTCTCCCGGGCTCCGCTACACCACGGATCAAAGCTTTTTTTTTCAAGTTAGAAAACCCTTTTAAAACTTCTATTCTTCTGAATATTTCAACTTTATCCTTAATTTATGTACAGAATAAATTTATAATCAAGAGGCATTAAAATGGCATCATATTCCTGTTAACACAAATTCTCTTTTTTAATACTCCTGCACTTGAATTTACACGAGCAGAACCCTCCAAACATCGTCACACATACACAAAAATGCAATTATTTTTCCGTTACCGTTGCCAAGAGGAATAATTTGCAAGCTGTGCTAGATTTTTAATTTAACCACTCTGGTTCTTTTTGCAATTAACATTTCGAAATGTTCCACGCTCGGGTGCACTGTGCAGGAGAGGAGCTGCTTTTCTCTCGGACGTCGGACGTGAAATCCTCCCGTTGAAGCCTTTCAAATAAAACGAGGACGTTTAATTTTTCAACCACTATACGTACATCCTTTCTAGCAGGGTTATGCTGTTCAATCAGTGCCTTGTAAACTTTCAATATCCCAGATTAGAAACGCCGTAAATAAGTGAGGGGGTTTTCACACCTCCTTCTCTCTTTCTTTATTAACGCACCCTCGGTCGGCGCTAACCTCCCACCCCCCCGTCGTCTCTATTAATTATGCTCCTGTGTGGATCAGGGAGGATTTATTAGATAGAGGAAGGCTTAGGGTTCTGGCATTTTGCTTATTAATGATGATCATGATAATCCCTTTTTCTACTAGACTGGGATTACGTGGCTGAGGACGTGACGCTTGTTTTCACTGGTGCTTGAGTGAAGTGTGTGTGTCAGCCCTGATGTTTGTCTTCTGTTTCAACATGTTTGTTTCCGTCTGTCTTCTCCTCTTTTGTTTCGTCACTTAGCTGAGACACTGATGTCTCCTCCATGTCTGCTTTTCTCCTCCTCGGCTTCTTATTTTTGATCCATCTTTTGTCACCGCCGAGCCTTTTGCTTGCACGATTTCTATTGTCTTTGCTTAATCTTTCAAACTGAGCTCCTTTTTATGTCTTGAGATTTTCAACCTCTTCATCCTTAAGGTGTATGTTTTGGATTTTACAACTTTCCATCTTTCTCTCTCCTGCTCTTTCACTCCTGCAGCCTTCCTTTTCTTGTCGTTATCTTTAGCAGGAGGAGTATCACAGCTTGTGCCCTCAGTCCTTCCTTACTTGTTTCCTTTCCTCCATACAGATGTGTTTCCAGGCCTCGTTGTCAGGCTAAATTTACAATGTGATCTCTGTCTTTCTCTGCTTCCTCCCCTCCGTCACCTGTCTCCCTCTTCCTCACTCACATTTGCTCTGACCGTGCCATCCCTGCTTCTCTTCATCGATTTCTTCATTCCCTCAATGTCACCCCTTCTGTCTCCCTCTCCTCTTTGTCATATACCTCACATCTCCCTCCGACTGCAATAAACCCGCTCTGAAAACAAGGGAGGAAAAAAGCAATATAACAAGGGAAATGATTTGCCTATAGAAGAGGAGGATTTCACTTTCCAGTGTCCTCTAAAGCAAGTACAAGTTTATATCCTTAACAACAATTAACAATTATTTGTGTCTTAAGCCATTTTTTAGATATGCACTCCTCAAAAGTTTGGGAACATTTCAGGACAGACTGTCCCTGAAAACTTCCTCAGCTGCTTGTTCTCACATGCATCTCTCAGCGGGACACTTTCCCTATCGTGCTTGTTGGGTAGGGGTCTCAGAGGGCTGGACGTGATGCAGAAAGGGTGGCGTCAGTCTGATGTTATGATGACAGGTTTTTATGCAACATGGACGTATTCACAGTAATCAACAGAAGACTTGCAGACGGCACTTCTTGCAGTATGCTGTCTGCAGCTCTGTCTTCCCTTTGTTTACCCCCTCTTCTTCTTCCTCCCCTCTCTCTCCTCCTTACCAGAAGTCCTTGCCACTGGGCCAAGCCTGCCGATTTACATTGGAATAAATCTGCCTCATCACACTTCCACTTCTCAGATGTTTCTCTCTTTTCTTTTTTTTTCAACCACTGCAATCCTTTTAGCCACCGGCCTGAAGAATTAATAAAACACAGCTATAAACTCTCCCCCTCTCCTCTCCCCATCCCCCCTCCTCTCTTGCCCGCTCTCTCTCAATGTCAAAAGATGGATGGCTGGTAGGAGTGGACGCCAGCTGTGATGTAATGACACTACAGCTACGTCCTTATTTTAACTCCGGCCTCCGTCAGAGTGTTAGTCAACACGAATTAATACCAACAAAACCTCATAAAAGCGGGTGAAACAGCACGGATAATAAGTCATCAAAATGCTGCACTTCTACGGTCTCTTACAGGGCCGTTACAAAAAGGAAATGTAATGCAGGCCATGGCTGGATTTCCTGACCCAATCTGATTTTGTTTTCAAGCTTTGATCCAAACTGAACCTTGGTGTTAGCAGACCCGACTTCTTTTTAGGAAGAATACAAAAAGTGGCCGCGTTCGGCCATCAACGGAGGAAACTTTGAATAACAAGAAGTGCACGGAGGTGGCGTCAACATCTGCGATTAATAGACCGATTAGTGAGCAGGCGGTTTGACATGTCAAAGCTAGGAGAGCACAGGTGAAACAAATTCTGTTAACGATGCCTCAATTCCATCAAGTGTCCTGTTACTGCATGCTAGTTTAGCAAGCAAGCACGATAACGAGAGCCTGAAGCCAGCTCACTTAAAGTGAAGGCAGGCAGTTTGAATGTCACATTTACACACACATTTATACACACAGGTAATTGCCCTGCACTTCGACTCATTAGTCATGCAGAGCAGACACAGCTGACACTTTGTACTCCTGTAATAAAATAAATGTGATAGTGTGTCTCCGTGTGTGTTCTGATGCTGGTGATCTTATCTGTAACCCCGCGGAGTAATTAGAGTTCGCTAAGCAGCCCTCACCATTCAGATGTTTCTATTGACACTCACGCCACCGCTAAGGTGCTCAAATGTGACGCCGATGCTCAACACGAGCTCAGACTCAAAGGTGAGGACGACCTGATGACTCTGACAAATGAGCCAACAGTATTCACGTCTTATAAATGATTCTCATGGTCACGCACGGAGCTGGACCTTGATAATAGGTGGCGAATAATGTAGCGAGTCTGAACAGTTGGGACTGGTAATAAAGACTTCACGAGACGAGCAGAGCCGCCTGGTTCTTGAGGTAGAAGAGACAGGGCGACCTTTTCAAACCAGTGTGACTATACGCTGCCACTGAGCGCTCATTTGTCATACTTTGCTGACGCTACTTTCCAGTGACATGGATCAGCATCAACCTGAGAAATACCGCTGAGTAACACATTTGTGATGTCTTTCTCTTCTGCTCCCTGACAATCTGAAGATCCAGGTGGTTTTTCACTGCCAGCTGAGTTTCATCAGGTGTTTACTTCACTTTTAAGGGTCTGCCCACCCAAACTTTGGCATTGTGAGATTTTTGATCTTTAGTCCAGTCTTCAACTTGATATGTTGAGTGCGTCATTTAAGGAATATATAGTAATTAATTTGTCTTTTTAAGTGTCTCTGATACTGTAGATTATCCACACAAAAATCTTGTTTTTGTAGGGTTTGGTTTTTTGTGGGGTAGCATCCTTTAAAATACCCAGCCTTCGTAGACTGCATAGACGACAGCCCCTACCCTTTTGTTTTCTAAGCGCCATCTCTGACGCCTTGCAAATTCAACTGATCAACTCATCTTTCCATGTCCGAGTACACTTGCGTAAGTACACAGTCCGGGGGCAGTATGCACATAGTTGGTTTGCAAATCCGCCCAAAAAATCTGAAAGAAGAAGAACCAACCATTACAGCGGGCACCCAGCGACTGGTTGGCATCCTGCTAGCTGTGGATGTTTTAGTTATTTCTGAGACGCCAACAACGACCCTCTTCCTACTTCCAAATGTACCGTGCGGCTCAGAGGATGAAACGGGCCAGTGCTGCACAGATATGAAGCCACAGGAGTCGTTTAGAACTACGTGATATTGCAGTCCACTTTCTTGTTTGAGCACGGTTGCGTTTACATCTTCGGTACTCGAGTACACATGAATCTCGCCCCAGACTACTACCTCTTCAAACGGACTCGGGCACGGTACCCGAGTACTGTACGAGAAAGGTAACTTTGTGTTCACACTGATCAAATGAACTGGACTTTGGGCTCAAGTGTACTTGGATCCAGGACCATGTCACGAGTGTGAAACCACCCCAAGAGGTCCTTAGACTCTACCACACCCATTCTCTAGTCAAGACTCTCCTCTCTCACTCTGATCCTCTGAGCAGTGAAAACAAGTGGAATATGCCGAATGGGTTTGCTTGACCCTGTAAATGGAGACTTTTCAGGCCAGCCCAAACTGTTCACACACACACACACACACACACACACACACACACACACACACACACACACACACACCAACTCATATGCACTAACACAAACATGTACACACTAATAGTAGAAGTGTATATTTAGCAGCATGTGTCTGTGTGAGGGTCTGAGTGCATCTCTTTTTGCATGCGACCTTGAGAGATGGCCTGGAATCCTTTAAGTGATTTCTCTGTGTGTGTGTGTGTGTGTGTGTGTGTGTGTGTGTGTGTGTGTGTGTGTGTGTGTTACCACAGCAGTTAACCTCAGCGTATGATGTGTGATGTGCAGAGTCAGATTAAAGGGGATTATCGTGGCTCAAATGCATCATGCATTCCTGTGAGTGATCTTGTGATTACCCAGCGGACGTCGTCATGGTTATGGGCATGTCTAGATTGCAGACGTTCCCTGAACAAAGCAGACGGGCAACATTTCAAGAAAACAAGGCAGATGTGGCGCGCTCATCAAATAAAGTGGGCGGCGGCTTTCACTTAACAAAGCCTTTGGGTAAAATCCAGCAAAAGGATGGGCGTGTTACTTTCACCTAATCAGACAGGTGTGCTACATTTATTTAAAAGGATGATTGTAATGTCTGGAAAAAACGAGGCAGCTGCTGCTCGATGTTAATGGAGAGCTTGTAATGAGACAACAGACTCCAGGGATACTCAGAGAGCTCATTTACACTTGTCATTTCAAGTGTGTAATATCTGCATGGAACACAGGTATGATTTAAAACACTGGCTCACTCTTAGCAGCACTGTGTTACTCCACATCACAAATGTGACTGATGTGTCTCGGCTCCCTCGTACTTCATGCAAATGAGACTAAAAGATTGATGGTCATGCTCCTGAAGCTGTTTGGTAACTGCCATGAACTCTCGAGGGATTACAAATGATCTTTAGTGAGAACTATAACGATTAAACTACTTCTCTCAAAAGTATAAAGAAACTCAAGACAGAGACATAAGAACCTGCATGTGTCCACAAATGTTGTTTTTGTTCAAGGCGGCGCCCAATTTTTAATACAAAACCAATGCAGGTCAAAGTTTTCATGTGTTTCATGTAATCCTGTGTATAAGACGCACTTTTATTACCTATTTTTTCATCTAAAAAGAGCTCTGTGTCTTACCTCCAATTTCCACATACTATGTGCGCGCTGCGGTCTGTCAGCACCACGCACTACGCTGTAGTCGGCTGCCACTCTAGTCAATCATTGTGTTTACACAGTGAGTGCAGCGGTCGGTCTCTGGAGTGTGCCACCAGCGTCACTACGCTCTGCTCCGTTTCAAATACCCTCCGAGTTGATTTCGACGGAATACGCTGCAGGCACACGTCAAGCTCGACAGAATATGACAACCTCGACAGGAAGTCAGACAAGGGAACGAACAGAGCGTCCGGTCAATTTTACACAATTTATGGACTCGCAATCGTATTTTACATCACTTTATCGACATGTTGTTTGCACGTTTTTCTCTTTGTTCTTGCATGATCTTGTAGTTCTCCTGTGATGTGTGTACAGCTGCTCATGGCTGCGCTCACGTTCAAGAAACGGATCCAGTGGAGCAGGGCATGCGCCGTCCGACGGAGCAAAACCGTGGCGTGCACAGTCCCCCAAATCCCCCAATCCCCACAGAGTATGTGGGGATTGGATCGTCCCTTATCTGTGTCGATTTTTAATCAATATCGCGAGGTATCTCTGTGGGGGGCGGTGCAAGAGGGTAATATGTCTTTAAATCTAGAAATGTATGGTACACTGCTTTTTATTCATATTTTCCATCGGAGTGCTGCGTTTCTGAAAGGTTGCGGTAGTTCATGTGTGATGTTGTGACTCATATTTAATATTGTGGTGACCTTGTTTCGGGTCCCACTGCAGACTGGTGGTCTACATGCATACATTAAAAGAAAGGGCTGCCAACGTTGTGCTGTTGAGCTGCTCTGGGCTGCTTGTGATTAATTACTCCAAAGACAACATGGATGGCATTACAGCGTGTGTTAATTACACAAACACACACACAAACATGTGCGCACACTCACACAGGATACAAACACGCTGCTACTTGCACATATTTGCTCTCAAGTGGGCCCAAACATGTTCCATCACCGATTCTTTCCTGTGCGTGTTTACATGTCTGCCTCTGTGTGTGTGTGTGTGTGTGTGTGTGTGTGTGTCTGGGGAGCGGTGACATTTCCTGTATCACATATACCACTGCTTGTTTGATCTTCCTCTTTCATCCTCTCAGCAAAAGAACCTGACATTACAGGGTCTCTCTACTCTCCTCTCGCTCTATCCTCAGTGTTAAGTGCTGCTGCCTGTTTGTGTGTGCGCGTGTGCATGCACGTGTGTGTACTAGAAAGCTTAGCGGAGGCGTAAAATAGTGTGTCCTCTCCACCTTAGGGTGAAAGAGAGTAAAGTGTACTGTCCCTCCTTCCTCACACACCCTGCATTAGTTAAGGTAGCCGATACGGTGGTGTGTAGTGTGTGTGTGTGTGTGTGTGTGTGTGTGTGTGTACATTCTTTGAAGTTTATGTGTGCAGCCACTCTGAGATTGTGTGTGCATTAAAAGCGTCTTATCAGTAGCTATTTATTCCGTCCGATTCTATCTGGGATTGTCTACACTCGTGACTGTAGAGACTCGTTTAAATTCAAGGAAAAAATCAGGTGACTCATGAGAAACTGCCTCCTCACCTTGGGGAGTTTGTGAGAAGAAACAGCTCGAATATAAAACTTTAACCTTGAACATTGTGAACAGCGCAGTGGAACAGACATTGGTTAACAACTCCTTATTGTTATTAGGGGTGGCTGTGGCTCAGTGGTAGAGTCGTCGTCTCTCAACCAGTTCGACCCCAGCTGCAGCAGCAACATGTCCCATGTGTCCTTGGGCAAGACACTTAACCCCAAATTGCTCGCTGCGTATGAATGTGATTAGTTACATCTGATAGTCTTACTACATAGCGACCACTGCCATCAGTGTGAGAATGAGTGGGTAGGTGTGACCTGCAGTGTAAAAGCGCTTTGAATTATGCAACAGGACTAAGGGTTGTTCTGCAGGGAGGAATGTGCAGCCACAGTTGTGCTTTAGCAGCTGAGGAGGATACTCGTGTTTCAAATCAACAAATCAAATGTTCCTGATGAGAAACCTCGAGAGAAACAACACTAGTCTCTTGTTTTTCAAATTCAAAAACGTCTTTTCCACCAAAGACGACGGCCTTCAAACCCTCTGGTCAGCAACCATCCATTTGTCAGCAGGATATTGAATCCCTGCCGGCTGCAGTGACACTACTCTGCGATTGACCTCTGACCTTAATATGGACCGGGCAGAGGAAAGTAAGAGGCTATAAGGAGTAATTAGGTCTCATAATTTAGGGGGAAGGGTAGGTATAACAATGCCATGCATAAATATAATGGTGTTTTTATTTATTTTTATTTGAGTGTAGCCACCTTTTATCGGAGCAAAGTGATTTATCCTCACTCGACAACATTTCAGAGATTAAAAGAAACACAGGTGGATAGTTGAGCGAACAAAAACAGGCTTTTTTTAATGGGTGTGTAAGTGACTTTCTGTGCTTCTACAAACATGAGACACACACACACACACACACACACACACACACACACACACACACACACACACACACACACACAAGCTAACATGTCAGCAGTGTGTGTACTATGTATCTCTCTCAATCGGAAGGTCAGGGGATCAATCCCCAGCTCCTGCAGCCACACGCCGTTTTGTCCTTGGGCAAGGCACTCAACCTCAAGTGGATTGTGAATGTGTATGAATGGATGAGTTAATACTGATGGACTCTTTACACAGCAGCCTCTACCATCAGTGTGTGAATGTGTAGGTGTGTATTTATTTTTTAATGTTTCTATTTCCCTTTGTCTTGATGCTTTTCATGTCATGTGTGAAGGACTTTGAATTGCCTTGTTGCTGAAAGGTGCTTTAGAGAAAGAAAATCAGGATCGCCTGAAATCTCACTCTGCAGGTCAGCCCTTTAAAAAAAATCAGTCTTTGGAATTTGCCAAAAAACTGAAATTGATGAATCTTTATTGACAGTTTTAGATAATTTTCTTTCCATGCGCTGTCTTCCTAATCTACTCTCCTTCTGAGACTAAAGTCTGTCGAATGGCTCTGCAGAGATGATGCACACACACTTAGAGACTAAACAAAAGTGTCCCTGCAGGCTGTCGTCTTACAATAATGATGCTAAAATCGTCGCATCCAGTGAGAGAAGAATGCACAAACAAAAAGTACAAACACATAACGTCAGTATGAAGCAGACACACAGCTATCAGGCTGTGAAAGGCTGTTGTCAGGGCGCAGTTATACTGTGTCATAATGCTGTTTGTATCCCCGCACACAGCCCACAATATAAACACCACTTAGGTGACAGGACTGTGTTTCTTTATCTCTCTCCCTCCGTCTCTCTACCCTTCACTGTTTCACCTGATATTCTTCTTCTTCCTCTGTGCCCTGTCAATCTTATTACAGCACGCCTGTCGTTCTCTACTCATCTCAATCCCCCTCTATCGCTCTCCCCCTTTGTCCCCGGTGAATGTCATTTTGTCAGCCCGTTGTCATTTCGCCCTCTGCCTCTCTCCTCGTCTGCTTTCTCTTTTTCGCTGCCCCGCTGAAACACTAATGAGTGACTGCATGCATGGGGGACTGAGGATTGTAACGGGAGGAAGAGGGAAAGCCGTGGTGAGCTGTGAAAAGGGACAGAAGGAGGATGTTTGCAGAGAGATAACACAAGTTAAAGTAAAAGCACATATGAGTCAGGTATGAAACAATGGAGCCATGAGTGGTGAGTCAACTCAGTGATGAATACCCTTGTGTACCAAAAGCTGTAGACAACGCTTGGCGCACCTGGATGTTAGATTGATTTGCCAAACACAGTCAAGAATGAACTTTCTACAACCATGGCAACCACTCGCGGGCTGAGTCCATCCTTCTAACTGTGTTGTTATGTCTGAGATGCCAACAACGACCCTCGTCCTACTTCCAAACTGTGCATTTCAGAGAATGAACCGGGCCCGGGCTGCACTGATACGATGGTTTTTGAAGCGACAGGAGACGTTTAGAATGACGTCATACAGTATAGTGGTCCACTTCCTTGTTTTAGCACGGTTGGGTTCACATCTCCCACGGACTGTACACATGAATCATCGGATTTCACACGAAACAAATGAAACAGACTTTAGGGTCGCCGTATTCGGATCCGGGTCCCTAGTGTGAAACCACCCTAAGCCTTCTTTCCTTCATGCATCTATTTCAATCAGGAGAGACTTAATTAAGAACGAACAATTATTTATTTAACAATTTAGGAACTAAACGTGCTAAGTCTTTGGGGATTAGACTCCATCATGATGACTTCATGCAGTCCAGAGGGGTGATGAGGCCGACACCCCTATGGAGTCTAGACCCTGGTGGTGGTGGTGATAGAAGAATACAGGATGTGATGAGGAGTGGGTTTCTGGGGCTGTATCTGAACTGATTCTGAATGGAGGTGACCGGGGCGGAGGAGGGTCGCAGCGATCGCACTGAAATGAACAGATTTTAAGATGTGACAGCAGCAGGATGATTGTATGAGAGAGGTTGTGGCAGAGTCGGGTTGGATTATTACTTAAAGAGTAAATGCCCCAAATCAGCTGATCAGCAGAGCAGGGAGACGGAGGAAGTGGCTAAGTTGAATGAAGATATTGAATAAATGTGTGAGAGAATATAACTAGTCTTCCTGCTTTAACTTAAGCTGAGCTCCATATTAGCGCTTGTACACAACAGGTAGAACAATTACTGCAACCTGATGCTAAGCTACCTCAGTTTATTGAGCGTTATTGTCTATTTGCAGCCAACATATTTTTTCTCTGCATTGCTAAAGCGGTAACACTGTCATTAAATACCCATCTTACACTCACCTTGTCACACAATAAGAACTTGCCCTCTTAGTCACACTGCTGCCTCTTTCTTGCACTCATAAACTCACTCACACACACACAAAGAGCATACTCCAGGGAGTGTGTTGGCATTTCACTACGGCTCGTTCTGTCATGACGGCGTTCCCGAGCCTTCCAGACACCTCTCAGACAGATTGGCTTCTCATCTTTAAGACAGCTGATAATGAATTTAAAGCACGGCCCTTGGCTTTGGCATACCTGCGGAAAGCACAATTCCAGACGATGAAAAGAGGCAGACAGACACCGTGTGCCTTGGCAAGACATCATAGCGGAAATGAAAATAACTTTGTGCTGGTGTGAGGGTAAATTGGCAGGTTTTCATAAAAGAGAGCCTTTTCTTCAATCGCAAGGTGCTCCGAGCATGGAATGAGATTTGCTTTTCAGGGTTGTCCTGCAGAAATCACTAAAATGACAGGTGGGTGAGAAAACACAATATCTGATTGACTTTTCCATCCACAATGTGCGTGTTTTGACAATCTCAGTTATTTGGTTTCATATGAGAGAAAACATCGGCTGTCATTTAAGACGGAAGACACAGAAAATATCTTCTCCTGATTGACACAGAGGCACGTTGACAAGGCATGACGCATCGACACCGGAGTTAAATGCAATGAATTCAGCACAGCCAGATTTTTCAGCAAAGCAAAGATGTGTGTAGGATAGCGGCCAATTATCGCCAATTTGTAAAAAATGAGCATACTGGCAGAAATTCACTGTGACTTGTTATGTTAATGAAGAGATTTACACTTCATTTACTGGTCTCTAATGATGATCGTGGTCTCACGGGGTTTGTGTCTCTGTGCACAGCCTCTGCAGAAAATGTTCAGCCGTCCCTACGCCAAGGTCTGAAACTGGCTGGAGTAACTTGTGTTGCACTTGTGTAGCATCATTGCTCACATTGTTTGAAAGGGAGCATCGACTTTTGCATCACTTGGATCACCAATCTGTCGAAACACTTATTTGGCTGTTTCTAAAAGTGTAAACCATAGACTGTATAAAACACGGACGTAGCTCAGTGATGTCACCCATTGGTGTCAGGAGAGGGCTTGAAGCTCAACGATTTTGGTCGCCATATTGGAAATTATGTCTCAACGGCGTTAAGCCTAGCGGCAAACAGCTGCAACACAACCACCAGTCATTCAGAACAGACACGCCCCTCATTATGAACGACTCGTAGCCTTAATATGATCAAAGTGGATGAGTTATTAAAAAAATAATCTACCGTACAAAATGTACCAATAGACCAAATGTGCTTTTTGAACCAGGCTGTAAAAAGTATAATTCACACATTAAAATAGACATTTAATATGAATGTTAATGGGACATCCAGATTTTGCAGACAGCCTCAAGTGGACACTCGAGGAACTGCAGTTTTTGCATTTCCACATTGGTTATTTGTAAACATCGGAGGTTACAGCCTGGTTGAAACAGAACAAATAACTACCACCTCATGCTACTTTAAATCCTGGTAGTGTTAAGGATAGAGAATATTTTTTGTCGGATCGATATCTCCTATAGTGAAATGTTGGTTTGTGTCAATTTTGGAGCCCCCTGTTGTCAAAGCACATTCTCTCTTTGCTTACATTTTCCTGTCTCAGACTAACTTTCAGTCAGCCTAACGACAGGCTGAGAGCTGCAGCTGAGGCGGGTTTTAAGCCTCTTGACAAACTGTCACATCGCGCCCACCTGTCAATCAGGTCAGCTACACGCCCAACTATAGATAACACGTATCGTTAAAATCAAAACAGAGACGTTTACAAAATAATTCACCCCCCGCACAGTGTGCCCATGATGACAATAACTAATCAGACCTATTTCATTTTTTGAACCAGGCTGTAAACATGTTAATGTCTATAAAAACAGCTTTTTTGAATGGGTGTGTATGTGACTTCCGGGGCTCCTTGAGTCAGCCTCAAGTGGACACTTGATGAACTGCAGGATTTTTCAACACCGGAGGTTGCCGCTTGGTTACACCCATTGACGTTTAACTCAGTACACTACATTTACATTCAAAGCTTGACCTTCTCTCTGTGTACGTTTCACACGAGGATTGTGGAAGATTTTAAAAGTTTAAAATCATGCAACCTCAGAAGCTACCTTTTTACAACCTTTAATTAGTTTAATGAACCTTTTTTAATGAACAAGAAAACACATTTTAAAGTGTTTTTAGTGCCTAAGGCCTTTTTAAGGAACCAGGAAGTGAATTGTTCCAGCTGCGACTCCACGGCAACTTGAATATACGGAAAAATGTTTGAACAATAACTTAACTTAATTAGCTCAAAGAGTGTCGTGTTTATCCAGCTCTGTATCAAATAGTGTGCTGTGTGTTCGGCTTGTATTACGGGGTGACGAGCAGGAAATCAGAAATGGGTTGAGTGAGAACCAGACAGAGGAAATGCGTCATTTACTTAGTCTGAGAAATAGAGAAGACACACTGTCATATATTGGAGAGTAGAGTCAAAGAGATTCAAAATGAGATTTCTGTGAGATGAAAGGCAGCTCGCAGATAATGAAGCACCCTCTTTGACCAGTGGCCAACACATAAAGGGACACAAAAGGACATGCACACACTCTCTAACGTACACACTGAGGGAAGAATAGAACCATAAACAAGCAGACACCATTATCAAGTGGATACTGGCTTTTACACTCTAATCCCAGTCAATCCCTTTGGAAAGCAATAAGACTGGCACCATCATCACACAGCCATGTGTGTGTCTGTGAATGTGTTTGTGTGGGATGGAGCGGCACAGTGATCATGCAGAGTGTAAATCCCAGAGTTGAGTGTTAACCATCCCTGAGGTTGTGTTAGACTGTTGGAACAGCGTTTCCAGCACCCCCGGGGAAACAAAAAGCAGTAAATTTAGTCCGTCCCCGAGGTGGTGAGTGAGGCAAGTGAGGTAGAGAGGAGCGTGCGAGGAGGAGGGGGGGTTCGTTTTTGAGTCTCTGAAAGCGTACAGCTCAATTGTGAAGTAAGGAGAAGCTAGAACATAGCCTGCCATCCACACTTTGTAGTGCACACCGGGCCATTTTAGAACAGGGCGTCTCGAGCACGCCTTTCAGCCTGAGACACAGAGAGCTGCAAAATATGTTTCTTTATGATCATTCAAAGGCAACGTGTGCTTTGATGAAGCGGAGAAGACGTAGGAGATGACAGAAGTATTTATAGCAAGCAGTTATGTTGAATATTTAACTGAACATAAGCATGTTGTAGGTTTTAAAGGCCTCAGGTAGTAAACCTGCATTATGAGAAAAGACCTACATCAAAGATTTTACACAATTTTACTGCAAATGTGGCGTAATGTTGGAGTCCTGCAACATATAATTACAAGTTTCTTTTACGTAAATGGTGATATATTTACGTCCCTTTTTGTAACAATATTAAAAAACGTATTTAAAGCTCCTCTGTGGTGTTTTAGCTGGTTGTAAAACTGACTGAAATTAACACTGATGCCTTGAAATGACCTACAGAAGCAAACCAGACTATCAGAAATAGATTCGATGAAGATATTATTTGTAATGCCTGGCAATCCCTCTGTGAGGTAGGTGTCAGACGAGGTGATTAATGGCACGCCAAAAGTTCACTGCACGTTGCATGGTAGACATTTTAAATAAAGAAGGATCTGATTTTTTGTCAGATATTACGACTTAATCATGCAGACGACAAGATCAGCAAAGAGCTAAATCATCCAACTTTGTCCACAGGGGGGCGCCACATTTGACACGAACTGAAAGTTAAACACAGGAGCTTTAATCAACATTATTTATTCCGTTTTTAAGTTGTATTACTGCTTTTTGACAAGTCATTCAAATATATATATATTAACCTACGTGATGACCTGTTGGTTTGGCATCCAAAAAAACAATGTTGTCAAACTTTGCCAAAAGGTAGTTGGCACTGGCTTGAATGATAGCGGCCATGTTTATCAAGTAAGAGCCGCTCAGGAGGCAAAGGTCATCGTGGAAGACCCTCACCTGCCTCTTCAGTCAGAGATGCCAACAGGGAGGAGATTCACCAAACCAAACAGGCATCTTTGGGCATTTGTCCCATCAGCAGCTGGGTTTTTAAAAGCCAGAATGTGCAGAATGAGCTAACTAAAGTGTGCTAACATTAGCATGCTAACACAACAATGCAGGACACAGGCAATTGCAGCTCGAGCCAAGAACAATTTTGTCCGCCGCCTGCACTTAATGGTGCTTAATTATGGTGCGTTCTAATTCATAACTCCTTCGTATGAACGTGAGTGGAGAGGGGTTGGAGGTGTGTCTCTGGAGGAGAGCGGAGGCTTCAGTATGGAGGAGGTGTGGCCAAACAGCAGTTTGTTTTGGTTTCATTCTGGTGCTCAGGGGCGACATCTACTGGATCAAGAAGTCTCAGATTCTTCCTTTAAGTAAGATGTTGCCATTGCACTTATACTGTGGACTGTTGGACTTCGAGTTTCATATTTTGATGCCACCCATGGGAGAGAAGTATTATAAGTATGTTTTTATGTCTTTGTACCTTGTACGTGTAATACCTGTGTGGACGTCTGTTGCAAACCAAACTGCCCCTCAGGGACGATAAGGATGTTTCTAAACTCATCCAATCACTTGCCCATTTTAAGTGCACAGGCTTTTTTATTAAATATGGGGTAAGAATTTTAAATGATGGAAGGAAAAAAAAGTAAATATTAATGGATTGAAGTGTGGAAAAACACAGAAAGCTAAGGTAGAAATAAAGAAGTTATTCGGTCAAATGGGGCTAACAGTGCCCCGGAAACATGCAGCCAAAAGAGGGAACGAGCAGGAGGAGAGGAACAAGGGAGGAGATGGATGTATAAAAAGCCAGTCCTGTCTGCTTGTGCTGCTCTCCCTCTCCCTCCCCCAGAGGATGGTGTGATGGTGGATCGAGATGAAAGAGAGACTTTGAAGAAGGAGTGATCCTTCCCTCACTCCCTCGGAGAAGGAGGAGGAGGAGGAAGAGGAGGAGAGGGATCAGAGCAGAGGCCCCTGACACAGCGAGAGATGTCAAGATACACACACACACACGGTACTTTCCACATTATGCACTTGACTTCTCTTTAGAAGTACCCTGGAAGGTGACTTTACAGTCCATTTTATTTTGCTTTGAGCACAGCTTTCTGAAACTGACCATCTGGGCCATCTTTTTTTCAACACTTGCTCAGTGCTGACGGGACTAAAATGCTCACGAAAGTCATCCCTGCTTGCTCCTGGACAGAAGTTAAAGCTTAGATCTTTTGCTTAAGTTGCAATTTTTTTTCCACATCTTTGAAAATACTTGTCATCTCTTATCGGCCCTGAGCAACATGGCATCTCCACAGCTGGTTAAGATGTCCGTGAAGCTTTTCAGTTACCTGCAGGTCACTGCTCCTGAAGAACGTCAATCAAGTCCAGTTACCTTTTTGCATTGAATTTTAAACTTGGCGAGATATTAGACGGATCCTATGCTAACAATAATTCATTGCATATATTCCCTGCATCCCTACACTACATTCCCTGAGATTGAAGGCTGACAAGGGAGCAGAATGCTCTTTACTGCAGATGGTTTGCTGACCTTACTATCTGATCAGACATTAAGGAAACATGCTATGTTGAAGTGCTGGCTTCTGACAACAATGCAGCAGCCAGTATGTCCTCCTTCTAACTTTAGATTCTGGTCCTGAATGGTCTGGATTTGTTTGGACCAGAGAAGGTAGGCGGTTTTAAGGCACCCCCACACGGCCGTTTTGGACGCCCCTCGGTTTGCCAGATATGAGAGCAGTTATCAGGTCAAACCAACAGGTGTTGCAGCGATGGAAGCGGGCAAGAGAACTGGTTCAGATAGAAGTGATTGTACCCGACCTAAAAAGCCTCTGCATGTTTCTAATAAGCTCCACGAGCAGAAACGTGCTCAAACTAGGATCAATATTGGAGATGCTTTTGAAAAATGGAGAGAGGTTAGAACGCAGAAAGGTTTACAGACCGATTACTGAGCTGGATAAACACTGAAGCTTCAGTGTCCACCACATGGTGACCTGCGAGCGTGGAGTCTAGGAAGTTTGGGGTGGGGGGAAAGTGAAAGACCCAGTAGACCCAAAATGCAGATATTTGTTAATTAAAGCCAACAGCACTTAATAACAAAACAACGGATGTAAATTACATATACAAGGTCCATCTTCATCTGTCTCTCATTCAAACAAAGGTGTATCATTCAGGGGTCATCGACAGCTTGAGTCAGTCTGCTGCCGCTCATAATTATGACCAAAGTAAAGTTTGTCCTTCAGCTCATTATGAGAGGAGGAATGTCCCTCTTGAATTATAAATGTGTTTTCTCTTTGATCGTTTCCACATTTTGTGTTTTTAAGCCTCGAAGAGACGACTGTCGGTATACCACTGCACCATGATTTACGTCATAGGTAGGCAGAAAACAATGTTGGGGACACTCGTTGTTGGTGTTTGCATTGGCACACATCTGGCCGAGTGACCCATCTGGCATTTGCAATAATTTCCAGACTTCCAATCTGTGCCCGTCACCATCTGTAATCCCACTTTGTCAACTCCTGGGTGTGATATCTGCTTCAGCTAGAACACGTTTTCTGAATGTAACAGGAAAAAAATGGATTCAAAGGGTTGCAAGAGTAAGGCTGGTTTCCTGTGTAGCAAGATGCAATAGACTCCAAACCCCAACATTCCTGTTGATTTCCTCTTATTTTCTCCAAACAGCTCAACCTTTCAATGTTTTCGACATCAGAAACGTCCCTTTTAGTCTTGAAGTCGGTATCTCTGTCAGCTTGTGAATCCCTCTAATCATCCAGCCTGCAGTCCAAAGATCTCACCATTGATTTAATTTCCAACTCAGCTTTTTTTTTATTACTCCTGTCTCTCCTAACGTCTCTGTCATTTTGTCCCCTGTCAGTGTGCAGTATCATTTCATCGAACTCTCTTCTATTGATCGGGCTATAGACTCTGTGCCATGTGTAGCTCGTCTCTGATTTTTCACTGATTGAGAGAAATGATGAATCAATGCATCAAATGTGCTTTGATCATAGTCACGACTTCTTCTCCATCTATTCAAACATATTCTCCTTTTCATAATTTCACTGCAGTCTTCTCCTGTATTTTTACTTAAAGACCTTTATATTCACACTCTCTCTACGCATGCTGCACTCAACTTTTATTGATGTATAACATTTCAAGGTAAGCCAATTTTTTAATTGCTCTGAAATGCCACAGCAAAAAAACCAAACAGAACAAACCCCTGCAGGAATGCTGACGAGTGTTGGCAACACTCAAAGCTGGAGGATTATTCAGAAATTGGGCAAAATTTGATTTTAAGCACTTTTAATTAAATCTGAATAAAATAAAATGAGATCTGCATGACTGCATGGGATTTGGTGTACCAAAAGGCTGTGTGGCCCGGTGATTAGATTGACTCATATGAGAATTTTTGTGGCGGCTGTGGCTAGAGTCGGTCGTCTAGAAAAAGTCAGTGAACACACGCACGTCACTTGTTCAGGTGAGTCGTAAAAAACCCCAATAGATATGATACACAAAGACTCGCAACACTATGGCTCCCAAATATATATCCTTATTTATTTTCTATATGCATTAAAAAAACAAAGTTTCGAGCCCTCGATCATATCTAGAGTCTCTCAACCAGAGGGTTGAGGGTATGATCCCCAGCTCCTGCAGATACATGTCCGATGTTCGGTGTAAAAGCGCTTTGAGTAGTCAGAAGATTAGAAAAGAGCTATACAAGTTCAAGTCCATTCACTATTTTATCTTTTGTTGTGCTATCAGGCTTTGATTTAAGCACAAGACACTTGTGTCCTTATGAAAAGGTCAAGCACTCAGTGAAGGAACCCTGTATCCCAATTATGCTCTCATGCACCTACTAATGAGTTACATAACACAGGGTGAAAACCCCTACAAAATAAAACAGGAAACAGCAACCAGGAATACCAACAGAAAATGTACAGGAAACAGAGAAACTCGAGGATACAAATGAGAAAATAAAACAGGAAGTCACAACTAAGCAACAACAGCAAGGAACAAACAAAGTAAACAAGGAAGTCATGACATTGTTGATGTAATGTGACATCAATGATGTGTTGATGTCACCCTGCCTTGGTCTTGGTCTTGATTCGGTCTCGATCCCTAAGTGTTTTGGTCTTGTCTCGGTCTCGGAGCACTCTGGTCTTGGGATGTCTTGGTCTTAGTTAGTGTGGTCTTGACTACAACACTAACACCTCTATTAATTTACAATATTTGCAGAGGTTGTCTGCTGTCTTAATCCCATGAGAACTGTCACGTCTGCATTTTATACACTAAAAACCCCACCACGAATGAATGTAGTCGAACACAGAGGTCATGTTGTTACACCCGTTCCTTGTGAGTCCACTCCTCAACTATTCTGGCATCATTACTCTTTTCTGCACTTCTTGTCAGCCTGTACTCGTGAGAATTATGTAGGCTCCGTGGCGAGTATAAATGAAAGTTTTGACAGTATTCTGTGTGCTTAAGTCACAAGGCTCAACTCCATTCACAGCTTGCAGACAGATTCCTAGAAAGAGAAAGATTAAACCTCAAACCTCTAACGCTGATGGGAGTAAAGACATGCATGTCAGCATGCAGTAAGGAATATATTTCTCTCCTTCAGCAGGCTCAACACTTATCATATGTTCGCCTATTAATAGTGAGGTTAAGTAGTGAATGTTACGCAGAGTCTTGACAGCATATCAGGGGGATAATGTTATTAAACTCAAGTTAAGTTCTCTTATCCAAATATGCAGCAAAAAACACAGACATGAGAGTGTAAAGTCTAAATCAAACGATGTCCCTCTGTAATAAAAGTCACGTTTAATGCTGAAAACTTCCTGTGTAAGTTGTATAAGCCGCGTGTGCATTCCCTGTGTAATGAGACTTCTACGTCCCTGTTGCACCTCTCCTGAAATCTAAAAGTCATAGAAGTCGTTTCACCCCTGAACCAGCATCGGAGGAGGTAATAGAGGCGAAACAGGAGCGATACAGCGTCACTGTAAGGACGTAGCAGCGCTGTGTCTGAATGTGTGCTTATGTGTAGAAACCACTCTTTCATTACACCAAGCGGCATCAGAAAAATCAGTAAAGAGATAAGCAGTACAGCTTCATCCACAGGGGGAACCAACATTGAAACAAACCAAAATGTCCTCACAGGAGTTTAAAATCAGAAAGAAATCCTCAACACTACCAGGATCAAAAGTAGCGTGAGGTGTATGTTTTTTAACACATAGTTTGTAAATTCCGCCACCAGGGGGCTTTCAATCAAAGCAATAACAAAAGATGACATCGAGGTTGGCGGGGAATCATGGGAGTGAGTCTCTCGTCTACTCCACCCCTGATGAAAATAAACTCCAAGTTGACCATAGTCAAGACGACCGGGTGAAACCGTCCTGAAGAAGAGAATATGTTTACCGTCTTTTGCTTCGTTGACCAAAAGTTAGTTCAAGACAGCATTTCCAGTATGGCGACTGCCATTGTCAGGCTTCAAAACTCTTTCGACACTGAGACGACGTCCATGTTTCGTACAGTCTATGGTTTACGCATATTGCCTCTCATGTTTCTACAGTTACACAATGTAACTGAAGAAATCGCACACTGGGAATCCAATATTACGCCATTGCAATTTCAATGTAGGAGTACAAAGGCGGAGTGATGACAGAGCTATCGGCGATGTTGTGGACAGGCAATGTAAAAATGTCTTTGTTTGCATGTTGTGTCCTGCATGCTAACATTTGCGACTAGTTAATA
Organism: Tautogolabrus adspersus; assembly: GCA_020745685.1. Taxonomy (NCBI): domain Eukaryota; kingdom Metazoa; phylum Chordata; class Actinopteri; order Labriformes; family Labridae; genus Tautogolabrus; species Tautogolabrus adspersus. The sequence goes on from CM036537.1 coordinate 2,299,059, forward strand.
TTGTATTTCGAGATATATTGATTACAGATAATGAAACTTAATTTGTTACGAGAGTTGATTCGATTTTTGAGGATTATTTACAAATTCATGTTAGCTTACCTGCAATTTCCACAGTCAGTGCACGCCACATTCCTTCAGCACCACGGTTTTGCTCCGTCCCTGCCCCATTCGGTGTGTTTCTGGAGCGCAGCAGAGAACAGCCATGAGCAGCTGTACACACAGGTTCACTGAGTAACAAGAGAACTACAAGATCAGGCAGGAATAAAGAGAAAAACGTGCAAACAACATGTTGCTTTGTCTCTCTGAGGATGATTTGTTGTTTATTCGTCTCCTGTTTTGACATAATGTTGATAAAGTGATGGAAAATAAGATCGGGAATCCGTATATTGTGTTTTATTTTGAAATTGACCTGATGCTCTGTGCGTTTCCTCGTATGACTTAGTAGAGTGGCGCTGCATGGCACGCTTCGGGGAAAGACCGCAACGATTGCTGTGGAAACACAATCATTGACTAAAGATGGAGTGAACTACGGCGCCAACGGAACATGTCGTAGAACTTGCGAGAAAAACTCAAATCCAAAGCTCCTTGCTGACACAAAAACCTTAAATAAATATTGTCAAATTGTGTTGGTGAGAGTCGTTGCGTTGGGGCAAATATGTGACAGTAATGTGATTGGAATCGGAGATGACAGGTTGAACACTTCCAGCATTAGCACGTTCACACAGTGCTGCGTCTTCCATTTAGATTAGGGATTACCCCTCACTGCAATTATCTCATCCAATAGTTTGATTCTGCTCTCTCTGTCATTAAAGCAACCACTGAGGTCACACCTTCCAGCTCCCTCCATGTTAAGAGTCCCACTGAATATTGATTGAAAACCTGCTGCCTTACAAAGCCTTTGAATTCCAATCAAGGGTGTTTCATTTAGTGCCAAACACATACAAGTCCTCGAAGACACCAACACACACACATACTATTAATTAGATAGCCTCATGTTGTGTTGATATATAACCACTTTACCTGTACAGATGTGTGTTTGTAAGTGTTTGAAAGATCTGATTTTAAAGTACTTAGATGTTTTCTGAAATGTGCATTTTGTTAAATCCACATAAAAACAGGTGTGTCCCGGTACCAGCAGACTGATGACAAATGATCCCGTTTGAAAGACTGCCTCACTTTTATTATTTGGCCGCCCTGTTCACACACACAAATACACACAAATCATGATCATTAGCATTCTGTTGATCAACAGAGGCTTACATTTCCAGCTCTGTCCACCAGAAAGTTTAGAACTGAAGAAGCCTTTCAGAGGAGAGGTGAAATGCTTTCAGGATCTTCAACCAGTCCAGTTATCTTTGGATCAAGCTTCAAACTACACACAAACGTGCACAACCAATCTTAGGCAATAGCTCTTTGAGGTATCAGTAGCAGAGGGCCAAAAAGTCTGCAGATGATCACAGCTGAGGTTGTTATGTATCAGTATGTGAAGTGGGGGGAGATTAAAGAGGACTAAGGATGATTGCATTTTGGGTTTTTCTCCAATTGGCATGTTACATGTCAGCTGTGTGTGTGTGTGTGTGTGTGTGTGTGTGTGTGTGTGTGTGTGTGGGTGTGGGTGTGGGTGTTTGTGTGTGTGAAGTAGATACTTGGCTTCAGTTGACACTTGGTCCCATGGGAGGGCAGGTAGGAAGAGTGAATGCAGAGAGACACTGTAGATATAAAAGTACTGGTTTCTTTTCAACCCTTCATTCTCTTCTTTCAATCATCTTATTTTCTGTCTGTACATTTCTAATAACCTTGTTCACAGAGCTTCAGTGATACATGTTCCTGGGCTGTCAGAAATTAAATATTTAAAATGTGAGTAATTGCTGAATTTCAAAAGTTAAAAGCAATTAATAACATTTAACCTCATTATTCCCTTATTTAGTTTTTCAAAACTGTTTTCAAAGAGCAATAATGTAACTCTGACACCTAGTGTTTCATCTTTCCACACCCACTTTAAACTAAGATGCTGATGCAGGTTAGACATGAAGACGGCCTTTCTTGTGGCTGAAAACGAAATATCGGTGGGGAGCACCAGGCGGTAGGATTGCAATGTTGAAAATCTACTAACAACATTTACTATAAAGAAAAGCATGACAGATCCAAATCCACAGAATGTTATATAAAGTGTGAGTCACAGCTCATAAGCTCGTCGCTTCCAGAAATAAAGGCCAGATGTTTGATTCGTTATTCAAAATCTGTTGGGTCATTTCAAGTGTGCTCATCAATTTGTTATAATATGCATCAAAACCACCAAAATCCCGACCCAAGTCTGAGAGACTCAAACTCTGACAATTATTTATTACAACGTGAAAAGTATTTATTCGACATTTCTTATAGATAACAGTCACCTGTCGTCTTATTCTTATTCATGCAGATTAGTTTATCTGAGGCTTTAGTTTATCTTAGAGTATCTGTGGTCAGTCCCAACCATCACCACCATCACAACCATCACCACCATCACCACCATCACCACCATCACCAATGTCACCACCGTCACCACCATCACCACTGTCACCACCATCACCAACGTCACCACCGTCACCACCATCACCACTGTCACCACCATCACCAACGTCACCACCGTCACCAACATCACCACTGTCACCAACGTCACCACCGTCACCACCATCACCACTGTCACCACCATCACCAACGTCACCACCGCCACCACCATCACCACCATCACCGTCCCCACCATCATCACCACCATCACCACCGCCATCACCATCATCACCACCATCACCACCGTCCCCACCACCGTCCTCACCCTTGTTCACCCTGGGCACACGATAGCATAGCGATTATGTCACGAGTCCCATGTACAGGGACCATAGTCCTCCTCGCAGCAACCTTGAGTTAGAATCCGGCCTCGGCCCTTTGCTGCATGTCAACCCCCTCCCTCTCCTCCAAACCATTTCCTGTCTCCCTTCAGATGTTCTAGCCAACATAAGACAGCTTTGTAGAAGTGAAAGACCCATTTGAGCCTAAATGATGTTATTTTCTAATTAAGCCAACAGCAGCAAAACAACAAAGAAAAAAAAAACAGGGCTTTAAAAGACAAATATGATAGATGTCGATGTGAGGCAGCTCCAGCCTTAATCACCACGGGTCCAGACAGTGATAGTGTGCAGAAATGTGCCTCATTCAGTCCCATTAGTGACTATAACTGTGCAGTGAATCTGAATAATATGTCTGTAAATGACACATTTGAAAATAATTGGAAATTCAGTGCAAGAAGTGCATTCATTCACAATATGAGCCTCCTGCATACGAGCGCCCTGTTCTACTTTGTGTGTGAAAGTGTGCGTCTTTGTTTGTGTGTGTAAGCACTGACAGCTCAACACGTTGTGGATTCCTTCCTGTACACATGCAGAACACATCCAAAGAGAGTGTGTATGAGAGGGAGCTCTAATTTATTCAGTGGAACAGCAGGAGGTGGCGAGTGTGAAAGTCAATCATTTCAAAGTTTATTTGCTTATGCAACAGCTCTGTATTTTGATCGCTATCACCCTTCACACTCGGTTCAGTGAGAAATGATAAACCGACACACTGCGGGCCTTTGAACTCTGATGTGTGAATGGTATGTTGTTGATCTTTCTTGTGTGGCTTTTTGTTCACTCCAATCTGCTTCCTGTTTGTGTGTGTGTGTGTGTGTGTGTGTGTGTATGCATGTGGGGGTCTTTGAGGTGAATAATAACTTTTTTCTTATTACATTGGATACGGCACGGTGCTCCCAAGCTTTGCTCACTGGAGTTCAATTACTGGGTTCCCTCTGGCTCGCCTTTTATCACCAAATAAGTAGCTCCGCGATACTGTGTCTTTGTATGTGTGTGTGTGTGTGTGTGGTCAGAGCCACACAGTAACGACATGCAGAGAGGTTTCTATACACAGCATGTAGAAAACCAGCCGTCTGCAGCTTCCTGCACACACATCAGTTTGTGGAGAGGTTTGTTTTCATATGCAACACGAACACTGTGACAGGTCGTCACAGAAACATGCACACAAAACACAGGTGCACACTCGATACCTCTTTCGTTTTCTCCCCTGGTGAAAGCACAAGTGTTCTGCCTTCGTCTGGTTAAAAGCACTGTGTGCACCTCACTCATATCCACACACACACACACACACACACACACACACACACACACACACACACACACACACACACACACACACACAAAGACGCTGCAGTGCCTCTGAACCACAGGGACTGAGATTTGGGTCATCAACTCTACAATGAATGCCTGCAAAAGAGAGATAAATTGCTTCTTACTTGTTCTCACCTATTGTCATGTTGGTACACAGTTCTTCCTATAAAACCCAAATGCAGCACTTTCACTGAGCAACCTGGCGGATGGAAATAACGAGCACAGCCAGAAGCGAAAATATGGGGGGGAAAAACACTTCTGTTTCCTCTTACATGGATGTCATTTATAGATACATTTCCCAATCTTCATAGTTTGAAATCTTTCTGTCATAAGTGCAGTATATTTGTCTCGTCGAGTACCTGCAAGATGGAACACTTAAAAGGATTGACTCTTTACGAATGACATTTATCATCATTTTCATGGTCAGAATAAATGTGAAACAATCGAGAGATTACGTTTCAGCCTCGTTGAAAAAGCTTACACTTCAGAAGCACTGACATATAACCTTGTAACTTGAATATGATTGGCTGGTTGGTAATTCTAACAATGATTTCAAAATGAAGCATTTGAATGTCCTCTCATACTATTCATGCATTCATCTCTCTGCAATAGCTTCTTCTAAACTATTCTTTACAATTTACGTAGCACAAAAATCAACTTATAGGAAGGAGAACGTTATCGTAAAGTCCTCCTGTACAGAACAAATACCTTTAAATGTATCAATCACAATAAAGGTCAGAAATTAGCACTTTAAAAAAAACAATCATGCTATTTGGTCCCTTTAGGTGCACCGTAGGTAAAGTCAAAACAGTGTCTCCCTGTAGTCACAGTGATGGAAGAGAACGACCCTGAGATGCCTCTGAATGTCTGATTTCACTTTAAGTTATCCCACACAGCTCAGCTGACATCAAACATTTGCCTTTGTTACTGTTACCTTGACCTGATTTCACTAAATATTCAATCCCTAACAAGCTCCTTTTTCAGTGGGTAAGTTAATTTTGTAACCTTTGATCTAACGGAAGTTCATGAAATGGTAAACGAACTTGAGCTTGTTTATTTCTTTTCTAGTTTTCTGACGACTCAAAGCTCTTTGACACCGCAGGTCACACCTACACATTCACACACTGATGGTAGAGGCTGTAAAGAGTCCATCAGTATTAACTCATTCATACACAGTCATACGCCGATGATGAAGCAGCGGGAGCAACTTGGGGTTAAGTGTCTTGCTCAAGGACACATCTGACATGTTGCTGCAGGAGCTGGGGATCGAACCCCCGACCTTCCAGTTGAGAGACGACCGACTCTACCAGCTGAGCCAGAGCACCCCCATAATGTCTATCAAAATAAAAGCAGGTCCGATGCAACAGGATGTAAAGTACCCTTCCCTTGACAGTACAAAAAATAAAATAAAAAAGCGTGACGAAAACTAGTATGGAATGCAAAATAATGGCATTTCAAATATGGGATTAAAAATGTGATTAATTGCGATTAACTCTTGAAATACAGCGATTAATCACAAATTAAAAATTCTAAATGTAATAGAATAAGAGAATAACCAAAGTTGTGATATGTGGTCCTTGTTAGTGAGCAAGTTGGGTTGAAATGTGGCGTTCCTGGCCTTGGCAAATAGTTAATTTGATTTCCGTTCAAAAGCTCCCTCTGGGGCATCGAGTGGTAGAAAGCACAGCTGACCAGTTGACACCTGCTCCCATCAGATCTGTGCCAGTTGGTAGCCCCATGTGTTGGACTACACTGGCTCTGGGTTTTTGCATCAGGATTTAGTTTTTGTTTGTGTTTATTAATGCTAGACATCTGCTGTCATCTTTACCTACCCCGTTTTACTGTCCTAATATTAAAGATGCTTTATGAACATGTGAATCTTAATTGCTAGCTTTATTTATAGCTGTAAATGAAGTCTTGGGTTGAACTTGTCTACATCTACATCTATCTGCAATTTTCTATTTACATAAATGAATAAATACATGAGAAACAAACTCCCTCACATGCACATGAAGCCTTACGTCTATTTTCAAATGTGTGTATTATGCAGCCTACTTACACATAAGCCCCGCCCCCATCCGCCGTCCCACCGGGTGGCACAGCTGTCTACTGGATGTATTTGGCACAGACCCCCTAAAGATTTCAGATGGTGGGCTAACCTCATTACAGTTGGTGGGAGGATGCTACGGTTTGACAAATTTACTGTGAAACGGCAAAAATAGAAGAAAATAACCACTAAACAAGGATAGTAAGGAAGTAACCGGAGGCCTTTTAACTGCTTTTTAAAAGACGTGACGAGATGGGCAGGGACTTCCAGAGGGTCGGTGCTATGGCCTCAAACGCACGATCACCACGAGTCTTAAAATGTGTCTGTGGGACGGACAGGAGGTGAAGGGTGTCGGACCTTAGTGCACGGGTGGGTGAATACCGGTGAATGAGTTCTGACACATATTTTGGGCCTGACCGTGGATGCCTCTGAAAGTGAGGATGAGAATTTTAAACTTAGTCTTTAGGTTGATTTTCTTTTTTTTGAAAATATCAAGCAGTGTTAGTTCAACTCTTTGCACACCTTTATCTGGAGGTGCTTTTCAACTTGGTTCAATCAGATGTTGGCCTTGACTGACATTGCTCGTTCACCTAACACATAAAGGTATACAAAGCATTCACTTCTCTTACTTAAAATGCTTTAGCAAAAAGAAGAAGGAAGAATTTAGTCAATGACACATAAGAAGGGTCCGAGGAAACATCAGAGCGGTGGAATCAATCACTGTAGAAGAGAGGAGACAATAAAGGATAAAGACAGAAGGAAGGGAGAAGTAAAGAGCTGGTGGCGGAGTCGGAATAAGAAATATGAGAGGGAGAAGGAGAAGAGAGGCGTGCAAAAGAAAAACAGGGGAGGAAAAAGAGGAGCGAGGGAATAAGAAGAAAGAGAGGATTGGAAGAAGGAAGATAAACGATAGGGAATAGCTAAGAAAAGAGCGACTGTGATTCATGTCAGTTGTGCTGCTCTGCATCATCCTGCATTCACCATCAGCTCATGATCTACCACTGCTTCAGACAAGTGTGTGTTTGTGTGTGTGTTTGTGAGAGTGTGCGAGCACTTTATATTGCGTCGACTCTCCGAGGAAATGGTGCCAAGGTTTGGATAAGGATATAGATAAAGACAGGGAAGATGGGGTTGTAAATCACACACAAACACACAAGGCACCACATGCAGTTCGACCTTGACTCCGGCTGCTTCCCTCCACCTCTCCTGAACATGTTGTGTATTATTCTCCCTCTCCTGCCGATCCTGGAACCCGATGCCTATCTACTTTACAGGAGATAACGGAGCGCACACAAGAGAGGAAGACAGGATGGAGAGAGAGACCGAAAGAGGGAGAGATAAGAAGGGTGTGTGTGTGAAATGAAGAGAGAGAAATGAGAGTGGTTGTAGATGGAGAGTAAGAGAGGAGGAATGAAACCGAGAGGGGTCTGAATAATAGACAAGATATCCAAATAATAGATATAGAGACAGGAAAAAGTGATGTGCTGCACAGTGTGTCCTACATTTGTTCATTTTGCTGAAGAAGAGTCACAGATAGAAATCTATTGTGTGAATGTGAGTTTAGTGTTCATCTGTTTGTGTGTTTACCGAGGAGGTCTCATAAGCATGAATTGGGGGAAATCTATAACAAGACTTGATCCAACACAAGCAGCAGCCTCTGGAATTGAAAAAAAAAACCTGCAGCTCCTCGAATGTCCACTTGAGGCTGGCTGCAAAATCCCAGGAATCCCTGTTAGGTACCATATTAAAATGCCAATTCTAACAGCAGAAATAAACATTATTCACAGCCTGATTCAGAGAAGAAGTTTGATATCAATACCTCATTTCTGTATTGGTACACACTCTACAGGGGTTAATTAAAAAATAGAAGCCTTTAAGAAGCCTACAGTGATTCGTAAATGTGCATGATGGAGGCGTGGTTGGGTTAACTGACAGGTGGGTGAAGGGTAGCTGTTGGCTCCGCCTCTTTGCCTGCTATGAGATTGGTCAAAATTCAGACGGTCAGTATTTCCAATATGGTGATATGGCTTCAAAAAACTCCTCTTCAGAAACCAGTGAGTGACGTCACTAAGACTACGTCCATGTTTTATGTAGTCCATGGTCTAACTTCATCCATTTGGGTGGTACCAATAGAAATCTTTTTGTCTGTCAAAAAACGTTGAACACATATAGTTGGATTTTCTTAATCTGTACCATGCCGTGCTTAAGCATGATTGCATGGATCACCTTCATTATGGATTTCTTTTCTGTCCATGTTATGTACCCATGCTTGTGCTCGAGCTCGTGCATTAACTGTACCGTGCCGAAGCACACCTCTCCGAAGCGTGCCATGGCCAAGGAAGTGAGCCTTGCTTGAGCACAGTACGGAGCGATCACACCGGTCAAACGAACTGGACTTTAAGGGTGAAGCGTGCTTAGGCACGGTACGGATTGCAGGTGTGATCGCGCCCTCAGACAACTCAGATTCGTGATCCTGTTTATTTATTTTTCAGGTTCAAGGGACACTGTATGGATTAGTCACATGACGTTCACGGCATTTTTCACAAGTAGTGATACAATGTCCTGTATTTCATAATCTTTTTCAGGGATCTTTCCAAAGTTTGAATGATAACACTGGTGATACCACATGGGGTTGAGAATTAAGAGTTTAACATAAAGCCGCCAACACATGTGGATTTAGAGTTTGAATGACGTGGGTATTAACTAGGCAGGCAAGAGATCTTCAGATGCCTCCATTTTGACCATTTTGTGTTATTGGGCTGCATGGTGGTGTCGCCACACAGCAATCGCACAAGAAAATGCTCATAGGTGTAATTGTAATTGATTAGGTTACAGATGGATGGATGGTAGTGTTACTTTACATAAAAAAATTAAGCACACTTGTGGCACTGGTGGCCTAGTGGTTAGTTTGCGCCTCCCATGAACAGAAGCTGTTGTTCTCGAAGCGGGCATTTCCTGACAGGAAACCATGTTGTTTTTTAAACGAAGGGAGGCTGATATCCACTCACTCAAAATAACTCTATTTGCTACAACTGGACAGGACCTCAGGGCTTGTTGTAAAGCAGAAGGAAGAGTCAAAACATGGTTGGAGAAACACAATATTACAGAAAGGCTGTCAGGAATTAGCTGTTATATATGTCGCTGTACATCTGAATAAAGTTTTGAGTTTAGGACAAGACCAGAAATGGGGACCAGGGGTCCCATCTTACAACCTGCACTCGTCACGGGTTGCAGAAGCAGAGGGAAATATTCTATTCAATCTGGTCTTGGAATAGTGCAGTCCGTGAATTACCTTAAACTGAATGAGTTATGGTCTAGCATTGATAGAACATGATCTTATCCCAGCGAATCCTTTCACTCGAGACCTCTACACGTGTGTCCTTAATACAAACTCATTATACTGTATATGATGATATGAGGTTGCCATAGAAAAGAGATCAACTAACTGTGAGAATTAATGATTTGAGGTAGGAGATCTCATAAGGTCATAACAAATTTGGGCTTTTTGGATAGAGTTGGAAATCAGTGAGAGAGAGCGAGAGAGAGAGAGAGAGAGAGAGAGAGTGTGGGGAAGGAGCCTCAGGTCGGATATGAACCCGGGCTGCCCGCCCTCGAAGGACTTGAGCCCCAGGAAGAATGAAAGTTGAGCAAAAGATGTCCACAGACTTTTAAATGGACTAACAGTTCTGGCAAAGTGCACTGCCAGTGTCCTCTCAATGTCCTCTCCAGGTTAATGCCATGACCTACCCTTAGCTCCTTACTCTATTCATCATAGCTAGAAACCCCATAGACGTTTTTTTTTCTGACCCTGATGATAGCACATCAGTATGAAGTACAGTATGCCCTGGTAAAAAGTCAATGTGTTCCTGAGCAAGGTTTGGGAGCACATACGGTGTTTTGTGCAGCTCACGTCACTGTGGGTCTGTTGGATTTTTGTTGCAAAGACATGTTATTCAATGTCTTCATGTCCTCGTGTTCTCTCCTACTGTGCACCAAAGAGGCCGCTGCAGCATAGCCACCGCTTATGGAAGCACTCAATTATGTAAAGTAAGTGAAATGACTAACAGTGCATGATATTGCAATCAAAAAACATTGGAGTCGTGTTTGCCCTTCTGCATGCATGTGTGTTGCATATGTATGTGACCGACTGCCTCCTACACTAACTCTAATAATAAAGTATCATCCTCAGTGACTCATTCCAACGCCAACTCTGGCCCGCTGACTCATACATATCATACAACCAAAGCTCAAGTTCTTCCTCACTCTTAAATATTTCTAACTAATTCTGACCTTGAGCATCATTCCCTCGGCTAAAGGTGCTGTGGGTTTACTTAAAGCAAAGTGAGACTAATTAATCAGTAAGTCAATAGTCCCTTGGCTAAAGTAAACCTTTTTTTTCTTCTAAATGGGACTAATTTGTAAGTAGTTCAGCAGTCCCCTGGTCAAATCAGTCTGAGGTCGTCTCAAGATAAAATAGTGCAGCTCATTAGGACTCCAACAGTCCCGTGGCTGGGGCGTCCTCACAATAAAATTGGAACTAATTTGTTTGGACTTGAGAGTGTTCCCTTGGCCGAAGCTGCATCTATTATTTCCTCAACTAAAATGGAACTAATTCATTATGACTTCAAATGCCCCTTAGCTGAAGAAGATCTGGCCTTTTTGGGGAAACTGATTTATGACGACTCAGCTAAAACCGAAGTGTTTTAGGGGCTATTAAAATTAATGAAATGGTTACTAATAATGTCTCAAGTACAGGCTTCATTTGAAACTTCACAGTCATCAATATAGCCTCTAAATACTCGAGCAGGATGGGATGACCAGCGGTCATTTTCAATGAACTGGTACAAGAAAAGACAAGATGCAGCTAAAAATATAAATATGTAAACTCCTGCGGTTTATCTGAGTTTACCACAGACTGTAAATATTAATGGATGAAGCCTGAGTGACGTCAGCCATCTGTTCCTGCAGGGGGCTCCGGAGTCTCATCAGCAGCAGCCGCCATGCTGGAAATGCTGTCTCAGTCTAACTTTCAGTCAACCTAACGACAGGCTGAGAGCTGGAGCTGAGGCGGGTTTTAAGCCTTTTGACAAAACGTTACATCGCGTCCACCTGTCAATCATGTCAGCTTTGTGCCTAACTATGGATAACGCGTATCGTTCATAAAATCAAAACAGAGCCATTTAAAAATAATTCAGCCCCATACAGTGTGTGTCTGTGACAATAACTAATCAGACCTATTTGTTTTTTTGAACCAGGCTGTAAACATGTTTATTTATGCTGTAAAAAACGTATACTCGACGAACTACAGGATTTTGCACTTCATTTTTCAAGACCGGAGGTTGCCGCTTGGAGTTAACCCATTTGTTACACCTCATATCTCATGAATATGACCGAACAGGACAGTTTTAAGTGTCTAACATAATTGCAGCTACTCATGGTAACAAACTTACATCATTAAATGCAGAGAACACTCGCTCCTCACCTGAGAAAAATACTCTCTTTGTTCACTGTTTAATTTATAATCTTTCAAGTTGAAAAAAGAGTATAACACTGAATAATAGACGTTTGTGCAAAGACAAGTACGCACACAACTCTGGACCCACAAAGCCTGGACCGATAGATACACACACACAAACTGTGTGCTGCTGACTCATGGAGATTAGAGGAGAATAATAATCCTATTATCCTTGTTGTCTTTCCCCATGTCTTCTAGTACACTCGACAAGAGCAGAATGGATGTGTGTGTGTGTGTGTGTGTTTAAGCGGTAATGTAAGAGCATATGTGTTGTATTAGCATATCTGTGAGTGTTTATTCTCTTGCATAAGTGAATGGCACTTGCATAAATTTGTCTTGTTATTCAATGACGTTCAGAAGCGGACGTGCCAACCTTCACATCAACCACTGGTTTTTGAAATGTCCCATTCAGCCTGAAGTTTTGCCTGTTGCCTCTGTGGTTCTGCAGAGCGGGAGGAGACGGTGGAGTTTGGGACTAGTAGGGGGCTAAATTATCAGCTAATGCTAGCCTGAGAAAGCTAGTCTTTTTCCAGTAGGGATCAGAAACCAATCTCTTTAACAGAGATGCTTATTTTGGTTATGCTGTCAAGGTTGTTTGAGGAACCTTAACCTGTTAATTATTTTTAACTCACTTTAAATATTGTTATCATTTAAGCTCTGTGGGCGACTTCTGAAATATAAGAACAGCCCTGCAGGCTCCAGTCTCTTTTAACCGTGAAATATACTAAAGATTAGCGTCATTAACACAGAGATCTCTGTTATGAAACGTCTGTCTCCTCACTGTGCTTCTTTATTATCATACACTTGTGGGTCACATCTCTGGATCGAGTCATTTCAGCATGTTGAGACGTAGATTTCGCATTATAACGGGGTGATCCGACTTCAGAAGACAGTGAAAACTAAGCCAGCTTGAAAAAAAGGTAAGCATTTGTTTTACTACAGTAGGTGGGCCTTTCATTATCTCTAAAGTTCAGGGCTAACACGTATGCGTCTGTGCTCAAGTTGGGGTGTTTGGAAACATCTGGCTAAGATTGTGCAAAATACAAACAAAAGGTATCTAAGAGATCCTGCTTTTGCTTTCATTATATTGCATAATAGGCTGTCGTTCCACCAACTCTAAGTCTGACCGGGTCTTGTCCAAAACCAACGATGTTGGCGGTGGGTTTTGTGTTGTTGTGTTGTATGATGCAGCAGTGACCTCCATAATTCAACCAGGCGTCTGCTCGTCAACATAGTGGGAGAATAACTGTGTATGTATGTGTGAGCATGCAAAAAGTCCAGTTAGCAACGTTAGCACCAGCACTAGTCTGGTTACGTCTGCCATCGCACTAATCTCATGTCCACAAAAGTGACAGCGTCGCACAATGAGGTCAAACGGAGGAGCGTTTAAAGTGACATGAAACGCTGTTTGATTGTGTAAAGAGGTCTTCTTTACATCTACGAGTGGACTAGGCCTTAGACTTTACAAATTTGCTTTTTGCAACCAGTGGAGTCGCCCCCTGCAGGCCATTAGCAAAATGCCGGTTTAAGGCACTTTCACATTGGCTTAACTCGCCACTTTTCTTTACCACCTCTGTGAGATATTTCCTGGTAGTAGTTTTCTCATGATCATGATTGTACCACAGTTTAAGCTGCTTCTTCTGCCTATAATACACAACTGTAAAACATTTACACTTTTTGTCAAACACCAAATAAATCACAGGTCCAGGTTATTCCCCTCCCCAATGAGTTAAGCTTGAATGTGCTTCCCAGTAGCTAATGGTCTAATGGCTATAGAGGAATATATCGGGCCCATAATGTCCATTAGAGTCAATGGAAAATCTATAGTTGTCATATGATAGACTTAAATGTGGGCTCTAAAAGCATCCAAATGTTCTCCCTTTCTCTCTCTCTCTTTTTCAGCGTTCATCCCCTGCTCGACCCGCCCTCTCTCATCTTTCTCTTTTACCACGTCTCACTCTCTGTGATAAATGTCTCTTGCCCCCGGTGCCCTTTTTTCTGCACTGATTGTTTTTCTATGCTGGTTACCACCCACGTTTTTCTCCCTTTGCTTTGATAGTTTTCTCTTGAAGACTTTGTACATCCTTACCGTTTTTTCCCACCACGATCAAATTGTTCAAGTAGCCTCCGTGTTGATCTCGGTCCTTTGCTGGTTGTCCACGGGCTAAATATCCTCAATAGCCCTTTTAAACATATGGCAGAGGGACGGGCAGAAATGGCAGCTAAATTGTCTCATTTTAGACACACACACACACACACACACACAAAACAATTACCCACAAAGGTGCAGACGGTGATGGCTCACTACTTGACTATTGCAGCTAAGTGTTGACCTATTGACCGTGAGTCCGTGGTATGGCTGCTGATGACTCTATCTTCTACCTCAGACTCTCTCTCTCTCTCCCCCTGCCGCTCTCTCACTCAATCCATCAATACCGCTCTCTCTCCTTCGCTCCCCCCCCCCTTAGATCAATTCCCACCTCTGTCTTACTTTCTCTTGTCTTTGTTCTATTCAGACGGCAGTATCTGTCTTATTCATGCAAACAAAGCAAATAGTTGTCGCTGAATTTCTATCTGGGAATCAAAAGACTGTAGATTCTCACACAATTAGTCCTCCGACAGTCGTGCAAAATCACACACACCAATCCGCACAAGCTTTACGACAGGTATGCTTTATTACACCTAGGCAGTCCCTGTAGATTTAAACACAAATCGAACACAGTAGATCGCTGTGTTTCCTGTGTGTTGCATCCACACTTTTCTATGACTTTGTTTTGGTTCCCATGACAGTATGCTTTAAACAGAGATGGTTGCTATAGTGATTTGATATAACCTACAGTAACTTTAGCATTTAGCACTAATGCTTCATCTCAAGTTTGTGTTTTTCTTTGTGTCTCTTCGTGTTCTTTCGTTGTTTGTTCTCTCATGTCAAATGAAATTGAGTAATTCTTCCACAGTGAGTGGTCCTTGATTCAGTTTGTTTGTCAGTGTACGCTCTATTCAGTGTGCACGTAATTGAACAAAAGCCCTCTCTACTTTGTTGTAATGCCATACATGTGGACGAGAGTCTTCAAGATCCAGAAATGATCAAACAGTCTCTTTGCCTCTTACTGAAAAAGTCGTCTCTGACAGAATATATAGTAAACTTTGAGTGATAGAGTTTAATTTAGCAGATAAATGATAGTTGTATTGAAGGATATAAATTATAGAAAAGATACCTACAAATCCAATGCATGTAAGTGAGGGGCGTGGCTTTTGAGGGAGCACAGAGGGGAGGGGGTGGGTGCAGAACGAGCATCGAGGGATACTTTCAAAATCATGTTAGTTTAAATTGCTCAAATGTTGTGTAAGCTGTAACGTAGCTGCCCGCCACTCCACGCTCCTGCTCTTCTACCCCGATGTACACCAGCACAGTCGGCTGATAGCGTCTCGCAGCACAAGACTGGTTTATAACCACTCCACCACTGACAAGGAGTCAGTGGTTCCATCAATCTCTCAGCAGCGATGTGACCAAGACAGTACACCACACACTAACAGATTCCATTCATAAACAAGCAGAGTCCTGATTCTCAAAACTGAAAATCTCACTTGATCTCTCATTCTCAAAATTAACTTTAGAGTATATATTGAAGGCAGGAAGAATTAGCAATAGCTGTTGGACAACTTTTTTACTGAAAATAGGCCGTAGGCAGATGTTTGCAGCCACTAAGACTGACATCCATCATGACACACAGATTTCAAAACAGATGCAACAAGGGACAACACATTAGAGAGAAGGAAACTATTTAAAACTAACTAAAAAAACCAATGTGACATTGTTTACCTGCAGGGACTGTGATCCCGTGTTTACCCATGTTTAATGACTTTCAATGCTTTCTGAGTGTTTTTTTTGGCGTAAGAGTAGTCGACTGGTCTGAATTAAAATTTGCATTTTGCAAAATTAAATTTGCATTCCCATCTTTGCTTTGCTGAATGTCAGTCAAAAGCCATTTCTGTGTGTCTGCACCGGAACTGTAGAGGTTGCTACTATCAAGTCATCGTTGAATTTGATGAACTACTGGAGGGAGAACATATTCAGTTATTAACTCACCCTGTTATTTACTGAATCAGCGTTTGCCTCCTTGTCTCCTATTGGCCAGATATAAGTATAGCAGTGTCAACAGGTGCAAACTTCCTATGATCATATGATCTGTCTTTACTGTTTAAAGTCTGTCTGATCCTGTCCTTGATGATTCTGTGTCGTGGTATATGTTGACTCCTCTTTAGGTTTGGCATCAGTGAATGTAGCCAATCATTTTATCTTGTGTTTTATAGCTTTGGTGCCCCTGTGCGACAATTTGGCTTGCATGTGTGCAGCAGCAGTTGGATAAACATTGTGAGCTGCCCAACATAGTGAGCGGTCCCTGATGGGAACGAGCTGGCAACAGGGGTTAGTGTTGATTCGCCTCAGTTGCTTTATGTTACAGCTCCAACGGGCCAACCACCGCTTGGGACCCGGTGGGTAAAAGGGGAACAGCCTCCTCTGACCTGCATGTTAAACAGCCTAGACATCACAGACGGTTTGAACACGGGTTCTAGGATTTGTACGGTTTTATGGTCCAGCCTGGTGTGTGTTTGTATTAAGTGTGAGGTAACTTTTTATAGTACCATCTAGTGCTTGTAAAAAGAGGCAGTTTTATCTTCACACTTTGTTGGAAGGTGTTTACTCTTCTGCTCCGTTTTTTGTCTCTCTTCTTCCTCCTTTCTCTGCTCATACACATGCTTTAGGCTCTTCTACCTCTTGTTACTATCTGAAGAAAACACATTACATATTTGGTCCTCGTACATGTAACTATGTTTAGAAAATCAGCGAGGTTAGTTTCGCCAGCGGCGATGTGTCGTTAGGGAACAAGTCGGCTCTGAGTTGGCCACAGGCATACCACGCACTGACTGGATGCTGTGTCAATTTGTGTGCCATGCAACCAATCAGATGCAATAACAGAAAAGGATCAGGGGGAGCGAGGATGATGGTGTGAGACGAGAGGAGCGCAGAGGATACAACACGTCATGTAAAATAGTGTTATACGGTTTGGTGTAATTACAATTATTCATTTCAGTAAAGTTCATGCACACATTTCAATCACAGGTCCAAACTTTGCTTAATTAGGCTGATGTAATCAAATGAAGAATCGTTTTGGAGCAGAATGAGCCAAAAGATGTGGATAACTTATAAGAAACAGAATTACCATCACTAATGAAAAATTGGCGATAGTTTTTGGACAACTTTTTACTGAAAATTCACTTTGTAAAATGAATAAAACTGTGCATGAACATGGGCTGTAGGTGAGGACAAATGTTTTAGTACCAAGGAGGGAATCAAGCCCAAAATTGTCATGATTCTGTTTTAGTGTGAACCCAACTTAGAGCCTGTGTCCACGACTCACAACCTCCCTTTCAGAGCGCTTCTCACCAGGGCTCATTGTTGCTATAGTTACGAAAGTTAACTTCTGCTTCCTTCAGTAATGTCCGTTAGGTGTGTTTTAGATAGCTCTGTGTGCTTAATGTTTGCCTTCAAGGAAATATCACAAAGGAAACAAGAAAACGATGTAAAGGAGTCGTGTCCTGACATCAGCAGCAGCTCTACACCTGGAAACCGTTCCCTCCAAGAGACGAGTCGGACTAGCGTCTCCTCCGCCATTGTTGTTGACAAAGCTGATACCAGAAGTCCCACCCCTTCTTGATTTGATTGGTCAGTGAGGAAGAAGCAACATTGATGAATCGTTAAAAAACAGCTGACACCGAGGGCGTTTAGAAGTCAGGATGGTGAGTGCTGGTTTGTATTGAAAACGCCGACTGTGGACACACGCCCTTAAGTGTATCTTTGCACATTATAGAAACAGTTATACATTTGTTAAATCCGATAGCTTTCACTCAGGGCAATAAAAGGATGACTTGACTTTTTGAAAAATGTAAACTATCTGAAGGTGAATTTTTATATGAAAACACAGACATTACAAAAGCAGGTGCTCAGAGCGAGAGAGGGAAGTCATGCAGAGAGATGTGCAAAACATCTACTCGTCTATAATTACAGGCCTGCCTCGTTGTATAGCACGTAATGTCCACAGAGGCTTTTATTTTGAGAATAATCATCAAATGGTTGCATAGAAACTGGCTCCTCTGGGATAATTGATGGAAATACTCTGTTCATTTTGACTGTAAGTTTACCACGCTGCTGACCCAGAAAAAAGTTCTGTGAAAGCATCCAGATGACCTGGACGCTGTGTAGGTCTGTATTTACTCCATGTATTATAGATGGAGTCAGTTATACAGAACACATCAGGTGGGCCGGTATCATTACCTACCGCAGGGGCAGACAGCAAACATGTATCTGCTGAGTAAATATTAGGCTGCTTGGACGGGCATGCAGTGGTTGCCAGGGTAACCGGCCCGTATGGGATGGATGCTGGAAACTAGATGCCATATTTAGAGTATGCAGCCAGACATTTTTCGCCTTCTGTGGCGGGTGACTGAGAGATTGATGGAACCACTGACTCCTTGTCAGTGTGTGTGTGTGTGTGTGTGTGTGTGTGTGTGTGTGTGTGTGTGTGTGTGTGTTTGAAATCACTTCCCAAACTCGCCAAAAAGGAGAACTGTATATGAACCGTGGCTCTGCTTTTCTCCCTGACTCGTCTCCATGCTGTGAAGACAGAAATCTAGGCCAGGGCTACAGGGGCAGAACAGACGGACCGTCAAGGCTCGTACTCTTTTCCACGAGTCACTCTCCTCTTTATTGGCTTGAATGTTGAATGAGCACTAATGACGGGCCATCTAAATACTGTTCAACCTACTGTGAGGAGCTTTAACTGGTTATGAAACAGACTGGAATTTATCCTGATGCCTCCGTATGACCTACATCATCAAAAAAAGGACCATTCTGGGTATTTTTTAAATAAAGGGATTTACAGTCTGTCAGCGTCATTATGCAGGAAATACTGAAACTGTTGGATATTGGTACATGTCTGTGTTGCTGTCAGTTATAGTTCTTTGAAGAGTCGGCAGGTCAGACCTTAAAAGAATTGAATTTAAAATGCAGCGTGTGACATCATGAAGAAAGATCAAGAAAGGCTGAGACCGCCCCACTGCCAGGGAGAAAGAGATAGAAATGAGGAACTGTAGTGCTGTGAATGCTGGAAACCAATTATCTACCAACAGTAGATTGTCCTCAGGGACCACTCGAAGACCAGCACGGGAAGATTTGCCCTCACATGTGTGTGTGTGTGTGTGAGAGAGTGTCAGGGTATGGACCTTGTCTGAATCTGTGTCTGGACATGGCAGCAGAGACAATTATAAGTTAAAAGTTCCAATTCTGGGTTGTTGTTTGAGATCCAGTCTAGGGGGAGAAAGAGAAAAAAGAATTTGTGTGTATTGAAGAAAAATGTTCTACACGGTGGCACCCAAGCTGTCATGATTCACTCTTAGTTTGTTTATCCCTTACTTTGTTGTTAAGTTGTCATTTCCTGTTTTATTTTGTAATTTCCTGTCCTCATGTGTCTCTATTCCCTGTGTGTATTTTCCTGTTCTTATTTCTGAGTTCATGTTTTAGTGTTTCCTGTTTTATTTTGAAATGTTCCCCCTCTTTGTTTGGTGTCTAGTTTGACCTCTTGCCCCTCTGTGTGTTTTCCCTCCAGTTTTGATTGCCCTCATTGTCCTCACCTGTGTGGTGTCAGTCTCACCTGTGTTTCATCCCCCTGTGTATTAAGCGGGTTCCTTCCTTTCAGGGGATTCCTGTGATTTTTCTCTTGTTTGCTCCTTGTGTTTTTGATCCTCTTCAGTTTGGATTGTTCTGTTGGACTTGAAAGAAGTAAGCCTTGTTTTTGCCTTTTAGCTCAAATAAATGTTTCAGGTTGTCTGCCATTGAGTCCAGAACCTTCGAATATTCACATGCGACATAAAAACCAACACAACTCCAAAGGTGATCATCTACAGTTGTAAAAACTAGCTTGTTTATGTTCCATTGTCAAAATTCAAAAAAGACACGAGCATGAAAAGTCCTGCAGTTCAGTTAAAGTTGATTCTGGGTGCTATGATAAGAGTCGAGGGTGTTTACAGAGTTTTTTTATTATCATATTGACAATCTGGAGTTGTGAGCAGAGGACGCAGTGTACCAGACACAGTCAGCCTTATTGACTATATAAAATCCTGTTTATGAGTCCTGTAAACTTCCTTGAAAATAACCGTGCGGGATGATGGGGAAGGTTTCTGTCTGCATATGAATGGAGGGTCGGCTTTGTGTGTGTGCGGGAGGCAGAAGGTGGCTTTATTTGTTTGGGCAGTAAGGTGCAGTTGTGTGTGCTGAGATTATGTCTTTGTTTATGTGTTATACGTGCGTGTGTGTGCGTAGGAAACTTTAAAATGAAAAAGAGGCGTGTGTGTAACACAAGCAGTAAAAACTGTTTCCCCTCAACTACTTCATTTCCGGCGAGCGTTGTAAAAACGTCAGCAGCCTATTTTTATTTACAGTGACATCAGGTCAGATGGATGTGACGTGACAGAGCCCCAAAAGTGAAGCTCAAAATATTTAGAGCTCCCCCTGCTGACTGGATGCAACCCAGATCATAAGCTCCGCCTCCCCCATGTTCACAGAGGGGACATTGGTTGAACTATAAAATCAAACATACATTTGATGCTAAAAAACCAAAGGGTTCTAGGTATGATTGACAGCTCTGTTGACAAGTGAGGCTCCTGCAGTGCTGGGTGGCAACGAGGAAGAACAATGAGAGGAAACGTCACAAACACGAGTCGTTGAACTTTCCATAACTGCGAGCGTCTGCTTCAAACTTATAAAAGAATCTGTTCTACCGTGGACTGTACCCACCTGAGGCATCATTACTGTTTTACCTGTAAGTTAAATGTGTTTGTGTTAGCAGA
Organism: Tautogolabrus adspersus; assembly: GCA_020745685.1. Classification (NCBI taxonomy): domain Eukaryota; kingdom Metazoa; phylum Chordata; class Actinopteri; order Labriformes; family Labridae; genus Tautogolabrus; species Tautogolabrus adspersus. The sequence continues at coordinate 2,319,721 of CM036537.1, forward strand.
AAAGAGTGTGATGTCAATACTATGAGGCCATCGACCAGCTCGGCCTCCAAATGACGCCACCAGCGCAATATGTCAACACCATAGATACATATGGATCATTTGCCTTAATCTCCTCTGACTGCTGTACAAAAGTGAAGACAAAATACTCCTGTGATGGGTGCTGTAATATCGTGCATTTTGAGCCAGAGTCTGCGGAGTAGGGCTAGAAAGAGGAGGTAATGTCAATGTCCATTTATTTAGATTTTTCTAGGTTCCTGACCTGTACTAAAGCCAGTCGGGAGAGCACTATATGTTTACTAGAGGCAATGCTTTGTGCTGTCCATGCTTTATAGAGAATGGACAGCATCTTGTAGAGGGGGTACTTTAGCCTCTGTGTGTTCAGCTTGAATAAGGCAGAGATGCGATGTCCAACTCTATATCCTGTCAATGGGTCAGCCACAGCGACCCGTGTATGGACAGATTTCCTGTAGTTTTCTGCAACATAACTCCTCAGAAGCTCCCTCTGTCCTCTCTCTGTGTCTCTGAAGGACGGACATCCCCAGTGACGCTGGACCTTGATCGATTTTTGGGTCAGAGGGTGGAGGACAGAGGAGCGAGGCGTTCTTGTCTGTCAGATGTTATTGCTTGAAGTTGATGACAGGTGCTGCCCCCCCTATAAAATGTCTACAAGACATATTTCCTGTACCAGGCCCATCAATTATTGGTTTGTTTATTAATTTGTTCAGTCATTCCTCTTAGAGGACTGAATGTATGCCTTGGAGGACGACGTTTATCACTATGATCTATACCACACTGAACATTGAGTTTTGTCATGGAGCTTTTTGAGGCCTATGCATGCATAGAATTACTATTTCTTGTCATGCTCTTTTTGTATGCAAGTCTCTTATGTGTGTCTATATGTGTACCAGATCCTATGGAGTCTATCTGCCTCTGTGACTGCATGTTTACCTAAAGCAGAAGTGGTAATCAGGCCATGCATATGTATGAGGGTTTGCGAATGCTGCTCTAAACGTTGCAGAGGCGTTCCTACGACATTGCAGATCAGAGTTTCTAAGCGTTATGCTTTGCTTCCGTATCACTGGCGTGCCAATGTTTAAGAAACACGGTTATAATATATGTGCATTATGTGGGGCTTTTGTTTGCATGATGGAGCTCGGTTTTATTTCTATAGATAGAACACAAGCACATCAGTGTGTTAACAGATGCACAAGTTGTAGGAGAGAAAGAGAGACAGGGAGCGAGGGAGCATTGTTTTCTTGAGTTCAAAAGCAGACAGTCAAGATGAGAGTCGAGGATAACAGTTTTTTGTCTGTGTGTGAGGATGATGATTGTGCAAACTTGGCGATGTCTGATTATCATTGCCGAGTTAATAATACCTCATCTGTCTCTGTTGAAACTTCTGCCTGGCTACAGGAAACATGGCCAGGTTAGAATGAATGAATTCATATTGATGCAGAAATTAATTGAGACTGGTGTTGGTTGCTAAAAGAAGAAAAAAAAGATGCCTTTGATTTGAACAGTCACAGGGTTTTAATTCCTCTTTCCTTTGCTATTTGCATAATGTAGAGATCATTTCCTGCGGTGGTTGAAATATTTAGAAATGTCTCACTAATTGCAATTTCGGGTAAAAGTGCAGCAGCAACACACAACTTGTAATTCTAGGGAATAAAACAAGAAAGCTAGTGCCACAACTTCTCCCTCTGTGGATCTGAGTGTGTTTCTGTTATCAGTCTTTAAAGGTACCTTACAATGGCCTCCTGTTTGTGATGTTTACGGCTCTTGCTACGTTTCCTTCCTGCTGTTTGTCTCTTATTTGACTTTTGCCGGTTTTGTGTCTCAGAAGACAAAAAAGTGTTTCTGGAGTGTTGTGGCAGCAAAGGTAGAAACTGGGACAAAACGCTGGGGACGCCAAAGCAAAGTGACTAAGAGTAATACGTTTACCCTCAATGGATGAGCGAGCGACGAGTAAACCACCTGTGAGTGAGTTTTAACCCAGGGGCCTGCTGTTTGTGATTTAACTCCTAAATGAAAAACAAGTGACCAGCGGAGATGGGAAGCGTAACTCTCTGCGAATCAGTCGTGGCCTGTGGGGGACTTTTTTCACAACCATCAACGTTTCCGTAGGCTGAGAGCTCAACTAGCGTAACTGTAGCTAGCAGGATGCTAACTCCACGAGGAATCAGAGAGAGCGACACAACTTATACGACTTATATTCTGGGTTTTTAGGTACATGGCCTCTTTCTCGTTCTTTGTGTAGTTATGTTGGTATTTTGTGGGAAACTTCACGTATTTGAATTTGTAAGTCTAAGTTAAAGAGTTGTCCTGAATATATCCTTAGCTTTATTACTTGGAATGCAAGTACAATGTAGAAACAATACAGAGACACAAAAAAGAGTTAAACAGACATTTCTCCTGGTGGCCGGCCCTCCTGTGGCGTTCTTCTGAACTTCGTAGCTTGATCCAAAGGTAGCTGGACTGGTTGAAGATCTTGAAGACGTTTCACCTCTCCTCGGAAAGGCTTCAGTTCTAAACTATCTGGTGGACAGGGCTAGAAATGTAAGCCTATGTGGATCATTAGCATGCTAATAATCAAGGATGACTCAGATCAGAGAAGTTAGCTAAGTCGTTGACCTAGTTTCGCCTAGAGTCGTTACCACCCCCAGTCGTCTGTGGGTCATTGGAGTCACAGTTTCCAAACCTACAAATTTACCACGACCTGGATGACTGAGAACCTACACAGACTTTGTCTTCAGTTGTAGTCGTTACAGTTTCATAATCTTGGTACGTTGGAATTTGAAATTCAAGGTTGATGAATTCTCTAAAGATCCCTGTGGCAGATTGTTAATTAATCATGGTGAGATTCAGGGATGTCCCTTAATCCTGGCTGATGTAAACACGCCTCACAATAATGATTCATCTTCATCAAATTAGAACTCTGGCTGCAGGAATCAGCAGATTGGCAATTACCTTATAGTCGCTGATGGGGATTTAGATTCACTGTCAGGTAAAAGGAGTTAAAGGGATACTTCACCCGTTGAAACATGAATCTGTAGTGACATTGGGTCATATATGTAGTAGAAATGTGAAATAAATTTTGAAATTGGTGCCTTCTTGACCGAGAAAAAGGCAAAAAGTGTATTTTTGCGTTTTCTCTGCAAAGACACATCTCCCAGAATGCACAGCACCGCAGGACACTCCCGCTGAAGGAGAGGTGCATTCATGTGGTATCGGAAAAATGAGATTCCGAGTTGTAAAATGCAAATGAAACACCTGCTCATTCGGTTTTGTGTTTTGTTAACATACTTTTTATTCAGGCACGTATTGCACATCAACTTTTTGCTAAAATATAACTTGATAATAAGATTTCTCCGAGTTGGGAAGTCGGAAGAATGACTTCCCGACTCGGAAACTTATACCTCCCGAGCAGCACCTGAATGCAGCATTACTCACGGACAATAATACAGCAGTTTCCACAACTGATTCAGAGATTTCTTCCATAAGGAATTGGCATCTTGGAAATTCCTGACAGAAAACAGACTATATGTCTGTGTCCATAGGCAAACAGTGACAGCACCGACACCACAAGTCTGCCCCGGCTCCTTCTTTTCTCTCACAGCCTCGGACCTAGCATGCTAGGCTAGCTAGCCTGCCTGTCGGCACTCAGCAGCCAGCTCGCCGCTACATTGCGGCTCGTAGAAAGAGCCACACACATCCGATTCAAGCACAAGACCTTCAAAATCCCCTTCAGTCATATCAGTTTGAAGTTGAAACATACGTTTTTCTTCATTCTCGGTCCATATTAGCTTATCCGTAGAGACACCCAGCTTGAGCCCGGCTCAGGCTCCCTGTCTCACAGCCGCTGTGTCTGCAGAAGGCACCTGGCAGCAATATTGCGGGCGGCTCGTAGAAAGAGCCACGAACATCCGATTCGAGCACAAGACCTTCAAAATCCCCTTCAGTCATATCAGTTTGAAGTTGAAACATACTTTTTTCACCATTGTCGGCAGATATTAGATTTCTAAATAGAGCCTGGTAGCATAGCCTTCAAGCAAGATGGCGGATGTTAAGTTTCGATTCTGGCATTGAAGCCCCGCCCACTGATCTGTGATAGGTCTGTAGCTTCAGTGGTTGAAAACATGAGGAAATAGCAATGTAGTTTTAGCCTGCTAACCCGTGCTAACCATAGCCTCCGCGAGTGACGCAATATGACGATTTTTGCGTCTATTGAGGAGGCATCTCAGAAAAGAAAATACAGATTTTTCCCGTCTCAGGGGGAAATGAGGGCTGGATGCAAGACCATTCAATAAAAACACAAGTTTACTACTGATACAAAGCTTAATGCAAATGGGTGAAGTATCCCTTTAACTTTGCTTTCGTTGTGAGATAATAGTTTGTGTTTTAACATTATTTTTGTTGACCTTGAAAATCCTCTTTAAGGAGCAGATGATGGCTGACTGGGGGGGGGGGGGGGGGGGGGGGGGTGTTTACGTCGTCTGTCGCATTTACCACAATGGTTATCGACTTTCGAGTGTGCATGAGCTTGGTTTTAATTCCCTTTAAGGCCCATCCCCTCTTAGGCCCTAGCGTTGTGTTGCGCTGTCCTAACTCTGTTTATCTGCTGTGTTTTTGTGTCCACTGCTGTAAATCAAATTTCCCTTCCAGGGACAATAAAGGTCTGAACTGAACTAAACACAAACTGTCCTCAGAGGAAACTTTGGTCCCTGTAACACTGTTTGAAGATGAAATGCCAGGCGAGAAGTTCTGGTGGGGGGCTCGCAACAGTGAAAGCGACCGTAACTCTCCTGGTCGCTTTTTAGCTCCAAACTGTGTTCAAGGTATCCATGTTTTCCTTTGAATAAAGTTTGTGTATTTAGATCAGAAAATGCAGCATAGAATTGTTTCACTTCTCCAACTTTTAAATTTCACGACCAAATCTACATAGTGCAGCTTTAATGCATAAGAAGGCTGACCTCTACAAAAAGGTCAACCAGATTAATCATCCAGTTTGGCGTCTCAAATCTGAGACTTTTGTCCTTTGAGAAAAACATTTGTTCCCCACATAAGGGTGCTTATCTGCAGTGACCTCCACAAAGATCAACATGAAAGGATATCAAACTAAAACTGTTTGTAACTATCCCTGACTCTTTTTACATTTGTCTGTTGATTTGACTCAAAAACACAACTGCCACGCACATGTTGGTCTCTAAGTAACCACACATCAGTGTTTCCCACTCATAGACCACGGGCGAGCCGTACACATATATTCATAGCCGCCCAAGAATATTTCGGACCTTTTTTTTTGGGAGGTTTATCCGTAAGAATCACAATGCGTGCCAAGTGGGAAGAGAGGGGGACAGAGAGAGAGAGAGAGAGAGAGAGAGAGAGGGGAGGGACTTACGATCAGGTGAACTGAGGGCGTGGTCATATTTTCTTGTCTTTGTTTGACTTTTTGTGACGTCTGCTGTAGATACATCGTCAACCTTACGATTACGACCTTACGAGCCCTCTCACAAAATTTGCCATACTTCGCTGGCAGAGCGGTAAGATGTGCGTGATGCTTTTTTAGCCTTGCAGCGCCCCCCATTCCCACTTTGGGAATCACTGGATCAAAGAGTGATAGGTAGTAATAATTCAATCAGCAGGCTCTCAGCTGATTACAGCTCAGGTGTATGACTTCAGTTCTTCTCTATGAGTTTCTGTAGGCTCTTTTTGCTGTGCATACCTTGAGCACTTATTTCAGCTGGATGTGTTTTTACAGAGAACATAATGATTCATGAGAGTTTAGATACCACTAATGTAACCCTAGTTTCCTTTTCGACATGTGCAGAAAGCAACAATGAGCTTCTAATGTGTATTCCAGTTATCAGAGAGCACTGTGTGACAATAATACATGCACACACTGATTTCATTATACACTCGGCATAAGTGAATTTCACTTCTGGAAAGTGTCTTCTTCAGCAGTGTGGAATCAAAGAAAGAAATAACAAAAACTCGATAAGTCACCATCACACAGAATTTAATCTCATTCTACATTTGAACTGCAGCGCTTCAAACTTTCTTTCTTTCTTTTTTTTTTCCTGCAGCCCGCCCGGGGAATGAAATTGGGTAAATTAATCCTCTCCTGAGAACGCACACACTTTAAATCATGCTAATACCTTTTGTCAAGTGGGGACCCGTCAGGGGGAAAAAAAAACGCCTGAGCTCATTTTGGTTCTAATACGCTGAGAAACGACATGCTGGATTGATGAAAGAGTTTTGATGACACCGTTTTGAACTGCAGTGTACTTGAGGTGATGAGAAAAAAGGAACGCCTGATTCCCTCACATGCAGAAAGCACATTACCATGCTACTGTTTTTTTAAGGTCCACAGCGACTTCTTAATTGCCGGTTAGACGGCGTTCCTTATTGATAACGTCTTCCTCTAAGTTGTTCCCCTGCGCACTTCCCATCATCCTCCTGTGTAATCCATTACGGCTTCTTCAACCATCCAGTTGTGTGGGTGCAGCACCGCTAATCGATAGCCAATAAAGCCAGATCAATTGAGCTTACAGAGCAATCTAGACCTCTAAAGACCTTGTCCGTATTAATGTGAGAAACTAGGAGCGCCTATTTTTAGTGCGTGGCTGCACCCTGAGGACTCGGGAGGTTATGATGAACCTGTCGAGCGACTGCAGCAAGTCAGGGAGTTGAGTCAAATCAGTAATTTGACTGTTTACGCAGAATCCCAATGGTTGTGTGGTTGTGCTGCAGTTTCTCTGTACTCAGGTGTTCAGTAATGAGCGCAGTCGATACAGCTCATGAGCTCTTCTGGGTCTCTGTGTTTGATTGGCTGCAGCCCACGCTGGATCCACCAACCACAAGCTTTTTGATAACAATAACTATGTTTGATTACTCTTTATTGACTATATCTTATGATGGTGAAGGCAGGATCTCTACTCGGCAAGTGGTTAAGTAATGACTGAAGCAATTAAAGTCAACTGGTTAAAAATCAATGAGCACTGACGGGAAGGGTCGTAGCTCAGCGCGCCCGTTACTCGGCGTCCCCGTTACTCAGGGTGGATGGATGGTAATGCATGGATCAGATTTTGATACTAATCACACAGGATGTAAAAGCAACAATATGTCCACCTTAAAACAGCTGTTTCTAAGGTCACTTTGATAGTATGATAACTTTCAACAGGGAGATAGTGTCTCTCCCATGTTGGCGTTTTAATCAATCAATCAATCTTTATTTGCATAGCGCCATTTCATACATTCAAGTGTTATCTCGAGACGCTTTACAAAAGAACATATGGGATAATATGCAGGAAGGACTTCTCCTTTGTATTCCTGGGAGTGGAGGTCGGAGCAGGCCGTGCATGAATGAGGACGGCGGTGGTTGAGGGGACGACACAGTCTGATATTTATTTTTGATTAGCCTTTAAAATAAACGACTGTTGAAGGTTTTCCTTCCTCATTTTGACATTTTGTTCAAGCTCTGAGTGCTGAGTTTCCTCCCCTTTTGTGTACGACTTTTTCCCCCTTTTTCCAAGAGCACCCAACACACGTTTACAATTTCTCATCTGCTTTGACCACAGAGAGCATCCAGGCAAGCCCCCTTTTTGTCTACTGATATTTAGTAGTGTTGTATAATGAGTGGGGGAGCGTAAGTCTCAGCCTGCCAATGAATAAAAATAGACTGACAACAATCATGATATAACTTTTGAGCTGTAGAAAGCTCGTGAAAACAGATAACCTTTTTGAATGTAGCCACTTTAAAGCCCCAATTGAATTCCTTGAACAAGAGAATGAGGCGGGCCAGTCTAATAAATAGACTGGGTCACATCAGTCAGACTGATAACCACTGAGGTCAGATTGTCTAACAGTTGAGAGAGGGACACTCATGGACAAGTATTAATGGATTTCATGAGCCTGTCAGTATTTCTGCAGAGTCACTGAAAACGAGGAAATGACACACATGGATGTCAGCCTACGGTACACCCACACATGCAGCGACAGAGAGAGAGAGAGAGAGAGAGAGAGATGCTGGTTCACCCACTGAAATACACACACACAAACAAACGCACACAAACTCGGCATCACGCTAAGATTTGCCTGGAGTCTCCCAATAATAGCAGATGGTCTTTCTGGGTCCACCATCTCTCTCTCTCTCTCTCCACCTCTCTGCAGCTCACTCCACCAATCTCTTTCTTGTCCTTCTCCTTCTACGGTTTCCTCTCTTTGTCCATCTGTTGCTTTATTGCTCTCACTTCTAATCTTTTCGCCGTGTCTCTCCCTCGCTCATCCTCTCACTTTTGTTGCTCTCTTTCTTCTCCCTACATTTTCATCTGCCTCGCTCTCTTTACTCTCTCTCTCTCTCTCTCTCTCTCTCTCTTGCGTATGATCCCTGCTTCTGGGGCTGTGTGTCGGAGAGATTCCTGTGGGAGGTTACTTGAGTTGACAAGGCCACTAGCAGTGCCTGGCCATGCCACCTTGAAGCTTTGCCAGTGTTTGTGGATATGTGTGTGCCCTCTGGACCAAGCAAACATCAGAAGTGTGTGTGTGTGCATCTGTGTCTTTAGTGTCGAGTGTTTGTGTGTGTGTGTGTAATTGTGTTGACAGGCTTGGCAGTAGCCCTTTGCCGCCTTGTCTTTGAATGTGGCTCAGCCTTTTTCAGTCTATGTTTTTAGACTACACGGGGGTATTTAATAGAGGTCCATCCATCTTAGTTTTTCCTCACCTGTATTTGTGATAATTTTCCAATATTTACAAGAAGCATTGATCAATCTGTCTCCATCACCTGAGCACTGTCACAGTAGAAATGACCACACTCGCTCTAAAAGCGTAGAAATAGAAGCAGAAAACATGAGAAAATGAGGTGTTCAATGATGGAGCTGGTTTTCACACTGCTGTAATGTCAAACTGCATCTTCTCTGTTCTTGAATTCTGTCTTGTCACGCTTTCCAAAAATATAGCACACGGGGTGAAGCAACCAAAATGGCTCAGAGCGAAAATGAAGCAAAAAAAAAGAAATCTCTGAGGCTTCTTCTTTTCCTGTGCCATTTATTCCTCGTCAGCCTCTCCTCTCTCCCTTCCTCTCTCTCTACAACCCCCACTTTCGTTTTTTCCTTTTCACCCCTTCTTCTCCTCTTTTCCCTCCCACCTGGCGCCTTTTCTCTCTCTCTTCCTCTTTTTTCTCTTTTCATCCCTCTGCTTGTGAATCATTAATGCCTGCCATGTCATGATCTGTGTGGATGTGAGCTGCGTTCAGAATGATTATTCCTTCTCACTGTGTTCACTTGATCTCCCACTTGCTGCTGCACGCAGGCAGCAATCTCACAACTTCTAACACAGCTTATCATCACATATTCACTTAAAGCCTCACATTAACATAAAATGACATCAATTTGTAGATTTATGGTTTCATGCATGTTCCTTATGGCTCCGTTCTTCACTAAATAATTCCTTGGTTTCATGTGGATTTTGTTCGAGCAATTACAGACTTTCAAAGACCGATGCATTCAGGGAACAACACTCGAGGACTACGCCATGACTTCACATTTTTCCTTTCTCTCTCAGTCCCTCCTCGTGTGAAACATTCTCGGGATTTGATGCAGCACATTATGCAACATATAGCCCAAATTCTCTGAACTGACTTTTTTGAAACAGCTCTGACTGTTGGCTCGAGTAATCTCCCTCTTCGCTGTCTCCGTTGAATAGAAACCTCAGAGTAAACGTAATGTTTGCCAAATTTAACAAAATAAAGTTGGTCCAAAACCCCCAGAAATGATTTATGATCTGCAGACAAAATGTGTTTTAAGTGGCATTAGTGGAAATCACTATAATAACTCATAGTTAATCATCGAGTCAAATGATGGATGCACGATTAGGTTGAGCTTCATCTCAGGAGAGTTTATATCTGGACTCCCTCAAATCAAGTGTTTGACGATTGGGCGGCTTTAAGTGACTGAAAATCCGCCTTTCATTTTTCAAAAGCATCTCCAACATTGATCCTAGTTTGAGCACGTTTCTGCTCGTGGAGCTTATTAGAAACATGCAGAGGCTTTATAGGTCAGGAACAATCACTTCTATCTGAACCAGTTCTCTTGCCCGCTTCCATCGCTGCAACACCTGTTGGTTTGACCTGATAACTGCTCTCATATCTGGCAAACCGAGGGGCGTCCAAAACGGCGGTGTGGGGGTACCTTAAAACCGCCTACCTTCTCTGGTCCAAACAAATCCAGACCATTCAGGACCAGAATCTAAAGTTAGAAGGAGGACATACTGGCTGCTGCATTGTTGTCAGAGAAGCCAGCACTTCAACATAGCATGTTTCCTTAATGTCTGATCATATAGTAAACTCACTTTATCATTTCACTCTCTACACATCTCACTGATTGAACCTTTAAAGAGACATTTAATGTCAGACTAGCCGACTAGTCTACAGGTATGTAAACAGTCCAAATTGAGCACCATTGTGAAAGGAAGCATATCTTGAATAGTTACTGTTGTGATGAATTATATTATATTTCAGACGGAGCGGGATCACAGTGCCTGCAGGTAAATTATGTAAAATTGGATTGGCTAATGTTTACAATGTGAGCATCACAGGCCTTCGATTATTTTGCATGTTTAAGTCCACATGCATGTGCGAAATGTCGTAGCGCATTGTCGAGTAGCTATAACATGCTTGTTTACATCCGGGCAGTAGAGCAAAGAGAGAAGGAGCATTAACCAGGGCTACAGCCCCTGCTAGTGGTGGGTGACAGTGTTACAGTTTGAGGGCCAACGTTTGATAATATGAGTCATTTGTTTAATTGACTGATGACGGCTAAGTAAGGGTGACAGTGTTTACTTTTTTGGTCAGCTCACTCAGATCCATGATAAGACACAAACTGTATTTTAAGCAAAGAGGCACTTCCTCTGTGGCCAGCAATGTTATGCATTGAATTCAATTGTTAATTAGTTTTATAATAATCACCATTGTCAGTATACAGCAATGAAAATACTCTTTTAAGAGTCAATGAAGTGGTGCAAACAGTGATCAAGAAGGATTTGGTTAAATGAAAACCTTTCAAACAATCATATGGCCTTCTCCTTACAGTCATAAAAGTGTTACCTTTATGATTAATGACATCATGCAACAAATTGATGTAGTTAGTATGAGGTGGTTGCAGGGGTGTCTGCATTGAAATCAGCTGTTGCAAACAAGTAGCCTCGTGCACACAAGAAGTAGCACAGCTTGCAGAGTCGGGTTGGGCTGCAGTCTTATATAAGAGCCTAGAACATCTAAAAAACCTCCGCACTGCTCTGCAAGTATGAGTCGCTGGGGAAGGCAGGAGAAGACGGACAGAAATAAGGAGGAAAAAGGGGGGGAGGTATGAGACGGAGAGAGGTAGGAAGGGGGCTGAAGGAACTGAGGTATAATTAATTAGAACATGGGGATGAGGTGAAGACAAGATGAGAAATTATGGTGGAGGTCCTGAGGGAGGATGTCTGCAGCGTGCTGATTGAATGAGATAAATGCAATAAAAACACTGATCAGTTTGATCAACAATGGGACTATCTAGGTCATTCATCAAACAACAAAATATATATTCTGCATAAATAATATAATACAAGCTGCAAGCGTCTGGAACGACTCGAATACTTGCTCCTTTTGTCCTTACAAGCAACACACACACACACACACACACACACACACACACACACACACACACACACACACACACACACACATTGAACATGTGCCTTTCTGCACCACAAAAAAAGAAAACCAAAGTTCGACACGGGTGCTTTTTTTGTGTCTGCAGATGCAGTAGGCGTCACTGCGCAGCGACGCTGATGGATTCACCGCCGCTCTACTGTTGACAACAGTGACGATCAGGTACATTTTCTAGTATCAACAAACACAATGTTACCACGACATTTTCAAAAAGTCATAAACAAACAGATGGGATCCAGGGGTGTAAAGAAGGTAGAGGAGGAGAAGAGGAGCAGTGAGTCAAAAATGAAAACATTAAGAACATCGCTGAACACTGAGAGAAAGAAAAGGGTAGAAAACTAAACCGTGTGAGAACATGAGCAGCGTTTGAAAGAATAATTTGTCCTCGCTTTTATCAGTCGGCTAAAGGAGAAAACTATCGATCATTTGAAGTCACTAAGAACACCTTGTCCTCTTTGCATGAATAAGAATCCATTTCTACGCCATGCATAGACTGATGGAGCGCCTGAGCGATATCCTACATCCTGCAGCGCATCTCTTGAACTGATGCATTTAATGAAAGGAGGAAAGATGTAGTTTGTGTGTACTTGTGTGTGACTGATGCTTAATGCATTGCTGCAACTCGTTCCAGGGTTGATTTTTAGCCATCTGAGAAATCGTGCTTAGTTTTTTAAAAGTTGTGTTTAGCTGAAAAGTCGGCTGAATGTCGGCTTAATGTGTGCATTTTTGAGATGAATGAAGAAAATAAGGCTTTAAAAGTAGTAGTAGCTGCTTTGAAGAGAGCCATATGCATGTCTCTGTGTGTGTGTATATTTCAGATGACTGTGTGTTTCTCTCTGCCTAGCTTTGCTGTCTGTCGACCCAATTAAGCAGCTGTGTTTTTTTCCCCTGCACGCTGGTTTTAAGGCACACTTTGTTGTCAGACTTCCTATAATCCCTTTTAGGCTGCATCTCATGACAGCAGCTGACCAGACATCTCTCTCTCTCTCTCTCTCTCTCTCTCTCTCTCTCTCTCTCTCCAGTTTTCTGTGGTCCCCGGATCTCTCTCATGTTTCTTGAACACACTCCCCTTCCTCGTCCACTCACACCCCCCCCCCCCCCCCCCCCCCCCGGACTACCACACACACACCTATTTCTTTTTTCTGCTGGTTCGATCACTTGCTGTTACTTCACACAATAACACCCCCTTATGTAGTTTTCTTTCCATATCGTTGCTTTTCATCTCTTCCAGTGGTTTGTTTACGTTTGGGATGTTCCGCTGGTTGTGGACTATCGCTCTGAACCACCAACATCATCATTTATTTAAAGGCTCCCCCCTTCCTGCCGCTTGCATTCTGAAACAACTTGACATCTTTCAAACCACTTCACCTGAAATCTGTCTTTACACCCTGAAGTGAAAATGGGTCGTGACGCTGAAAATGAGCCGCATTCAGGTAATTCACAACATCGCGCCTCCTTTGACCCGCTGCTCGCTTGTTATTGCAAACACCTCAGCTGGAAAAATACACTACTCTCTTCTTCTCGCTGTGAAGATCACGACACATGGACCTCTTTTTTCTGCATCCTACACATACCAGCGTGTAGAAAACAAAATTGGGAAATGGTCAGCTTCAATGTGTCAAGTGCGGAAAGCTGTAATTTCAAAGCATGGCTACGAGTAGAGATATTGTTATTGAAAATTATTTTTTTATTATTATTACGCTAATCAGGAATCAGCATATAAAGTGCCAATATAACACAATATAAGTGACATAAAGGACACTGACAATATGGCCAAAGATTCAGATTATAATAAAAAACTGAACAAATCATTTCTTTATTTATTAGCGCTGCAATCGATCACAAACCTCATGGTTCGAATCAGATCACAGATTTTTAGATTTTTCAAAAAAAGATGATGTAACTCTTCCAGTCGTGAGTTAGTCATGACTGTAGCTGTGCATTTAAAGGCACAACAAATCACTATGCATCTCCGTGTAGTCCAATAGGTCGTTCACTTAGCCGACGTGTGTTCCTATGTCTGCATGCAAAGGTTAATCGTGCAGCACGTGTTGTGTTAGCATCATTGGTTTACAACCAGGCAACCTGGTGAGGGGCGCGAGACTCTGACTGCTCGGAGGTTACCAAAGTAAGTTTGCACACATAAAAAAAAAATCCTGATCACACACTTACTGGATAGGTAATTCTTTTATTGATGGTTTATTTGATAGGGACATATACAATGCATGTATCAATGTGTTTATAGTGGATGCTAATTTGCAACACTCAGTTAAAACAGTTCAAAAGGAAAAAGAAAGAATAAACTGGGTACAGTAGGTTACAGTATGACGTAGACTCAGTGACGACACCCATCGGGTTCTGAAGCTCAGTTTTGAAGCTCAACGATGGCGGCTGCAATGTTGAAAAATGTCCCTGTAAGCCTTCTCACAGGCAAAGAGCTGCAGCTGAGAGGGTCCTTAAGCCTCCTGACAAACAGCTACAACCTGCCCGCTTTTAGTCAGATCAGCCACGCCCCTTTATTAAGTCAAAACGGATGAGTAAAGAAATTCTCCCCCCGTACAGTCTGTGCCGATATGAAATGAGCTATTCAGACCAAAACTCCTTTTTTGTACCTGGTTGTAAACATGTTTATGTCTGCTGTCAACATGGGCATGTTAACATGGGTGTGTATGTGACTTCTGAGGCTTTTGCAGCCAGCCTCAAGTGGAAACTCGAGGAACTGCAGTTTTTTTGCACTTCCACTATAGCTTCTTTTTTGCCACAGGGTATGAGTTTTGATAGACTGGTCATTGTCTTACTGTGTGTGTGTGTGTGTGTGTGTGTGTGTGTGTGTGTGTGTGTGTGTGTGCGTGTGCGTGTGCGTGTGTGTGTTTGTGTACCTCTCCCTACATACTTCTCTTTTTATTTTATTGTCACAAAATTGTAAAATTTACAATTCCCCAATCAACAGGTGATGGGATATTTCATTTCACTCAATGAAACACACTTTGAAGTTGGCTTGAAGTGTGTTCTCTGTCTGCATATCCAAATCTTCTTCTTGTAGCCATTGAAAAAAGAAGCCCCACTGTTTGTTCATGCACGGCTGAACAAACACAATCTGAATTTGGATGAAGCCATTTGGCTGCAGTTAGCCACATGCTTCTGCCAACCCTGATGGAACAAATAACGTCGTGGCTGATCCCCTCTGGAGGAGCTGTGCATCACAGCCATGTTTGTTTAACTAAACCTCTGACACAGCAGCCGTGTTCTTCCTCTTCTTACTCATCGTTGCTCCAAGTGCATCTTTCAGTTCACGTCCTAACACAATTGCACAATTATTGTGATTCCTATTCATCGGCTGTCTGGGCTCGCTCACCCCTCCACAAGAAAGGCTAATGTGTGGCTTTAGTTCCATCCCGGAGAATTAACTTCCTTTTCACTGCTGCCGCCTTCCTCCCTCTTGACATTTTGCAGCGTTCTCCTCTCATTTTTGCCCTCTCCTGTCACATGGTTGTTGTGTATTTATGTGATGAAGTGCTGCTCTCAGACTTGTGGCCACTGACCCTTACAATATGGAAAATAATGTGCAGTTTTGAATCTCCCAGCAAGAATTAACTTCTCTTCCTCTTGACCCCTCTCACTTATTTATTTCCTCTGTTTCTTTCGCAGCCTGGGCGGTTTTTTCTCTTTAAAAAAAGGAGTCAGGCGCTACCACTACAGACGTTTTGCCACGACTTTAATGTGACACTTGTCATCATTTCACAGTGATTTATAAATGAGCATGATCTACAGATAGCATTTCTAATATGACAGTAACACCCCAGAGTGCTGTGTGTCGACCCGGCTGCTTCTTATAGAGGTTAATGTGTGCGTTCAAATTCTTTCTCTTCATGCAGTGACTCCCAAAGTGTTTTTTTCTATCCGTTTGCCTTTTTTTCCTCAGTTCCATGTTATAAATAATAATGTAAAGAGGGTATTTTTATGTCTCCTCACTCATGTACAAACTGAATTAATAGGCGAGTTTAGCAACTTCTGGTGGATGTTTTCCTTTAATCTCGATCTCTCATAACCAAAACGTTTTTAAAATATTGATAAATGATGGCCTCGACTTTCTCTTCATATGCCAACAACTATCACAAAGTTTGAACACTGTCTTGATTGAATGACTGGAGACTAATTGCAACACTTAATTTGGATGTAGTGTAACATGAGTAAACAGGCAATAGCAACCAATCATTCTGCAGCAATGTGTGCAGCTTCTGTAGTACAAAATGTTCCTAACCTTTCAGCGTGGCAGCTCTCTGAACATTTCTACTGGCCACTCAGGCTTCTCATTAGCCGCTTAATCTAAGCAGAACTATCGTAAAACTTTGAATACCTTTTTTCGCCCACTAAAAAGTGGGCTGCGTCGTGTATACCGATGTGACCAATATGTCAGGATAACATTCTGACACATACGCCGTCAGGACCTGAAGTGCAGCCTCCACCATCACCCATTGCATGTGACCTGCACCACCATTAACTAGAACTAGATGAGAAAAGTCCATCCTCTCCGTCTTTTGCCTGCTCCATTTTTCAGAAAATGTGTGCTCAAACAGGCCGTTTGGAGATGTTCCCTTCATGGCATCACAAAGGGCAGTAACCCCTCTCCCAGGTGGGTGACACTCCCACAGCTAGGTGTTTGTTCTGCCCTCTGAGTCTGCCTTCTCACCGTAAACAATAGGGCATGGAGCGAGAAAGCCCGAGCCACCCAAGTCCTTCCAGAGAGGGGCGTGGTCAGACACAGCTCATTTACATTTAAAGCTACAGACACAGAAACAGCCTGTTCTGAGCAGGGCTGAAATAGGGGGGTTTATAGGCATGATCAAATACAGGATCAGAGTGGATTTAGAACAAGACACTTCACAGACATGTTTTGAGGAGCTCTGAGATTTATTTACACTGAAGAGGAGGAGAATATGTGACCTTTAAGAGAAAGCGTTGTCCTATTAACGATGCTGGTCTGGAAACTGCTCCACAAATCCGTCTTTAGTATCAATACTTTGTGTGTCAGGGAGTTTCTAAGTGCATTCACTAGAAAACACCAAAAGGATCCTTTTTGTCTTCACCCTCTCGTCTCGCTTTCTATTTCCTCCGATTTTAGATTTTGTCTCCGATAGATGCTTTGTTTGTTTTGTTGCTAAGTAACGATATCGTTTTTGTATACACAAAAAGAAGAACAAATTATAACCCCTTGAACACACGCTAACACAATTTTTTTTACATATTTTATCCCCCGCTCCATTGTGCACACGAAAGGAGGTCTTCGACAAGATGTGCCTGCAACTCTTCTTTAAGCACTTTAAGAAACGGGGACAGGAAAATGCTTTTATGTTTGTTTTCCGCCCGTACGTTTCACACAGCGGCGGGACAGCAGGTCCAAAACAATGTGTGTTGTGTTGTCCTTAAAACTGACAATAGATTCAGACACTCTGGATAACAACGCTGCAAATGTGTGAAAATCTTTGTGATGACAATCTGAGCAATTCGGTACACTTATTTTCAATAGAAGATAATGCAATATGGTTCCATGGTGAAAAACATGTGTTGGTATTTAAGCGGCCCCCTGCACACAAGATGAGGATTTTTCAGTGATATTTATGGTCTTGGTCTTGTCTCAGTCTCGCCCCGCCTTGGTCTTGGTCTCGACTTGGTCTTTATCCCTAAATGTCTTGGTCTTGTCTCGGTCTCGGAGCACTCTGGTCTCAGGTATTTCTTGGTCTCTGTTAGCGTGGTCTTGACTACAATTCAAGATACAAACACTTCACAAAGGTGAGCATACTGACAAACCCGAGACTCGTGTTTGACAGCTACACATTTATCCTCATGTGCATCAAGATATATAAACTTAAATGTTCTTACAAGACCACTCAAACGTGCATAAACATGTGAGGTCCATTACCACACACACGCACACACACATGCAAACACATGCAAACACACGCACACACGCGCGTTATTCAAATCAGCTCCAGCTGATTAAACCCGTCACATTAGACCTGTCTAAACAGACAAATGATGAAGGGAGTGAGGAAGAAAAAGGTGAAACATAATCAAAGAGAGGAAGAAAGAAAAGAATATGACAAGCCGTCCTTCACATCTCTTCGTGATTGAAGAGATGAGAAAGCGAAAGACCAAACGCAAACACATTCCAGCTCACCTTTTTTTCAAACCTTTTAGGTTGTTGCCACATCTGAAGACTAAAAGTGTAAGACTTGAATTCAAGTCCACAGGAAGTCAGAGCTTGTGGAGGTGTTCGAGATGCATCGATTTGTAATTTTCTATTTCTGATTTTCAGGTTTCTTGATTTCTCTGTGATTAAAAATGAGAATGAGAATCAACCAGACCAAAAAAGTTACAATTAATGACTTTTATTTGGCTTTCACTCGTACTCTCTTCGTGTTTGTCTCCCTCTTTCTCACTGACTCGTTGAACGGTATTTGTGGCTGCAAAATAGTTTAAATGATCTGTTGATTATCTATACGCATTCATCTATAATATTTCCTGTGAAGTGATTCGTCTAATGGGTGGTCAAACCTTTAAATCACACGCTGAGGTTTTATCATTTAAATGTCCAAGTGTAACCAAAGAATAGAACTGGGATATCAATGAAATCATTGAACGTGCTGCGCTCCCCTAGTCCTGGGTAGAAAGAGAGAGAGAGAGCACACACATGCATATGGACGGCACAGATGCAAAACAAAAACTGGTAGAGGTAGTGTCAGGCAAGAGGAGAAAGTGCAGCACATGTGTGCTCAAACACACATGTGGGTCACGGTTGCTAATCTGAGACAGACACAGAATTGGATATATTTGAGAGGACTGGCTTTTCAGCGGTGGAGGCCAAACAGGCTGAACATGGTCTGATCTGATCAAGGGGTGCACCTCTACAAGGTGTGCATTGCTTGGTGTCCTAGGTTTTTTTCTGTTTCTTTGTAGCGTAACAGCTCAATTAAACGCATTTTACTGGACAACCCTCTCTCCGACGTAACTTCTGCGATATCGCTTAGATTGTGATGAGAAATCTGGTGTTATAAACGACTGCAGTGGATGTTTTCTTTGTCTTCTGCTTCGCCTCTGTGTCATACCAATACAGCCACAAACACTCAAACAAACAACACCAGGCGGGCGACGGCATGAACAGTGAGTAAGAAATATTAGCTCTGAGCCGCCCATCCTTTGTGCAGTCAATATGTGCTGTGCCCTGGCCACAAGCCTTGGGACACATTTGTCATCTGTTTCCTCTAACTTTGTTTAACAATATCATATTTCTTTTTCTTTTCTCCTCCAAACGCCCACAAATCCCCAAAAAGACTTTGTAAGGTGGAAATGTGGAATCTGGTTTCATGTGTGTCATATTTTGTCTTCAGAGGTCCATATGTCAAGTTAATGGAAAGAAAACCCCTTTTGGACGTTTTTCGATATGTCAGCTGAGGAAGAGTGTGTGCGCCTGCGGGAGGCAATCCTAGACAGACGAGCAGGCTGACCAAGAGGTAGACAGCAGAAGATAAACCATCGAGTGTGAGGGCAGATAAAGGGATCAGAGTGCACTGACATTTGATAACGTATCTAAAAGTAATCACATTTGACTCTTTGACTGACAGGAGGACTGTCATCGTCTGTCATTACTCGGTGAGTCACTTAAATCAGATACAGCCGTAAATTAATTTAAAAAATAAAAGAGACGCACGGTCGAGTCCGCGTCGGCACATCTGAGAACAACACGGAGAACATGACAGCTACTTTGTGACTTATTTTGAGTCATGTTTAGTCAGATACAGCCATAAAACTCTGGATTTCTCCATAATGAAGGCTGTCAGCGTTGTGTACCCGCGTGCTTGTGCTCGTGCATGAAGTGTACCGTGCCAAAGCACACCTCTCCGAAGTGTGCCAAAGCCAAGGAAGTGTACCGTGCCTGAGCACGGAACGGAGCGGTCACACTGGCCAAACAAACTGGACTTTAGGGTTGAAGCGTGCTTGGGCACGGTATGGATTGCCGGTCCCTTAGTGTCACCAATCCACCCTTATTAGCAAGTCTTTGGCCTGTGGGAGGAACACGCGCATGCACAGGGAGCAAACTCCACACAGAAACGCCCCGGTCTGACTTGGGATCTGAACGTAAACCTTCCTGCTGTGAGACAACAGCAGTGACCACTTTACCATTGTGCAGAGTGAGCAAGCTAAAGTTACTACGGCTAAGTGTCAGTTCCCCCAGCTACGGACCTCGGTTAGCCACGCAACTAGCTATATGATCAGGTGACTCTGCCTGCCCCTGAATGGGGGGTTTGTTAGCAACAGAGCTAAGTTTTTGATTTGCATTGTTTCTGAATGTCATGCATGATGCGCTCCCTTATATAAATCATTCGGCCTGTCACTGTGGATAATTTTTCCCTTGCAGCAATCATATGTTTTAATCAAATACAGGAATTGTTACAGATACCGTCAACACCTCTTCTAAGCGTACCTTGGCCAAGGAAGTGTAACGTGCTTGAGCACGGATCGGAGCACTTACTAGCCAAACGAACTGGCCTTTGAGGGTGAAGTGTGCTTTGGCACGGTACGGACTGCCTAGTGTGAGTGCGCCCTAAGTCAACGAAAGAGACGATGGATTTTAACTTTGAAATTGTATGGAGCTGAAGAAGCAGACTACTGCGTTTATCTAGCATGAATGCAAAGCCAGTGTAAAATAAAGCTTGTATCTGAACTTGCCAATATATTTAATTGGCATATGCAGGGAAAGATGATTGAAACGGGTTCAGTGTATTTGCTGGATGAACCAGTGTTGGACCCCAGCTGCTCTTCCATTTATCACCAGCAACCACTTTATTTTATTGGCCAGAGATGTCTGGCAAAAGTGCAATAAACAACAACAAGTGCTTGCACACAACAAATAAAATAAATTGAACTACAGACTTGATATTATGCCACAGCCTTTTTCACTTTGGCACTCTGAGTCTGTGCACCTCAAACACATCACTGCAAAACAATTCTACACCTGCATACAGAAAGCAAAGCCACAAGGTGCAATTTAAAAAAATATACAGAGTCACTCTTCTTCTGTCTTTTTCTCTCAGCTGTTTTAGCTTCTACTTATTTTTGACCACTTCCTCGAATGTCTCTGAGAAAATAAATTGAGCCTTGGGGGCATCTCACACCTTTCTGCTGCGCTGCTTCCTGTCCATATTTGACTAAGGGGATTCGGTAATGGCCTCTCCCCGTGTCCCACAACCAAATACAGTTACCAACAGTGGCTGGCACAAAGAATGACCGGGTATGCAACCGAGACACAGTTATGGCCTTAACACAATGCCATTATTGTCGTAACACAGTGCTAATGCTCTCTCCTGCCTGTTCTCGCTCACACACACACACAAACACTTTTACACACCAAATCTGCGTCTCTCTGGAAACTAATGGGTTGTGCTCCTAGAAAGACACGGATACTTAAGAGCCGGTTTGGGGCTGAACGCAGATGGTGTGTGTGTGTTGGAAAGAGAGAGACATATGTGAGCCCTGTTGTTTGTTTGTTTGTGTATTTGCTGTGTGTTTGTGTCGTCCCGTCTGTTTGCTGATGACTGTTTGCATTTATGGTTTTTGTGTGTGTCTGTAAGTCTTGTGCTAATTGATATTTCCGTTCGGTTTGTGTGTATCCATTTCCATTCATGAGTCCCAAACGGCTTCAATGAAAGAATCGAGCATGTGTCTCTGTTTTCCATGTTAATGGGTTTGCGTTACCAACTTATGTGTTTGGCATTCAATGTATGTGACTGCAGACACACAATCAGGCGCAGGTTGAAAGCGGTGCAGTAATCCATTACGCTTGGTCATCAGCTGTACTAAAGACTGGCCCGGTGCAGCGCAGGGACCATTAAAGGACGACATCCTACAGGCAGACATGACCATTGTTGCAGCTACACAAAATGTAGATCATAAACCTATTTTCATTGACTCAAATTTACGGGCACACCGTCACACAGCGGCGCCATATTATATCCCTATACATCCCTACTCTACACTTTCTATTAGTATAAGTGAGCTCCTGTGTGCATTTAATGTTTAAGTAGAGAGCTGGGACCGGCTGTATCGCCCCAAACCTCTCCTCTGTCTCCTCCGATGAGTCTACTCAGCCCTCTTCATCACTGGTGGTTAAAAGAACAAAGGGAGGATGACAAAGGAGAGGATGAAGACGTGTTGCCCAGAGAGTGAGAGGAGGTTTTTTGCTTGTACATGTGGCTCTGTGTTATCCCAGTGCGGGGCCATGTACAGTATGGTATGTCCTTGTAAACCAGTTACTCTGTGATGGGAATATTATTTGCATGTTCAGATGCCATCTGTTTGTAGTCTGTGTGTAATTTTGGTAAATGGTTGCTGGATTTGTATAGCGCTTTTTTTATCATCTAGACTTCCCAAAGCTGCTTCTATGAGCCTTCATGTAACCTGAGATTCTCTGGTAGGTCATGACTTAGTATTTCTTAGTCACACCTTAAAACTAAAGGTGACCCGAGCCTTTCTGTCTGGGCCCCGAAGTCGTGGAATGACCTGCCGGAGGAGATCAGGGAAGCTAACAGACTGTCGTCTTTTGAGTCAACTTTAAAAGCTCACTATTTTAGAAATGCTATTATGTCACCTTCACCCATTCACAACACAGTCACATCCTGGTGGCAGAGGCTGCTATGTAAAGGGTCCATCAGTATTACCCAATCACATTCATATGCATTCACACGCTGCTGGCTTGACAGCAAGTGGGTCAAGAGTCTTGCCCAAGGACATTTGACATGTGGCTGCAGGAGCTGGGGATCAAACCCTTTGACTTTTTTTGAGATTGAGATTCGACCAACTTCACCACTGATCCACAGCCTCACCTGATTCTCATCTAGCATGGGAATCAAAACCCAAAAATCTATAAATCTGCTACATGTAGTTGAACAGAATCACAATATAAACTAAAGAGTGGAGAAGAACATACTGGAGAACAGAAAACAGAATGCAGCAGGTTCATTAGAGCACGGAGATCGTAGAGGTTGCGTGCAGACAGTCTATGCACCGTGCAGCAGTCACGGTAGGCTATATAAACCTCACCCCCCCCCTCCTATTGGCTTGAGCTGAATTCTCCTGATTATATTCTGCTGCGTTCTCACATCAGCTCACCAGGACTTCCTGCGGAAAAAATACCAGGGGTCTGGCAGGAGAAACTCCGAGTGAAGACCAAGAATGAAAAATGTGGCTTTTAGCGTTCACACATGCAGCTCCCTCTGCAAGTATCAGGAGTTTTTCAGGAGTTTCCTGCAAGTGTGAAAGCACTATTGGTTACATGTTATTGTGTTGAAGGGGTGTGTGTCACAAATGTATCCTCTCATCTTTCCATCAAATAATAAATTGGTAGTGGTATTGATGAAGACTTGGATCATTAAGCAGTCTCAATAATGGAATCAATATCGATTCAAATGAACGATCAGCATCCATTCTCATCTACCATTAAGTGTTGCTGCTTGGGTAAATGAAACTCACTGTCTCCACACTAAGCTTGTTCTTTTGGCTTGTTGCTCCATATCGGCTTCCCAACAGAATAATCTGGCTCCTGTGGCTCACCTCCCACTCCCACTATAGCTGGCAGCCTGTGGTGGTTGAGTGAGTTTCTGTATTCTCCTCATGTCCACCAGGGTTTCCTCTCGGGAATCTAGATCCCCCACACAGTCCAAAGACATGCAAGTCAGGTGGAGAGAAAGAAATGAATCGTCCACAGGTGTGACAAGGAGTGTGAGTGCTTTTCTTTCCATTTGTGCTGGCCGTGCACGATGACAGGAGACCTGTCCTGGCTGCATTTGCATCCTCTCCTCACTGCATGCATGCTGGAGCACATTCCAAATCCGCGTGACCCTGAATACAAAGCAGGTGAAATTCATGAGTTCCTTTGCTGTCTTCTTTATATATTTATTCTGATCTCCACGGTTTGGTTCGAGGAAAAGCCCAAGAACAGACACAGGCTAAAATTTCACACTACTTGGAGCCAATCTTAGCAGATAATGAAGAGATACAACAGCTGCTAGTCGGCTGGATACGACATTAAAGACCAACTGTCATGCGCTGAGGAGGAAATAACTATCAGTTTATATCCGATTCGTGTGTGTGCATGGAGAAAATTGGTAGATGCGAAAACACCGCCTTGTGTTTCAAGTTTTGCTTTGGGATGCCTCATCATCCCTGCCTTCCACTCTTTGCCTGATGGGTGCAGGAAAAAAGAGAGAGACCCTTAAATGGGAGACGTCGGAGGGCGGAGGGGGATTCTTGTGTAAAGCTTTTGCCGCACTTATGCTCGGTACGCTGGGAGATATTGGCAGCTTATTGTTAGTAAGAAGGAGGAGTGGACAATGAGGGGTCTGCTTTGACACAGAGCCGGGTTGACGGAGAGGGATGAGATGCATTGAGAAGCAGTGGGTGGATGACAGAATGATAGATACAGAATGAAGAAAAAGGGAGATGATTACACTAGCCTGTCAACTACTGTGTATCCAAACGAAGCAGAGGCTTTGCTAATAATTCAGTATCACATACTGCAATCTGAAAATGCACAATTTACAGATGACAACTTCAAGAATTCAGGGAACACATGAACAAATTGTGAAGAACTTTCTGGAAATTGAAATTATGTTTGTTGCTCAGAGTTTTAGCGGAGCTGAATTTAGGGCTGATTTTATATAAAGCTGTCGGGGGGGGTAACAGCATTCACAGCCGCTCCATATCCCTCGAGTCAGAGCCACAGTCCGCTTCTTTTAATCATGTTGGACTTAAGACAATGACACATCAGTTTAAACACGCCTTCAGCTCGTAGACCCGCTGTAATGGAGGTGCTTATCTGTGCTGCACTTGCTTAAGTGGCCCCGAGCCTCTCTAAAAATGAGTCTCTCTGCAACTCGTCGCACCGGTGTGATGAGGTCAAATCATTCGTAGGACAGAACAATTTTCTTGCGGCACGTGCGACATAAACAAGTATGTCAGAACATCTTTAAGGAGTACGTATGCAGAGGGATGTAACAGGATTTTAGGAACATGATCAGAATATCTGACTTCACCCCTTTCACAATGAATGTGTGCCGTGCGCTCTAGATTGCAGAACTTGGGTATTTTGGCCAATTATGGGACTGCATTCTTCTGAGGCCAAATTTGAAGACTGATCACAGTGGCGCTTCGAGGCCTTCAACAACTGCGTCCTCCTTTCCCCGGCCAATGAAGGATCCATCCGGTGCATCCTTCGTGGCCAAACATATCCTGAGATTCATTGGCGGTGGACCCCGGTGCTGCTGACTTAAACACTTTTAAATATAAGAAATAGGTTTCAACTCGATCAAATAGCGACCGATACTAATGTTAAAAAATCTAAAGTAGCCGTGAGACGTCAAATTATCTTTAAAATAACGGGTTAAGTTGTGTGACGTCATTTATGTTTGCTGGTTTTGGTGCAGCTGTTGCGGTTGGCAAGGCAACAGAGTTGGCTCTTACCGGAGAAAGTGTAAGGCAGGGGTCAGCTGGTGATGGAAATGGACAATTTTCCGTATACCAGGCCCTCTCATGTCAGTTTGGCATGAGCGGTCTACGCAGGCTACCAAGGCTGGGTCCTTCAGAGGGGATACTCCTGAAATGTGATACACCAGGTTTGGAAATAGTTTTGCACTACTTAACTCCAGTAGTCACAGCACTTGAGGCTAATTTTCAGCCAAACGGGTAATTGCCATTGTGAATACATATCAAGAACGTGAGGAATAAAAGAACTTTAATCTGCTGCTGTGAATGATTTATGGTTTGAAGAAAATGGCATCCCTTTTAAAAGTCAGAGATAAAAAAATACTGCGTGCAGTTCCTTGTTAACTCGAGACCCTCCGAGCCAAAAATGTGTTAAGAAATGATAATTAACCTCCTCCCTGTCCTCCTTATTAAATTTCAACAAAGCATCGACTGGTTATATCCCAGAGTTCACTGGGGGAGGAACAGAATGGTTGATGGGTTACGAAAGAGGGAAGCACATCTGGTGTTAGAATACACCCACTGAGACACTGAGAGGTTTATGGGGCTCCACTGATTAGGAGACACACACACACACACACACGTGCACACAGCCACACACTCCTGCACAGTATCACATTTTAATCCAGGTTGTAGGAGGAGTATATCATAAATAACTGTGTGTGTGTTTGTGTGTGTGTGTGTGTGTGTGTACTGGTGAACTGTACTTGCATGTGTGTGCGCTTCACTGCGCACTGTAGTGGGTGTTTGATTGGATAGAAATGTGTGTCTGATTACATTTGCGTGCTTCTGTGTATGTAGATATATCTCTTGTGTGTGTGTGTGTGTGTGTGTGTGTGTGTGTGTGTGTGTGTGTGTGTGTGTGTGTACCAGCGGTTGCATGCATTTGCATGTGTGTCAGGGTGAAGATGGCTCCTATTGCAATTCTGATTACAACAGCAGAGTGCAGGTAATGACATTTCCTCCTGTTGACATCATACACTAATTAAACACTGACAGATAATGGTGTGTGTCGGTGAACTTAAATATGTTCCTCTTGGTCTTGGTCCTTGTCGTAACCTTGACACAACATACGGTGCTGATGTGTGTGTGCATGATTAACTGTTTCTCACGTATGACACAGTTTGTAATCGATACAGATTGTGTGTAGATTTCAATGATGCACGGACATGTTTATACCAAGCAGTGACCTCCTGTCCTGACTAATGAAGCCAATGCAGAAGTGCAAAATCCTGCAGTTCATCGAGTGTCCGTTTGAGGCTGGCTCCAGGAACACAGGAAGTCACATACACACCACAGGCAAAAAAGACGTTTTTACAGCAGACATTAACATTTTTACAGCCAAAAAACAAAAAGGTCTGATTAGCTCATGTCTCGATCGGCACACAGTGTACGGGGGTTTATTAAAGAGGCTTAAAACCCGCCTCAGCTCCAGCTCTCAGCCTGTCGTTAGGTTGACTGAAAGTTAGGCTGAGACAGCATTCCAACACGGCGACTGCTGCTGATGAGCCTCCGGAGCCCCCTGCAGGAACAGATGGCTGACGTCACTCAGGCTTCGTCCATTAATATTTACAGTTTACGGTTTATACCCAGTTTGTAGCTTGACTTGGATCAGTGAGCTGAAGGTTTGTGCACCTTGTTGATAAAGAAGTTGGTCAATAAAGGGGCTGAGCTGACCGGCATCTCCTGTGGCCTATACACTTACTATTGACAAGGACCTCATACTACCCCACTTTAAAAACAAACTATCCCTTTGAGAACAACAAACAACCCCTTGATCACACGCTTGATATATTCTCGTCCTTCCTAATCCTTTGTTATGGTCATATTTCACTGAGTCAACCAAAGAATGGAGTTGAGCTCTCACTCCCAATTCTTTAACTTTTGACTGCAGCTGGGAAACTCTCCCAGGGTAGCCATTAGAGGGTGGAGAGGCTGTAATGAAAAGCTGGAGGGGGGCCCAAAAAGTCTAGATGAAGCACTTGCCACTCTACACTGCATAGGCGTGAAATAATAGCTTCCTGTAATTGCCCCGGATAGTTTATGGGGGTGTGGGACGAGGTCTGAGAGCTTTAATGATACAGCTGGAGAATTGAGTTCACCGGTGGCCTTCGCCGAGTTTGTCTCGGATCATTTTGTTTTCGTTTGTGCAAGATTACACGAAAGTGAGACCGTTGAAAGACTCCTTTGTGTTTGAAGTAGGTGATGCTTGTTAAACTTTTCGGTTGTACATGGAGAATCGATACGAGTGCACTTCTGCTCCTCAAGCGACGCTTGATCCTGCTGTACACTGTGTACAGCGGCCTCTTTCTTTTTTAGGGAACGGGATCATTCCACTCCAAACACACTAACACGCACACACTCTCACACACACACACACACACACACACACACACACTCACACATTTTCCAGCTGGTCCTGCTTTGCTTTCCACCAACTGTGTACAGTATGTTTGTAAAATCTGCTAGAAAACACATCATGCTATCACAGTTTGAACTCGATAAACAAGTCACGATGCAGAAAGAGAAACACATTCTGTTGTTACATAAGTTGTATTAATCTTCATTCTGCAGAACAACAGGCTGCCACATAATAAGCTGGAGTTTCAGTTTATGTGGGAGTGTATGAATAATGTGCAACGGTGCCTTGTTTCCTTTTAGATCTTGAACACACACCCAAATGGCGCCAGATAACATTAAAGCCTCAAAGAGCGGTGTAGGAAGAAACGGTGCAGTTTATTAGATGTATTAATGATCGTTTGGAAATGGAGAGGAAGACGTAAACGATCATGTTTATGGTCTGGTTTCTGGAGGGCATTGTTTTGTTGCTCTGTTTTCTTTTAATTTTTGCATCTGCAGTTTAATTTGAATATGAAGTTGCTCGGCCTCTGAGTCACTGCTCGTCCCTATCTCTCTCTCTCTGCTTTCCCTTTTTCACGTTTCTTGTCTCTTCTGTCTTCTTCTTGTTCTGCCGTTTTTTTATATAATCAATTGGAGCTTTTTCTCTCCAGCAGATAGCAGAAAAACAAAGAGGCTGTTTATCCCACTTTGCCCTGCACAGCCATGTGATTTATTGCCACAGTTTTCTATTAAAACAATATTAGTAATGAGCCTGTTTTTATGTTGGTAGAGCAATGACACACCACTAAAACCCTGCTATCACACCATCTTTAGCGCTGCTCTGAGGCTGCTTTATGGTCGGAAAGTCTTCGGAGGGAACATCCAAACTAACATTAACTTCTCTCTCTGGTGTTGCAGCTGCTTTTTGAGCATCTTGTCACGCTGCATCAAGAAATGTCCACATCTCTGATTATTGCACTTCAGAGTGCAACACAAAAATATGGGCCTGATTCACAAGAAGGTGCCCTGAGAGATGTTTTCCTGCATCTTCTACAATGAAAACGCTTCCCTGTGAACAACATGCATTTATCTTACTGTAGACGTCACATAACAACTAATAAAACAGCAGTATGGTGCAGTCTTTCCCTTTAACTGTGCCCTCTAAAAATGTGCAAATGAGTCAAAAAGCCCAGGTCTACTTCACAAACAGCGCTGACAGCCTCGCACAGAGTGAGAGCGAAAGACCGTCTACTGAGAGTTGGTGGTAACTGCGCCACGGTATTTACAGGAAATGTCACGTGTAAACTTTCCATTGATCAGGACAATTCCACCTCTGTGTGATTAAAAAATAACAACCCCAGCACGTACACAAACACTTTGCCCACAAGTGTGGGAACGGTCTGGGTCGAGCTGCTCTCACGTGCCCGTTACACAGAAAAAGCTTTGTTGCATCATATCTGTAAAGACTCCATGGCTTAACTCCACAATCAGACGTAAAACAGGAGTAAACTGCATTGAGAAGAACAACTTTTGTGCTTGAATGTCATTAGCGCAATGTACTTTGTGAATTGGGCCCTGGGAAAGAGCACATACTGTTGCAGGCGAAATTCATGCGCAATTCGTGGAGGTATTAGCGTGGAACTTCAGCATTTATCAGATTGCAATTCTGCAAAAACGCCTTAATGAAGCTTACCGCCATCAGTATCTTTGCACTTTAATATTGATTCCACTGCGACGTGATAATGGTGTTCCAGTGTGTGGTTTCACGAAGCGTTAGTGGGTTGTGGAACCACAGGAGGCACGATGTGTATCAACAGCGCTGTCCGCTCCCCCATGCTCGTTCCGCCATCTTACAGGGCTCCCATCTCGCCCCATTAACACCTGTTACTTCCCCTGTTTCCAGCACAGATCACCCCATCCTGACAGTTCATCACAGGGACATAAATATAGCGACCTGAACTGGCAGTCCGAATATGTCTTTTGTAAATGTCCCCCCTCTGTCTGTTGTATTTTCACTGCATTTGCTGCAGTCGTGCATTCGGATGGAAGTGGCAGTAAAACTGTAGGTCAAACTATGACGTGAGATTTGAAATTAATCCTCCGGGCAAATACTTCCAGAATCTAGTGGCATGATTTGAATGATTAACAGATAAACTTTATGCATCGCAGCACTTTAAAATCGCCCGTGAAAAATAATCTTTGTGAACTCGGATTGATAGAATAAACTCCAGAACTATCTAGTCCACAAAGTCAGCCAGTGCATGCGATCTACAGTATGTGACATTAGAATAACTTTTAACAGTAGTTTACAGACATTGGCCGAGCCTTTGGCAGGACTGGATGTTATTTTTCACCGTCAACCTATCGCCCCAGCTACCATGGTTTGTAATAAAGAGTAAAAATGAGCCACAAGTTAAAAAAAAGACACATTACATTAAACTTCCTAGCTTCAGTTTCCCTTTGCAGATTCACAATGAAGAGATGGTTTTCTCGCTATCCATCAGTCAAGAGACATCTT
Organism: Tautogolabrus adspersus; assembly: GCA_020745685.1. Lineage (NCBI taxonomy): Eukaryota > Metazoa > Chordata > Actinopteri > Labriformes > Labridae > Tautogolabrus > Tautogolabrus adspersus. The sequence goes on from CM036537.1 coordinate 2,349,819, forward strand.
TTAGATTAGACACTTGAAGAGGGGCGCTTCGTTCGATGTCCCATACGTTTAAAATGTGTTATGTTGTCTTGTTTTCAGATGTGTATGCAGAGGGATATAACATCAAAGCTCAAGCAGCAGATGTATATGCAGAGTGTTTATCTGCATAACTTAAAAAAGCATGAGTATGAATTATAAACGAAGAGTAAATCATTCACTCGAACAAAGGGACTAAATTATTCTTCTGCATGACTTTCTACTGTACGTATAAGAAAACCATTGTAAGGGGAATTAATGCTATTTAAAATGCATAAGAACATACATGTACATCCTCCGACTTTACAAAGAATAACGAATGATGACATGTTGGAATTAACTTTTCATGAAGACTGACAAGAATGGGCAGCTGCAGACTTTTCTTATGCATTGAGTTCAGAATCTCACCAAACAGTACATTCTTGTAATGACACACGATGACATCAAATATTAAAGCGTTCATCTGGATGCCTTGTCTGTTTGAACAGGACAGATAGTCATGTAGATAGTCAGATCTGCAGAGCCACAGATCTGTGGTGAGAGATTTCACTGGAGAGAGCGACAGTGATATCAAGTGATGTACAACACTCTGAAATGTGAATTTTTTAGACACTACAAAGTGAAAAAGTAAATTCCAAAGACTAACCAAAATGTTAAAGTGCCACTCTTTCTGCGTGTTTACTGTAAGTGGATGTATGTTGATTTGTATGGTGAGGGAGGGGTCACTGCATCAAGTAATTGTGCAATCAATTATCTGATTAGTCAATTAATCATGAAATAATAGATGACCAGTCCACTATCAAAGTATTCCTTAGTTGCAGCCTCATTAGTAAAAAAGTTGAACAACATCCAATCGGTTGTGGGGTTGCATTTCGGCCAATAGCTTAAGAAAGTTTTCTGCGTACAACCGAAGCTACTGTACTCGACTTGAAACTAAAACAACAAGAATGTCTGACACGACATTGTTGATCTTGTCCCTCCTCAAACTGGTTCTACACCCATATACTGATATCTGTTTATGCAGATCATATCATATGTGAGCAGCCTAAGTAAACGCGAACAAATCCACATGAACATCAGCCATGCAGGCGGATCTTTTGCTGTTTAATGCAACAGACATTTGAAATCAAGTGATGCATGAAAGCTCCGGCAGCGGCTGCCAAAGACAGAGCATACATTATTAACTGGCTGGAGGCGCTGAGTGAATATGGGATGACAGTTGGACATGAATGAAGTCTGGAATATGATGAGATGTTGTTAAATGTGCATGCTGGACAAAACAACACTGCACTGATACAGCATGGAGTCAGGGGACTTTAGAAACCCTGTACATTGTGTTATCGTCTGTTTCCCTGAGTCACAGAGTTCATACAACGGCTTGTGGTCAAAAGCTGCTCTCAGGCAATTAGAACAAAATAAGGATCTGATGGTGCGAATGAATTATGAAAAATAAAATCCTTGAAGTTCTCCCAAGCAGAAGTAGAAGTATTCTAATGCAGTTTGTGTAACCATGGTTACAAAATTCAGATCTTGGATAAATACAGACGGAGACAAAACACAACGTTGTGTGGATTCTCACTGTGGTTTACAGATCAATCAAACGGAAAGACTGCACCATGCTGCGGGTTTATTAGTTGGTATGTGACGTCTACAGTGAGATAATTGCATGTTGTGCACAGGGAAGCATTAACACAGAAGAAGATGCAGGAGAACACCGAGCTGTTTGTTTAACTATGGGCAGGAAGACAAGGCAGGCATGCACAGCATCATTTGTCCCGTCTAAGCAGGCACAGCCGCTCAGCGGGGCGGCGATGTCAGAGCACAGACGACTTTGTTATCAATGTGTTGACATGACGCGGTGCACTGCGACTGTCAGTGAACTGTCTCTGTGTGAAAATGAATAACAGCCGGAGACAGACGCAGCAGTTGGTCTCCGAAGATGCAGTGTGGATGGAACTTAATGACTGTTTTCGATTTGTTATTTACAGGTGCCAGACAAAACAACAGCAGCGGCTTGAACCCTCAGGAAAACTTATTTCAGGGTAACAGAAATGACTTTAGCTGGAAAGTCAATCTTGTGGCTGCAGAATGCAGTTTTGTCACGAATGATGCAATGTCATCATGTTTTAGGGTTTTGCTTGTTTTGTTAGGCCTCTGTACATCCTACATTAAAAACATTCCTTAAAGGATCAATCAGTGAGATGTGTAGTGAGTGAAATGATAAAGTGACCTTACTCTATGATCAGACATTAAGGAAACATGCTATGTTGAAGTGCTGGCTTCTCTGACAACAATGCAGCAGCCAGTATGTCCTCCTTCTAACTTTAGATTCTGGTCCTGAATGGTCTGGATTTGTTTGGACCAGAGAAGGTAGGCGGTTTTAAGGCACCCCCACACGGCCGTTTTGGACGCCCCTCGGTTTGCCAGATATGAGAGCAGTTATCAGGTCAAACCAACAGGTGTTGCAGCGATGGAAGCGGGCAAGAGAACTGGTTCAGATAGAAGTGATTGTTCCTGACCTATAAAGCCTCTGCCACGACAGGGTGAGGCACCAAGCTCACCTGGTCAGATTCTGTGCTATCAACCTGCTCACGTATCCCTCCAACCAGACGGGATAGGAGTGGTGGATGGGATTGGACATTTCTTGGATAAAACTAAAGTAAGAATGGATTCTAAAATGATGACTTATCAAGCTTCGCCTGGGGCTAGAACAGGTGCAGGGTTACAATCAATATAATACAAGTGTGGACATAAGGTCCACACACTCACAGAAATAGACATTATACATGCCAACTACTTAGAAATATGACTCCTCCCACTATAGCTTGTGTGTTGTTCACTTCCCGTGCCTCTTCCCGTAAAGACTAACTCACTTATAAGTGATTGTCAAAGAGAGCTTGGACCACACAGACGGATCAATGCACACAGGTTTTTACACACCTGTAAAGCCGTCTCTATCATGAGATTAACACAGCAGTGAAAGCAAGCAGAGCAGTGCTCCTGTTACCTTTTGCTGTCAATGTTTCCAATCACTCAGGTGCTGATAGTAAAAGGAAGAGAAGAAGAAGAGAGAGAGAAAACATTGATCCAGATTGTAAAATCAGAGTGTCAGTGAATCATTCTATTTTGCATTCTGTAGCTTGTAGAAGTTCTTTTCACAACAACATGAAGGGAAAATGTCTAAACCGAGTCATGAGGACAACGAGGACCCGTTATTGGATTGATATTAAATAAGATGTAACCAGACAGCTGCCAAGATGAATGGTCCATACACTAAAGATACCTCATTATTCTGCGTGTGGATGTGTAAATATGATCAACAGTTAGTGTCACACACCGTCATGACAGCGTGTGATGTAGAGGCCTGTCATGACCTTCCCTTACGCCTGTTTATTATTGTATGTTCATAAACACAGGCAGCATGTTCAGTATGTGTCACACTGACGGATACATCACGTTGGTGCATGCATGTGTAAGAGAAAGAATTGTACTGTAATATAATGTAATATACTACATTATTAATACTACTAGCTAAATGTGTGCCGCGATTATGTCTGAGAAAAATGTGTGTGCCACGGTCAGTCAGCGCCGCGCACTTTGCTGCCGTTCGCTGCCACTCTAGTCAATGATTGTGTTTCCACAGAGAGCGACACTTTCTGTCTCCGGAGCGTGCCAACAGCGCCACTACGCTCTGCTCCGTTTCAAATACGCTGTGAGTCTATTTTTGACGGAGCTCGCTGCAAGCATGTCAACAGAGAATAGATCGACAGGAAGTCAGACAAGGAAACACACAGAGCATCCGGTCAATTTCAAATTAAAACACAATATTCAGACTCGCAATAGTATTTTCTATCACTTTCAACATGACGTCAAAACAGGCAATAAATGAACAACAAATCATCCTCAGAAAGACAACGTAACATGTTGTTTGTACGTTGTTGTCTTTATTCCCTCGTGATCTGGTAGTTCTGCTGAGATCTTGTAGTTCTGCTGAGATCTTGTAGTTCTCCTGAGATCTTGTAGTTCTCCTGAGATCTTGTAGTTCTCCTGAGATCTTGTAGATCTCCTGTGATCTTGTAGTTCTCCTGAGATCTTGTAGATCTCCTGTGATCTTGTAGTTCTGCTGAGATCTTGTAGATCTGCTGAGATCTTGTAGTTCTCCTGTGATCTTGTAGATCTCCTGTGATCTTGTAGTTCTCCTGAGATCTTGTAGTTCTGCTGAGATCTTGTAGTTCTCCTGAGATCTTGTAGTTCTCCTGAGATCTTGTAGTTCTCCTGAGATCTTGTAGATCTGCTGAGATCTTGTAGTTCTCCTGTGATCTTGTAGTTCTCCTGAGATCTTGTAGTTCTCCTGTGATCTTGTAGTTCTGCTGAGATCTTGTAGTTCTCCTGTGATCTTGTAGATCTGCTGAGATCTTGTAGTTCTCCTGAGATCTTGTTGTTCTCCTGAGATCTTGTTGTTCTCCTGAGATCTTGTAGTTCTCCTGAGATCTTGTAGATCTGCTGAGATCTTGTAGTTCTCCTGAGATCTTGTAGATCTGCTGAGATCTTGTAGTTCTCCTGAGATCTTGTTGTTCTCCTGAGATCTTGTAGATCTGCTGAGATCTTGTAGTTCTCCTGTGATCTTGTAGTTCTCCTGAGATCTTGTAGTTCTCCTGTGATCTTGTAGTTCTCCTGTGATCTTGTAGTTCTCCTGAGATCTTGTAGATCTGCTGAGATCTTGTAGTTCTCCTGAGATCTTGTAGTTCTCCTGAGATCTTGTAGTTCTCCTGTGATTTTGTAGTTCTCCTGTGATCTTGTAGTTCTCTTGTGATGTGAGTACAGCTGATGTATCCAGATTAGACAGACCCATCTCCCCTCGTAAACAACTTTAGGACACTGTTCTGTAAATCATTGAAAATGGGATATGATGTTGAGATAACAAGTCTTTAATTTAGATATTTTTAGTATGAGTAATCAAAACAGAGGGATTTCTAATGCATACGATCACAAATGTCCTTTACATCACTGCAAGTCTCTTTTCTCTTTTCAGTGTCTTTACATTCTCTCCAGTTTCTATTTCACAGATGCTGATTCTTTTGTATATGGCTCCGTGTTTACTTATTCTGCGGTCGAAAATCCCCAGCTGGATATTGAAGATACTGTATATGCTTTGGGGGCAGTTGCGTAGCTTTATGCATTTAAATAGTTCATGCATTTAAATGCACTTAAACTGGCTTTGACATGCACTTCATGCATTTAAAAGAGAAGAGTTGATCGTGCTGATGCTAAACTCTGGCATCTTAGCTTGACCCGAGGCCAAGAGTTAGCATAATGCAAACAATGTCCAACTAACAGATAGATAATGGAGCCCTTCCTCACCATTCTGTTCATACACACACTTCATTTTCTCACACTGTATTATTCTCCTAGTGAGATACAAATGCCTGGATAAATTCAGGCTTACAATGTTTGAATAATACACTTCAACTGTTGCTAATTTGACGAGCCACTTTCTCACTCACACATGCCGGGCTGGATGCTGCAGCTCAAAGAGGAAACAGTATAAAAAGTCCCCAGGCGTTAAATATTCGCCTTGCTTCTGAAGCTCGCTCTGTGGAGCTGTTTTAAACTCTCTAAAATATGCCAGTCTCCATTACCAGCTGTCTACACTGGCATCTCGTACTTCCCTGACAATTTCTCCAAGTGTCACTCTTTGAAACTATCTCTAAGCCCATCAGTAAACTCGGCTAATAACCAGAAAGGCATGTCACTCTTTTTTTTTGTCTACCCTTGCTTCTGTTTCAATCAGTCTTAAACTTGTTGGGCCAACCACTGCTCGACAAAATCATTCGTGACCGTCTTTAAATCTTTAGTAGTTTGCATCATGACTGTGAAACCCCAAAGATGACACCCGAAACAGCAACTGTCTTTCGTAATTAGTGGTTAGAGAAAACAAATTTTACAGCTCAACTGGTACCAACATTTGGCTGCAGAGACTGTCACTCCTGCCGCTAAATTAGCTCTGCTGTGGCTCCTGTTTAAATCATTTTGCCTCATGCATTTTGTGTATTTCTTGGAAGTGACTCAGTCTGATTCCCACGAGGATGCAGAATGCCATGAACGGAGAGTCCCATTTGGCGAGCAGTGCAGGAACCAGACACTGAACTGAACGAGTCCAGGCAGGAATGCAATCATAATGAAAAGAGGAACTCCAAAAACATTGTTGTTTTAGTTTGCTGAAGTATGTGACACTGCAGACCACATACTATAATGCTACTATATATTGTAATTTAAAAGCAATTTAACCTCCGTAGCTTATAACCTGTACAAAACACCTGCTCTAGGATAGTTGTTGTTGAAGGCAGATTGCTTCTTTTGCTATTTCCTTTCCTCAAACCCAAAGGGCAAGCAGCTCTATCCTTGTTAAACTGGAACAAATCACCCCATGACCGGTCCTCATCAGTATGGATCCACACAGTTAAACTCCCTCTTACCACCCTTTGGCACTCTACTTCGTCAGTCCCAGTCTTCAGCTAGACACTTGGCATCGGTGTCTGCTTGTTCCCCCATCAGGGTGTTTCTCACATATTCCTATTGATAGTTACTTTTGTCGCTCAAGCTGTGCAAAATTAGCATAAATATATTCCCAAACACTTCCTCTATGTCCTGAAACGGCTCCAATGAGGAGAGAGGGAACAAATGTTTGAAGTATTTTGGGGATTTGGCTCGGGTACAGAAGAGGAGAGAGGGATTCCTCACAGGAATCACTCAGTTTGAATGATTTCTGCATCTTTGCAGAATATTTAACACATCCATGCATGGCACAGTTCTGGTGGGTATAATGCATAACGCACTAGCAAAGTGATTGTGTGCACCATTGATTGTAAAATAATATGGAACCAAAACATGTGCGATAGGTAGCTGGCTGGTTGGATTGCAAGATTGACGCCACATTCCTTCTGCTAACCGAAGCAAATAGAATTTACTGAACAAAGATCCCTCAGGTGGGAACAGTCCACAGCTATATATTGCTACAAAAAGGTGGTCTGAATCTTACTTTGTGCGCGCCGCGGTCTGTCAGCGCCACGCACTAAGCTGCGGTTGACTGCCATGCACTCTAGTCAATCATTCTGTTTTCAGAATGAGCGCTGCGGTCCGCCTCCGGAGCGTGCCAGCAGCAACGTCACTACACTGTGCTCTGTTTGAAATACGCTGCCAGTCTATTTTTGACATAGCACGTTGCAGGCACGCTAGACAGAATATAATAACCTGGACAGGAAGTTAGACGAGGAAACGCACAGAGCGTCGGGTCAATTTCAAAATAAAACACAATATACAGACTCAAGAGCGTATTTTCCATCACTTTATCAACATAACGACAAAACAGCACCGAATGAACAACAAATCATCCTCAGAAGAACAAAGCAACATGATGTTTGCACGTTTTCCTCTTTATTCCCTCGTGGTCTTGTAGTTCTCTTGTGATCTTGTAGTTCTCCTGTGATCTTGTAGTTCTCTTGTGATCTTGTAGTTCTCCTGTGATCTTGTAGTTCTCTTGTGATCTTGTAGTTCTCCTGTGATCTTGTAGTTCTCTTGTGATCTTGTAGTTCTCCTGTGATCTTGTAGTTCTCTTGTGATCTTGTAGTTCTCCTGTGATCTTGTAGTTCTCCTGTGATCTTGTAGTTCTCTTGTGATCTTGTAGTTCTCCTGTGATCTTGTAGTTCTCTTGTGATCTTGTAGTTCTCCTGTGATCTTGTAGTTCTCTTGTGATCTTGTAGTTCTCCTGTGATCTTGTAGTTCTCTTGTGATCTTGTAGTTCTCCTGTGATCTTGTAGTTCTCCTGTGATGTGTGTACAGCTGCTCATGGCTGCTCTCACGTTGAAGAAACAGATCCAATGGGGCAGGGTGCAAAACCGTGGTGGAGACAGGCCGCGGTGTGCACAGACTATGTAGGAATTAGGGGTAAACTTCAGTCAACATAATCTGTTACCCTGAGTCTACCACCCCCCCCCCCCCCCCCACATTGAATACACAGAGCTGAAACACATCCTCACAATCACAGCGTAGTTATACAAATCCATACAACTTGCACACTTAGCACTTTGTGAGGGATTAATGTTTAAACATAATGCGCCTTTGCTCGTGTGAATTATTAAATACAGTTAACATTATTACAACTGTAGACCAACTGTTTATCTCATCTATCACACACACACACACACACACACACACACACACACACACACACACACACACACACACACTACCCCTGTATTAAATATACATAAGCCAGAGTGACATGCATCGGTTTTCCATGCTGGCACACGTACATGGATGTTAGATGGATCGTAGAGACTAAGAGGGGAGACACACGTCACTACTCTTCAGCACGTTAGCACCTCTTGTGCATCTATGAATAAAACATACGTAACGCACGTAGCTATACACTCACACACGCTGGCGAGCACATACACGCGCATGGGGAATGATTAATAAAACATTGATTCATCTATTAGGCAGTCATTGTAGTTAGCTAGATCAGCACGTACATGTGTGTGGCTAAAGAGACCATTAAAAAAGTGAAGAGCAGCAGGATTGTTGGATGTGTTGCAGTGAAGAGATAGTGTGTGTGTGTGTGTGTGTGTGTGTGTATGTGTGTATGTGTGTGAGAGTGTGTGTTATTTAGAAACGAATCTTAGAATTGAAAAATTGAAGAGCGTAACCTGCTAATTGCAGCCTTAGCTCGAGGCAACACTTCAAATTGCACTTTCTTTCTCTCTCCATCTGTCGAGTTTTCCGCTTCTTTTCCTTGACAGTAACCCTGCTTGTCACCCCCGTTTTTCTTTGTATCCATCAGATGAGCTGATGCCGTGTTTACATGAGCGGTCTCTCATTTGCGCCGTCTCCTCTCTCTTCCAAACAAATGACTTTACACGGTTTGGAGCATTCCTGTCTTGTTTTCTGCTCACAGTAATCTGATGGATACGAGGTGTGGTTTCGTAAAAGTGCTGCCCTGCAAATTATGCTTAAAAAAACAGGAGATAAAAAGAGGTGAAGTGGAAGCTTTTTACTACTGGAGAAAAGGATTAAAGTCACTGCTGCTGCTCATATCTTCTTGACGAGGGACACTTGCCTTATAAAGGAACTCTGCCTTAGAAAATGACTCCTCATTTCCTCTCATTTTGAAGGAGATGATTGGCCGAGGCAAAGGGATAATAACATCGAAAGAAATGCAAGTGTTACTGCAACTGATCCCCAGTCTGAGGTTGCACTTACAGAAGCTGGGAGGTTGCCTAAACGACCTCGTTGTAATCCCTCTGCCTCGACCCGCATTCAGAGTCGAAGCATGTTTGTTTTGCCTTTTTACACTTTCATAGAACTTTATGATCGAGCGAGGATTAAGGTGCGGCTCTGCCTGTGGATTTCACTCCCCACCAGTGGATTTTTGTTGTTATCTTTAAAAGCATCTCTCGAGCCAAATTAGCCCCAACAGATCAATAAGGAGCTGTTGGTCATTTCCATCCGTGGACTTAGAAGAATGCTCACGTGGTCCGTTAATTTGGTTGTGAGTTGACAAACACTGATATCAAACAAACAGGTGACAGACAAAGAAACGGAGGAAGCAGATGTTTCAGTTTTTTAAAAGACTGTCCGATGTTTTAACCCGAACACCTTCATGAAAGAGTAAGCCGGTTCATAAATGCATTTTACATTCAAGTCAATGACGGCTGTAGCTTCTTTACGTCTGACCCCTTAATGTCTCCATTTATATGTGAACGCCTGCACTTCCATTTGCACTCGTACATTTTTCATGAAAGGAGAACTGCCCCGAGGACAAAAACTTTTTTTTCATTACCTTTTTAACTCGCCATATTTCCCCTTTTTCCCTCTTATCTCAAACCTCTGTCCCGCTAAAACGAAATGGTTGAAAATGTGCTCTCCGTTGTTTCTGACTGCAGCTTAAGCACCTACTTCATCCTAAATTTGTGTTTTAAAAGTTATTTTCTGTACACTTTAATGTGTCACTGTCATCACTTATCAAATTCAAACCACCAATGTTTAGTGGCGGCCTCTGCATTATTTTCCGGGGGGCACAATTCCTCAGAGACGGACCGGGATGTACATTTTTGTACGTTTGCTTGATGATATCTCACATGAAAATTGCGATTAGCAGTCTAAAAGAGTTAGCATTTTAATCACGGTAATTTTAACTTTAAAATAAGATCTATTTGGTCTCAAGACCGGACCACTTTTTGAAGGTCTCGGCCTCGTCTTGGACTCTAAAGCATTACCTTGTCTCGGTCTCAGATCGGGCGGACTCTGGATATTAAATCAAGACCACTGATGAAAGGCTATTTCTCCAAGTAATTACTGTGATTCAAAGGAAAACACCTATTTCTAAAAGAACAAATAATTTCAATTCATTCATATTTAGATTTTATCCCCCGGTTACGTCCAAAACCTTCCTGGTGTTAAGGTCTAAGTGAGTGACACACAAAGATGATGATTTTTCATTGATATTTATGGTCTTGGTCTTGCCCTGCGTCCGTCTTGTTCTTGACTCGGTCTCGATCTCTAAATGTCTTGGTCTTGTCTTGGTCTCGGAGCACTCTGGTCTCGGGAATGTCTTGGTCTCGGTTAGTGTGGTCTTGACTACAACGCTACTTGTACCTACCACATGCTAGCACAAGCTAACTGCCTGTGTTTGGCACCTGCCTGTCCAACAGAAAGCAGACCGACTTTGTGTCTCCGGGTGAAAGCCAACTCAAGGCTCACCCTTGTTTTGGAAAGAGGTGTATTCGCTTGGCGTTTCGCCTCACTGTGATTATATTTTCTCTTCTTTGCTGTTTCGTCCGCTTCCGTAAAAGCATATCCGCAGGTTTGAATCACGTCCAATCGCTGAATTGTATCCACTCCTAAACTCACCTGTTCGCTGTCATTGGCTGGAGGAAACACACCAGCTCCCCGCCCAGAAAAGACAGGACAATCAGAGGACAGGGTCTCTGCAGACGTCACCACCACACATGTATGGAGGCCCAGAAGGGATGATGGAGCAGCTTTACTTTTGTAGAAGTCTGAGCATCTCTACCGTCTGTTACACTACGGTGTTGTCATTGGTCAAAAGTCGGTGGCCTGTGAACTGAATGAATTTAACCCAAATGATCAACAAATCCTATTTAGAGACTCAATAGGGTTTGGCCGGTATTCCAAGATCCACCAAAATGTAAAACAATCTGTATTTGTCTCATCTCTATCGTATAAGAAAGGGAGAGCACATTTATATTAGCCTTCCCTGTCCACATATAATAAGCTGTTTTTAAGATAAGTGTTTCAACCACATCTCAAGGTCTTCATTAGTAAATGGAGTTTGTTCAGCCGTCGTGGAAATCGCTCCGTTTAGACTAACACTATTTCAATACTCTATGATCAAAGATCTGCCTTTGAACATCAGACACTCACTCTGTCGCAGCACATCTGAAGCTTCAAACACACTCAGTACAAAGGCAGAAAGATGGACACACACACACACACACACACACACACACACACACACACACACACACAGTCAAATTCACACTCACTCACATAAGCCAGAATTTAATGGCTCCACAGGTGACCTTAGTCTTTTGGGCCAGTGTACCAGCTACACACAGGCACGCACGCATGCATACGCACACGTGCACACAGGCAGTCCTGCTGACACTGCCCATTAGCCAGTGATGAACTCCTGGGGCGAGAGAGAAACGAGGGCGAGCACAGCAGAGAAAAAGTGAAAGAGTCACAGGGGAGAGAGAGAGAGGGAGAGAAAAAGGGTAAGAGATACAGAGAAAAATTTATTGAGAGCAATACAGAAGATACAAAAGAGAGAGAGAGAGAGAGCTACACAGACGAGAGGAGAAAGAGGCTCTATATGTAATTGATGATTGATGCTGAGCTGACTGTGGAAAGAATGGACAACACGGCTCCGCCACCTCCAATTGTTAGAAAATTCAGGCCCAAAAAACCTGCTGTGATGGGCACTGACATTGAAAATTGTAGGCGGAGCCTGCTCAGTCGGGGTCGACTGGAGAAAGCAGCTGCATTGACATCACGCTGATTCCACTAACATAAAACTCAGATTTAACTTCCTGATAACACAGCAAAGATCCCCTGAGTCAGAACAGTCCTCAGCAGGACAGATTCTTGTGGCAATCCCTGTTATGGAAAGTTCAAAAGATGACATAAACACAAATCTGTGTGATAATATCTAGCCTTGAAGACAGTGTTTGGGACAGAGGTGCTTCTTGTCAACAGATAGCGCAGGCAGCTGCTCAGGGCCCCTGGACAGTAGGGGGCCCTCGAGGGCTGACCAACTTTAAACCACAGCATTGGCTCAAATTGTGCAACGTTTACAATGACGGAAGGAACCCGCCCTAAGTGGGCCTCATCTGACACCACTCAATCTGGTTCTGCCGCTAAGAGCCGCATGCTGCTTCATGCAAATGAAGGTTTTTAATTTTCTTTATATTTATATTTTGAAAATACTGCTAATGTATGAAAGCTGGTTGGAGGGCCCCCTGCACATTTATTGCCTGGGGCCCCAACAGTCTCTAGAAGCACTGATGGTTTGAGAAAAACTTATTCGATGTGTATTTAGATTTTTCTGGTTTGACCAATGTCCCATCTGTTAACATGGAGGAGGCGGGGTTTATGACCTTTTCTGCATCCAGTCAGTAGTGGGAGCTCTAGATCTTTTGGCCTCACTTGAGGCGAGATGTTCCTCTGTCCATTCTTTATACAGTCTATGTACTGAACCCTGATCCATGGTTTTAGGCTGGTAGATGGAAACTACACATACATACAATTGTGTGTCCGTCATCTCCACTCATATGAACAACAACTTTCATTCATACACTTTCTTCCTCTGTTCAGTGACACACACACACACACTAACACACAGCTGGTGTCAGTGCAGTTGCAGACCGATTGGCTGTCATTTCTCAGGCTGTATCTAATGGCTAATTAGCATGCAGTTAACGATCTCCATCTCGCTCTCTCTCCCTCTCTCTTTTTCAACCTCCTTTCTGCTTCTCTCCTCTGAACAAACCGAGGGAGCGCTTCCTTCAAAGGGCAGAAAGGGGTCAGAAAGCCAACCAACAACTTCCTCTCTGTCTGCTCTTTCAGAAACAGATGGGTGGACAAAGATTGAAGGAAAAATGCAGCTGCTCTGAATTCTCTGTTTTCTTTGAAGGTGGATCGACTGGCACTGTTGGGAAAGAGGTTCCACCTGGCTTCTGTTTCGGCAGCGTGCTTACCAAACAAGAGTCGCACTTCTTAAAAAAACCTGCTCATGCTGTTGAAGATACACATTTAATTTATGAATCATTCTGCACAGCAAAGAGGAAGCAGAGTTTAAGACATGCAGACACTTTCTCCTCAACAGATTTAATTGCAAAAGCCCAAACAGACCATTTGTGTGTCGGAGTTTTTAACTGGTTACGAAACAGACTGATGCGCTCTGTATGACCAAAAACAGTGAACCAGACCATCAGCGACAAGACTGACTATTTCTATACAGTTATTGTCAATGGTTTTAACACTGCTGCAGGGTAGGTGTCAGACGAGACCATAAACAGCACGCTAAAGAAACAGCCGTTAAAAAAATGTCTAAATCAAATATTCACATTTATTGACACATCTGACTGTTAAAAGAAAGTAGGATCTGATTTTTTCCAGAAAAAAACATTTCATGCATGGACAGGAAATGATCAACAAATAGAGAAAAAGTACCACTTTGTTCACAGAGAGCGCCAAAATCTACACATAACAGACGTTCCTCACAGGAGCTTTTAATTTGACCATTGAAAAATCAAACCTGCGCAATCTTACCCCCAATCCCCACATTCTCAGTGCGCCGCGGTCCATCAGGACTACGCCGCTGTTCGCTGCCACTTTGGTCAATGATTGTGTTTCCACAGCGAGCACCGCGATCCGTTTCCGGAGCGGGTGCTAAGGTCTTTTACCTGCTTCTTGTAAAGCGTCTTGAGAACACACTTGTTATGAATTGGCGCTATACAAATAAAGATTGATTGTTGTTTGCACGTTTTTCTCTTTATTCCCGCGTGATCTTGTAGTTCCTGGTTGCGCTCCGCTGCGCTCACATTCCAGAAACATATCCAGTAGGGCAGGGCGTGCGCATAAACACAGATCTGTGTGATAATATCTAGCCTTGAAGACAGTGTGCTCCAACGGAGCAAAACCGCTGCGTTGACGGTCCGCGGGGAGCACTCGGAGTATGTGGGGATTGGGGGTCAGTAGCACCGGAAAGATAAATCTGTTCTATAACCCACTATTTGATGGAAAATGTAGCAAAAAAAAGTCATGTTGGGTCTCATTTTAGGGTGAAAAAGAATATGTGAGCATGCCCTTATTCTTCAGCTTCTTCAAACACAGATGCAGCATAATGCAAAATGGATCTTACTGATCCCCTGTGACTCGCTCTGTTCTGCAGAGCAGCAGAGGTTACGAGGCTGAGTTTGACTCATTTATTTCAGACTTCAGCACACATTTCTTATGTTCTTATTTCAGCTCATTCTTGCTAAGTGGATACAGTTTGAGATCCCTTACAGACAGTGAAGATATAACTTATTGAAGAAATTCAGGGGTGATATTGCTGCAGCAGGAAGTTGTAGAATAAAAGGACTGTGTGTGTAGCTGTTATACTAACAGGTACAGCAACCACTGGACCTGAGGTTGTATACCTTTTTCTAGTCTTCTGACTACTCAAAGCGCTTTTACACCGCAGGTCACACCTACACATTCACACACTGATGGTAGAAGCTGTTGTGTAAAGAGACCTTCAGAAGTAACTGATCCCATTCATACACATTTATACGCTGCCGATGAAGCAGCAGGAGCATCTTGGGGTTAATCATCAACATCGGACATGTGGTTGCAGGAGATGGGGATCAAATTATTTGTAGTGCTCAAGCTGTAACGCAGCCACTAACCACTAGCCGGTGTTGTAGCAAGACTGACTGTAGCCCTGTTTATTAAGCCTTCCTACTCGCTTTACTACCTGGATGTAGACGAGCACAGTGAATGGACAGCATCCTGTAGGAACAGAGTTTGCCATTGCTTGCTTTACAGCGACATAAAATAAACTGCAGAATCAACTCAAATATGAAAGGACATAAAGGACAGAGAAGAAGTCAAAGAGAGAAGTAGAAAGTCCCAGCCTTGCAGAGAGTGTGATTAAGTAAAATAACCAAGATGTGAATCATTTCTGTCTGGCCAAAGAGCCTCTGACTGGATCACTGACACATAAAATTGCAGCTATTCCCCTCAAAAAAGCCAGACCTAGGCTATCCTTTTATCTCTCTGGCAGTGCTCTCTGTGTCTTACTCTTTATATCCATCACTTTCTGTCCTCTTCTTCCCTGAACACTTTTATTCTGCCTCATTCCTCCGCTGCCTCCGTGTGTCCCTCTTCATCACTTTCTGCCACAATCCACCGATCTTTCTTAGCCTTTCAACATCCCCCCCTCCAAACGTTTCTTTATCTTCTTTGTGAATAGAAACATGTCACCCTTAAGGAGAGGTGGGCGCAGGAGGGATGTGAAAAAAGAACCTCTGAAGTGGACCTGAGTCGTGAATTTAAGGTGAAAAGGTGGGAGCGATGAAGATTCAAGGAGGCTGGGAGAAGACAGGGCGAGCTGTGAAGGAATTAATGGAGTTTCTGCAACTGAAATGTTCAATTGATTCTCCCTTAAACTGGCTGACGCTGTCCATATGTAGACATTAATGATATTAATGGCATTCAAAGCGTTTCATTGGTGCCTGTGGGAAATGTTTAACTTCTGGATTTTATCAAGTTTTGGCAGCTCCCAGAACTAATTTAGCTTTCTGCATTAGCTGCCAGGTGCGCTGCATATGGATAAATCCCAACGCATTTAACTTTGGCCTTCAATCAGAACTCCAACAGCTTTCTGTTTTGTTATATTTACACAAAGAATTGTCACCTGTGTGTGTGTGTGTGTGTGTGTGTGTGTGTGTGTGTGTGTGTGTGAGTGTGTGTTTCGTAAAAGTGTGTGTGCGCAAACAGGTTAGCTCGTAACCTGTCACTTTGATGCAGGGGTAATCAGCCAGGCTAATGGAGTCCTCAGGCAATTAATGAGTGTCTTAACTCAAGCTAAGATGGAGAAATACAGAGCACACACACACACACACACACTCACACACACACACACTAATCACAGACACACAAGGGAACATCTGCACACACAATAACCTCCGCACTAATGCAGTAAACTTCCCGAACCCCCCAAGTCAGCGTTTCCATTTAAAACCAATTACTGAAGGCATATTTCATTTTCTAGTAGATCTCCACTCGCTACACAGAACAAGAAAACAAGTCATTGCAGCCATCAGTTATCAATGACAATTAATCAATACAATAATGCAACCCAGCACGGGGAGTTGGTGAATGCACCCATGGGTAACATGCAGGAACACACACATACACAAATGCACACACACACATGCAGTATAAAGACGACACATGCTCTTAGTATATAAAGTGCATTAATGTATGATTCATATATGTGCATTTAAATGGCCTTCTGTGTGATCGCTTCAGAGGACCTTCTTCTTCTTCCTCTTCTCCTCTTCCAGTCCATCTTGTCCTCCTCGTCACCCAATCAATGACTTTTTTAATGACTTCCCCTGACAGCCCTGACAATAAGACACACAGATTCTGCCATTTGCCTCGGCTACCTCTTACTTTAACTCCCTTCAGTTACAGATTTCTCTAATTTCCCCACTTCTTACAGTCCTGCCTTCATTGAATTATGTATTCATCTGCAGGAGGGATTAGGATTGTCACGATACCAGACAGAAGTCATAGCCCCCCCATATTAGGTCATTTCAAGCACACACATTCTTAATAGCACAGAATTTGGCAATGCTTTATACTTTTAATAATAATAATAGATTGAATTTATATAGCCCCTTTTAAGGGACCCAAGGGTGCTTTACGTGGTGGAGGGACCAGACAAAGAACAAAACAGAGACAGGTAGCAAACGATGGGAGAGTGATGAAGAGGCAGAGTTAAGGGAGGTTGTAGGCTGTGGAGAACAGATGGTGTTTGAGACGTATTTTGAATGAATCCAAGGATGGGGCGTTGCGGGTGTTTGAGGGGAGGGTGTCCCAGAGGGTGGGGGCTGTGACACTGAAGGCTCTGTCTCCATAGGTGTGGAGTCAGGTGTTGTATGGACAGCAGGCCAGAGTCTGAGGACCGGGGCTTTCAGGATGTGGTGTGTGGGTGTAGGAGGTCAGAGAGGTACTGAGGGGCGTGGAGGGATTCATAGTCTTTGATGGATTTGTCACTCTCCTTCACACCTGTCATATGAAACAGATGTGGTTTTTTAAAGCCACAGTACCTTCGAATCCTCTGTCTAACAGGAGCCGCTCTGTGTGGAGTTTGCATGTTCTCCCTGTGCATGCATGGGTTCTCTCCAGGTACTCCGGCTTCCTCCCACAGTCCAAAGACAGGCTCATTGGTGACTCTAAAATTGCCCGTAGGGGTGAATGTGAGTGTGGCTGGTTGTCTGTCTCTACATGTCAGCCCTGTGAGTGACCAGCGACCAGTCCAGGGTGTAACCCCGCCTCTCGACCAATGAAAGCTGGGATCAGCTCCAGCCCCCTGCGACCCTAATGGTCCTCCTTAATGATTGTATCATTTTAAAACGTGTGGTCTTGAAAAGTGTCAAAGTTTGGAAAATGTTGACAACCTTAGAAAGGATCTTGATTTACTCATGAGGTCCGAAGTCGCCTTGTTCAAATGTTTGTCATTTTGCCTTTTTCGAAAGGATGTATGAACGAGGGATGTGCAACTAAGTCACTGTTAAGCCCCGTCAAAATGGAAAAAGGCAGCTACTCGGACAAAATAAGCCGGTCTCTTTAGATGCAAAAAGTTTATATCCATGTGGAGAAAAACATGAAATAATGGTGAACACTTTGGTCATGGCTCCACGGTCAGACCATGCAATTAGCAGACTTAAAATGAGTTTAAAAAAAATCAGCTGTCAGGAGAAAGTTAAGAAGAGACAGAAAGTTTTCTGTGAAAAAGCCAACTGGGCGGTCAAAAGCCATCGTGATTCTTTAAATGGATGCCACAAACAAGTGCCATCACTCACTGCATTATCTGTTTGTTTGTTTAGCATAGATGTAAAACACGAGGGTAGTCAGTGGGGGTCGCAAGCCACCAAGAGGGGCACATTTTAATTCATTTAAAATAGTTTATTTTACCCATTATTGTAAAAATATCTACAAAAAACGAGTTCAAGTTGATGAACACCTGCAGAAAATGTGATGGCTGAAATCCAAGAGTTGATCAGCTGTCAATGTGGACCAGAATGAACCAGCTGAACAACTCTAGAGACACGCCACTAACACAGCTTAGTTTCTGTTTACACTTTGGTCCAAGTTGTCTCTAAGTTGTTTAGTGATGTTTTGGATCACGCTAGGTGCTCTTGGGGTCAGAAAGACTTTTTTTAAAACCACTTCATTCCATTAAGACTTCACTGTGGGAGTTTAAAATGCATGTCAGACAGCTCCAGTTTTTCCCAGTTATCTGAGAAGAATTTCTGTGCAGAGCTCTGAAGGCAGTATTCTTCTGATAGCAGACAAAGAGTGTGTCCTAAATCAAAATCCAAAAGAGACCTGTTTATTCTGTCAGTCATTGCTAATGCACTTCCTTTATTATGCTCTGTCATTGTTTCTCTGAAGTCGGTATCAAAGTAGCAGTCTGCATGTTTCTGTCTAGGCAGCGACAGAACTGGATGAAGTGAAAATTAAGTTTTGATTTGTAGAATTGGTAATCAGAAGTTTGGTTTGGTTTTCACAATTATTGTTCATCTTGTACGAGATACAACACAGTTGGAACATCCTCAGAGTGTGGTTCTGCTAAAATTACAGAGGCTTCGATATTAGAACAGCTTGAAGCATGTTTTTCTCACTTTTTAGAGTCACAAACAGTGCAGTGAGGGATGAAAAATATTGAGAAGTATACTCTAAGATGAATACTTTATGCAGGCCTTTCAGCTTGTAAGAAAGATTCCACATATAAGTATGAAAAATCAACAGAGACAAGTCCTAAAATGGCTCCCACTGGAGGAGAAGATGTGCAGCTAGAGATGTAACAATAAACTCAACTCATGATACGATAAGAATCACGATACCAAACGAGCCCTCTGCGGCCGTGGAGGATAGCTGTAGCCCTACAATGCCTACAAAACTACCAAGACTGGATTTTAATCATGGACAGCTACAAGCGAAAAAGAACTAATGAAACATGTGGCTTTCGTGTTCACACCTGATCACATGATCCGGACTTTGGGGTCAAGCGGACTCGGATCTGGGTTCCTAATGTGAAACCACCCGTAGTTTTGAGTTTAGGTAAATTCAGCTGATCTGAGGGATTTGATTGGGCTGTATTCAGTGAGCAGGTATGAGACAGATATTGAGATGCCAACACATTTAATGCTTTGTCCACCAGAAGTCATTTTTTAAAATTTGATTCTGTCCTGAACTGGAAGTCAATGAAGATTATTCAGTGCAGGTGTAATATGTTATATTGTCTTTGTCCTTGTTACCACTCTGGCTGCTGCATTATGGATGAATTGGAGTTTGTTCATGGATTTTTTTAGGAAGTCTAGCATAGAGGGCATTAAAGTAATCTAATGTGCTGGATATGAACGCATGGACAACTTCCTCCAAGTCGGATTGGGTCATGAAGCACCAGAGTCTGGACAGATAATATCTAATACACACGCTTTGTTTCTATGCTGGAATCCAGCTTTGTGTGTCTAGATTATAGAGTCAAAGATAAACTATTTTAATCAGAGTCCCTCATCCTCTGAGCAACATCAAGGGTTACTTTGCAAACTTGGGAAAAACAGGCTTGAAAACATCTTATTCAGTTAGCATTTAAATCACTAAGAATAAAGCATGGTATTAACATCGCCAGTGTTAGGAGGTCACTTTCCACTGGGAGTCACACCCATATTGCTTTATTTGAATACAAATGACCAATTAATACATGTGGTTACATCCACTCAAGGTTTCCAGTGTGAGTCTTCAGTGCAGATGTGGGATATAATTGGGGAAAAAACGAGTATCAGTCTTCCAACTCAAACTCAACTCTGCTTTCAGGCGCTGGCAATTATACCCAAGCAGCTGTGGAGTGTTTGTACTGAACGCCCATTGTAGTTGTGTGAAGCAACATGCAGGCAAGAAGGCCTTTTTCTAAAAATGCTAACCTGAGGCAAACTTCATGAGCCAATAACTGTTTTTTATGTTTTAAAAACTGCAAACTACACATGTTATCTGCACTTTAAATTCCTAACTTCAGATTATTCTCAGCATATTAGAGGTGTAAAGATTTACTGATCTGAATCGATTTTAATGCTAAAGATCAGTCAGTGTAGCCCTGGATCAGTAAAAACTAACTACTAACCAGTGTATGTATCAATTTTAACATCATAAACCAATTAATTGACACTTTGCTGTCTGCTGTTATAGACTGTCTAAATGCTGTGCTCAGTGTCTTTTATCTCATGAGACCTTGTACTTCTCACAAGAGTAGAGTTAGTGTTCCAGGTCATGTAAGTTAGCTCACAAGGAGAAAACAACTGTGCAGTGATTGACAGTTCTCCACATAAGAAATGAAGCCATGTGGACTTAATATGAAGGAAGATAAACTTTTCCAAAAGTCTGCCAGTCCGTACGTTCAGGAAACGATTAAATATAATATATAATATATATATAATACAACTACACGATTCACACCTGGTAAGAAGTCTAAGATGCTACCATTAGCACGCAGCAGCCCAAACATACCTGAATATGATAATAAATGGGTACTGCAGTCCAAATGTCTTCCCCGTCCCCTCCTCTCTAGAGTGGAGGTCACCATGTGGTGGACGCTGAAGCGTCAGTGTTTAGCCAGCTCTGCATCGGTCTGTAAACCTTTCTGCGTTCTAACCTCTCTCCATTTTTCAAAAGCATCTCCAATATTGATCCTAGTTTGAGCACCATTGGCACACAGCAGCCCAAGCAGACCCGAATATAAAAAACGTTCGGGCGTCTATAGCCCGTTGTGTGGCGAAGGTTTGCGAGCTAACGATGTAGTTGGTAATGACGGCTTTCGTGACATGTTTGATACATTTGAGTTACAAGATATCAATTACAAAATTGTTCAATCAGAGTACCAGAGATGTTCATCAATTTAAGAACGGCGTTCTACTTTGTATCTTTATGTTTTAAGGATTGTAGTCCCTAAAGATTCAAATCGGATCGCCTTGAAAGGAGAGACACTCCTCCACACACTATATATTTTAGCATTTAGCTGAGTGTTATGGATCCTGTCACACTTATTACCTTCTATTGTGAGCAATGGCATCGTTATCTAGCAAGTGGTGTATGTTTACCAAGAGCTATTATCCACCCTACTAGAGTGTGAATTTTACACCAGCCGTGCGACTTGTACACTGGCGGAGTAATTACTCATAGTGCTCGCCGTGAACTGAAGAGGATAATGAGATTTGTAAACAAAAGGCAGCCATTTTGGCAGCAGCCAACTCACTTACCATCCTCAATGGTCTCCTTTGACAGGTGTGTGGAGAAGATGTGTGCTAGTGCATTTGTGCGAATATGTCTGCGTGCTTTGAGCTCCACTCGAAGAAACAATGGGAGGAGATAAAGAGCGAATTAGCGATAGGGAGTTGCTATTAATCCGCTCTTGCTCGCCCCCTCCTCTCTGACCAGATTAACTCTCACCAAGGGAGACTTCCAATAATCATCGGACAGATAGGTGTGATGAATACAAGCCAGGGCCACAGGTGCAAGTTTATGTGTGCATGTTTGACTTCACCCTTAACAGCTAAATGTCGAAAATTTACTGCACATGGGTTGCATTTATTTTCAATCTGCTACTCAACTCTGCAGGTCCTCATCCCTACCCTCCAATCTCTTTCTACCCCGCTGTCTTCCTCCTCCCTCGCTCTCTAATTACCCCTCATCCCAAGCTGGGTTACTCCATTGTCAGAGTGCCTGTACAAAAAGGCTACAATGTAATAAACAACAACAAAAAAAGAAAGAGGGTAAAAAAATAGTGCAATTAGCCTAAAAATAGGGCCTCCATTCATGGATGGTGAGATGTCCTGTGAAGTGCTTTGACTCTAATCAGCGCTGAGGAGAGGGGAGAATAATCATGTGGCATCGGGAGGAGAAGGAGCAGTGGGGGTGGAGGTGCTTAAACTCTTCTTCTTAAAGTAGTGGACAAAATCTGTGTTTCTGCTTTCATTTACAATCATGCTCTGCAAGAGGCCATTTAAAGAAATAGAGTGTACATGTTGCTATAAATATCTCTTACAATGGTGCGATCAGGAACGAGGCACAAAGTCTTTAGTCTTGTGTTGTAAATTGTACCATTATTAAGGCGTCATTTGGCATATTTTGCAACCCTAGTGACCTCAGAAAGCTGGTGATCAAGTCAAGGACATTTTGTGACTTCATTAACAAGCAAACCTCCAAAGTAAGGTCATTGAACAGCACACAGGTGCAGCTCACGTTAGCTCGGCAGACCAACGAGGCGACACTCCATACAAACCCCAGGTTTGATTTAAAACATCGACCTGCTCCTCGATGTGTAAGCCGGACTATAGACTGATAGACGGGTATGTTGACGGCGACAAGCTTCATATCAATGGTTGAGTCTGTTGCTTTCAGATATCTAATCTGTAAAATACCTACACCTTGTCACAGCACCGTTCTGCCAAAGCAACACAAAATAATGTGAACATTAGTACGAGGATTGAAGCTAAGAAAATAAAGCTGGAGTTACTTTACCAAGTAACGGTTACTTTTTGATAGTAGTAACCAAGGGGGGAGAAAGGGGACAGCTTTCCAGGACTGGAGGGGCCTTTTAAAAAAATACAAATTTTGTGTAAATTGCCTTTTTTAAATGTAACAACCCACCTTCCCTTCCCCCCTTAAAATGGTTAACCTTTTTGTTTGTGATGTTAATCTCATGGGGAAGCTCATTGAACTTCAGGTTAGACCAGTAATGTGGGACTCTGTATATCCACACCAGGACCTGCACAAAATAATATATAACTTGTTAACAAGTCAGCTCCAAAAGATGATTGTATTCGGGCCGAGGATGTAAATGTTAGGCAGGAGGCTAACGCTACTGATCTGATGCTGATATGATGAAATGGTATCTGCCCACTCACTCTGCCTTTTAGGGGCCCAGCCTGGTACTAACTAGTAACTGTAACTAGTTAATACTTTTCAGTTACGTGCTCAACACTGATTAAGACTTGGAAATGCTTGCAAAGATCAAGACCCCTCCCAAAAATCTACACCAACACTGTCAGTGGCCATGAAATACAATTTCTCTTGTTGCTCTTTGCATAAATATATTTTACTTAAGTAGATAAAAACAACTGAAATAGGACTGAAATGACTTTCCCTCTTATCCCAGTGATAAAGGCTGTATTACTTGAAGGTTACATGAATCTATTGCCTCATATAAAAGATTTTTTTTAAATGTTTGCTCCTCATAAAGTCCTAAATATGAAAAAGTATAGCGAAGCAATGTATATGATGAATACAAGGCACAGAGTGTGAGTTTTTGATTAGTCGAGAAGGATGGCAACTACAGCAGCCAGTCGTTTCCATGGTGATGGGAGCCTGACTTTCTGTAAGATTTCCCCTCTCTTTCTCTCACACATACTAAGATGGTAAATATTGTAAGTGCATTTGAGTTCACTGAAACCTGTCATAAAAAATACATTAAGGTACCTATTCCTCCCCTTTTTTCCTGCATGTTTCTTACTCTTTAAAAAAAGAGGCTTGTTTAATCTTTAAAGGTCCAATCTGTGAAATATCTACTGAATGAAATGATAAAGTGAGCTTACTCTATGATCAGACATTAAGGAAACATGCTATGTTGAAGTGCTGGCTTCTCTGGCAACAATGCAGCAGCCAGTATGTCCTCCTTCTAACTTTAGATTCTGGTCCTGAATGGTCTGGATCTGTTTGGACCAGAGAAGGTAGGCGGTTTTAAGGCACCCCCACACGGCCGTTTTGGACGCCCTTTGGCCTTTGTTTATTGGTAGACAAGAGTCGTCGTCTCTCAACCGGAAGGTCAAGGGTTCGATCCCCAGCTGAGCAACATGTCCGATGTGTCCTTGGGCAAGACACTTAACCCCGCTTTGCTCCCGCTGCTTCGGTGGCGGTGTATGAATGGATTAGTTACTTCTCATGGATGATACTACATAGCAACCACTGCCATCAGTGTGTGAATGGGTAGGTGTGACATGCAGTATAAAAGCGCTTTGAGCAGTCAGAAGACTAGAAAAGCGCTATACAAGCTCAAGTCCATTTACCATTTACACTGTGGTCATCTGTCCCACCATTATGTCTTTTTTTTAAAGCAACAGTATGAGCAAAGGGTTGCGTTTTTACACATCAAGCAGCTAGGGAGCAACGTCATCAACACTGTCATTCCCAACATTCGCCCCGTTTTGCTTTGGTGGCTCATTTAGAGGCATCAGTTTTTAGAGCTCAGAGCTTTACGATGGTCTTAGAAAGGTTTATTTTGGGGCTTTTTTATGCTTTAATTTAGAGATAGGAGAGTGTTAGAGACAGGAATTGTGGGAAAGGAGCCCCAGGTCAGATTCGAACCCAGGCCGCCTGCTTGGTTGACTATAGCCTCTGTACATGTGGCGTGCACAAAAACCACTAGGCAAAATCCGCTTCTGTGAATGGCTATCTTCCTGCAACGGCACCCAGATTCATTGCCATGATGACTCATTTCTCAAATCAGGACAACAACAACAACAAGAAAAAAACTTTACAATTTTTAATAATCTATTTAGAATGGAAAAGCATTGAAACAGAGGGAGGCATAGAGATGAATATCATATCTATCTGTGCGTGTAGGTGGCTGAGTTTGTTTTTGTGTAGTGGGCAAGAATCTGGAGCAGACTTTATGAATAATCGAGTCCGTTCCCTGAGGATGTTGAGTTTAGATGGCCAACAAGAGCTGCCCCGCTTTGGGGTTCACTACAGTTTAATGTGTCAACAGAAAAAGAAAATCCCTCGGGAGGTTGAACATTTTAAACACTGTGGCTCTAAGAAAAACACATTCATTCATCGTTATATAACCAGTGGGTATTCTGCTTAAACATGGCTGCTTTTGTTTGACTTCTGCTTTATGCACATGTAGATTTAGCTTGAAGGAAAGGAAACCAGCCAGGTGAATTGGTATATAGTTTATGAATTTCAACATCGATGTGAAAAAGCAGTAGAAGTCTCGTGAATTTGTTTTTCAAATTTTTTCTCAAACTTTTTAGACTTAGACTTACCCCCAATCCCACATACTCTGTGCGTTGTTCTATTGTGTCCAGCTTGACGCATGTTTGCTGCGTACTCCATCAAAAATAGACTTGCAGCGTATAAGAAATGGAGCAGAGCGTAGTGGCGCTGGTGGCACGCTCCAGAGACGGACCGCAACGCTCGCTGTGAAAACATAATGATTGACTAGAGTGGCAGCGAAAGGAGGTGTAGTGGGCGGCGCTGACGGACCGCGGCGCGCACGGAGTATGCGGAAATTGGGGGTAATAACTTGAACAGAGTATGTGATTTTTTCTTCTGAACATCCCAAACAATCCTCATCGCAATAAACAGGAGGCATTAAATGAGAAAGATACCAAAATATGCTTTTAACAGACTCCACAGTTGAATGCTTCTGACTTCTTATGCTTTCATGAAAGCTGTTGAAAGAGAAGATAAAGTTATCTGAGCAGCAATCAGGGCCTGTGTTGTTTATTTCCTCAGCCATTTTTATTTGTTATCACACTTGAGTCATCCTGCTCTTTTCACAGCATCAGTGTGGATAGTTTAACACGGTATATTTGATGCAAACCCAACAACAAAAGAGTGAATTCAACCCATCATTTGTGCTTGGGAGTTTAAAAAAAGTCTTGGAAGAATGCTTTGGTATACTTGCATTAGGCCAGTGGTTATCAACTGGTCCAACCTCAGGACCCACCACCAACTCCTTCATGAAAAATCGCAACCCGAATTTCAGATATGTTTCAAATGATCAGATTTTTTCAATGAAAAATTGTGCAGTTTGTACCTCAGACAGTACAAAACGTGACAGAACAAAGGATGGCTCCGCGACCCACTTTTGTGTCCCGACCCACCAGTTGAGAAACATTGCATTAGGCAATGATTGGGTTGATGTAATGTAATTGTAAAGACTGAAGACAGATGCTCTACTTGTCAAACTTAAATTTGGATTGGTAACTGAACCCAATACCCCCTTAATTCAACGCTTAAAAGTCATTCATTAAATAAATTGAACATTTGGCCAAGCACTGGCAGTAAAATAAGGCAAACCAGTCCAAAGTGGCTGAGGCAGGCAGGTAACCAGTCTGCCAGTTGGACACAGAAAACAGGAAAAAGACAGGAAAACAGATTGCAGATGGTGGACAGGCAAACACATGAAGGACTCAGGAAAGTCTGGGACTCCACAGTAGCTTGGCAACAAACAAAAGATAATCTAGTAGACAACTGGTGAAGGCTTCCCACTGCAGAAGATTGGTCGATGGAATGAGACAAGGACGAGTCAGGAGGTGATCAGGTGAGATCAGGAGAGATAAACTCAACGAGGTGCAGGGATGGTCGATGAGCCATGAATGGTTTTTAGAAAAATCCACAAGTCACTGGAGAATTTCCACACAATAAAAACAGTTTCTATTCACTGGAAAAATTATATTGTGCAATACTGTGAAATCAGCTCAGACGAAGTAGCAAAGGTGATAGATATATATATGACTGAAGGAACTGATTGGGGTGAATCGTTGGCAGTTTACCTTAAGTGTAAGACACAAATCCACAAATAGTAAAGCCATGTAAGACCAGTCCTTTTACAATCCATAAAAGGCTTTCAAAGCTTCATAGGTGAAACAATGAATGATTGAAACCAGACAGAATTTTAACCATCAAATGATTTAAGGCCAACATGGCACAAGTGTTTCCGTTTCTGTGTATAGTCCAACTAGCATCCACTACTGTAGCATATCAGAAGGCTGTATGCAGAAAAGTAGTCCTTGTGAAGTACAAAAGGAGCATAACACATTTTACATGTAATCTTCAAAAACAGACACCTTCATAAAGGTTCTCCTTTTCTCAAGTTGTTTTGACTTGGACCATTTTCTCAAGTTGTTTGACTGTACACAAAGATCAGCGGGAAGGAGATCTTGCCACAGAACTGAATAACCGCCCTCTACACGAGTAGCGCCCAAATATTGGTCTTGCTTCCAGAGGCTATATTGTCGTGACATCGTCTGACAATATCAGATGAGTTCCAAGATTGGGGAAACCAAAACAAATTGATCCCAAGCAATAACAGAAGTGCATTAAACTTCAGTTCCATGACTGTCCACTTGAGGCTAACTGCAAAAGCTGAGTAATCCCCATTAGGTCCCATGTTAAAATGTCCAATTTTACAGCAGAAATGGCAACTACAGAAGCCAATACAATACAATAAACATGTTTACATCCTGATACAAGAGGCACATTTGCCTCTACGGGGGTAATTTCTTAAATAACTCTCTTAATAAATCTGTTTTCATTTCATTAAGCTTAAGATTTATTCATAGATTTGTAGCTGTAGGCTAAAGGCCCGCCTCATCTCCACCTCTTTGCTTGTTCCGAAGTTGATCGTCCAGATTGCATTTCCCATATGGCGGCTGCCATCGTTTGGCTTTAAAACGCCTCTTCAGAGACCAATGGGGAACGTCACTGTGACTAGCTCTATGCTTTAAACAGTCTATGATTTTCCACAATTTAAAATTTTGCACCCAAAGGACTTATTCTACTGGATATTAATACACATTGACAGCTCACCTTTATTCATACCTTTGTGATTTGTGGAGAGAGAATATTTAGAGGAGAATAGTAAGTGCAGTTGTGGTTGCAAGACAAATAGAGAGGCCTGGACTGAGACAGGAAGTCGGTAAGGACAAAGAGATAGTGTTGAAAAATGTTCAGCCGTGTACATTATTTTTGTTGCAGCTTCACAGTTACTCAAACATATCTGCATATCTCGGCTTCTTACAAGAAAAGACAAATAGACCAAGGTAGGCAGAGACAAAGACATAAAGCACGAGGGAGAACGATAAGACAGGTCAGCGTGGGTTTAAAGTGACTTGAGTAAGTTATTTATCCTTCACAACACACAAAATAACTCTTTTCAAATACCTAAATCAAAAAGTATTTTTCTGTACTCCTTCAAGTTACCATCCAAACATTCATTCATATCGTACTTCCCCATTTCTTTCATCGTATACTTACCCTTTCACACATCTTTCACTTACGTATTATATCCGTTATTATACAGATGATGCCAATAGTGTCTCACGCAAGTGCATTTCTTTACGGGCTGCTGTGGCTCAGTTGGTCGGGTTCGATCCCCCAGCTCCTGCAGCCACATGTCCAAATGTTGGGCAAGACACTTAACCCCAAGTTTCTCCCGCTGCTTAATACTGATGGACACTTTGCATAGCAGCCTCTTCCATCAGTTTATGAATGGGTGTGAATGTGTAGGTGTGACCTGCGGACCAAAGTGCTTTGAGCAGTCAGAAGACTAGAAAAGTGCTAACAAGGTCCATTTACCATTTACAGACGGATAGAAACCTGATAGAAGCTACCTGTGGGCTGGGGAGAGGTTACATTTGTCAGTTTTAACGAACTGGTAAAGAGGATGAATGTGTTTCATATCAAAACTGACAAAACTAATGTCAAACTAATAAAGACTGTATATAAAGTTAAACTACATTTTAGCAGATAAACATTTTAGTCATATTAACTCGCTTTACAATCAACATGGGCAAATTAATCGAAGGGAATAGCCTTTTAGCTAGTTAGCAGCCTGTTAGCTGAGCTAGCACACTGTTATACGGTCTCTCCAAAATCCACTGCAAAAGGTAATTTTTGTAAACGTACTCGAGGCACCTTCGGGACCGAAATATTACGGAGGGGAGGATATACGCAGGCACATTGGATATGACAGTCTCCCATAGGAATGATTGGACATCCTGTTGACTTTTCCTCCGTACATAGATGTTCGTGGAAACCGGGCGTTAAACTTGCTCATTTCTTCTTAAATCGCACCACTTGAAGAGTGCCCTTTCCCCTCTGTGTTTGCACTGAGGTGCGACAGATGCAAAGCTGTGTGTGTCTTTTCGTGGCACAGGTGGAGCTGACAGCAGGCACTGCCAGAAAAACAAGGTTGAACAGTTGGCAGGGCTTTAAAAACCCCCACCAAGCACTCACCATGCTCTTAAAGAACACACACACATACACGCTGATTTACACGCTCATTGATGCACTATCATTCGCCCTGTTTCTAATATAAAAACTTGCATCCAGGAACACGCCCACCTGTAAAGTCCTTAGTGTTAAATGTGCATACACTAGCAGAATCATGCCTGACCACACTTATTGATTCTGCTTTCTTTATTGCTGGAAACATCTAAATTGAATTTATTTCCTTATTATATCACCTCTCATTAGTTTCAGAGTATTAACTTCACTTTTTTCACGCAGCTAGCCTCATGTTTTTCCAACCTGTCGGACTAAGATGACAAAGAATGACTATAAATCTCCGTGTAGCATTGCTTCAGTATTAGGTCGGTATTACCTGTGCATTTTCTATGATAAATGTGTCCAATCTTTTCTCACACACTCCCAAACAGCAACTTGAGAGTGCTATTTATTTTCTCTCCCTCTCCGTCTGCCTTTTTATTATAGTGAAACAATGAGAGATGACTTGATTACAGTATGAGTCAACTGTGATTCACAGAGAAAATAAGCATGGAGCGAGCTGTGAAGGTGGCTGGACGACTGCACATTGTGTTTGTTGTTTCAGCCAAGAGTGGTTATCATTGTGGTTGTTAAAATGGCACCATGGTTACGTCTGCTTACACCAGATCAGCTGTAAACCACTATGAGCTGGCTTTGCCAATGCTTTCAGATATTAGTGCAACAGAAGATGACAGCAACGCCGGCCTTGGACTGTCTACTGATGGAAAATCCAACTGAGCCCTGATCCGTACTACCGAAATGTAACTTTTACCCTTGCCACTACCATACATGCACAGTTAAGTCAAGCTATAATTACAGTTGGATTAGGTCATTTTATTGGACTGCTGTCATTTTCTCAGTTTACAAGCACCAGAGGAGAGGTGATTTATTGATGGAAGTATGCCTGACCCCTTTTAAAGGTGGTGATATGCCCCCTTTCAGCTAGTCACTATTGGACCCTCATCTGGTCCACGTTACTCACAAAATAAACGACAAACAAGTAGCATACTGGCTGCATATCGGATGTCGAAAACATGGCAGCTTTACACTCTACGACATGTTTTGATTTCTTCTACACATTTACGATGTTGACTTCCGGGTCAAATCCCAGCGGGAACTGTAGAGCATGCAACAAACTCTTCGGCCAGTTTGGGGCCGAGGTTTAGATCCAGTTTTAGTCGGACTATATATAAATATCTATCAACTTTTTTTGACATATTGTAAACATATGGAGTGATTCAACAGCTGTTTTTGATGTAGCCAGAAGCTTCATGCAGGGGAGATATGGAGGGAACAAATCTGAGTCTGTGTTCCCCAAACTTTACAGCATAACTTTAAAGTGATACCAATCCTTCGATCCTTTATCTAGCCCCACTTTCCTGTTTATGGCCGCAGGAGGCTGGAGCCGATCACAGCTGGCGAGAGGCAGGGTACACCCAGGCGGAAACCTCCAGTGCTGAAAATGAAAGCCAATGGGAAAATGTAAAAAAAACTGCAGTTCCAAGAGTGTCCACTTGAGTCTGGCTGCAAAAGACCAGGAAGTCCCATTCAGCCCCAAATTAAAATGCCCATTTTTACAGCGCAAATAAACATATTTATACCCTGTTACAAAAGACAGTTTTTCTCTCTATAACTAGTTTCTTTATTGGTTCAAACTGAACAGGGGATTCATTTTTAAAATGTATTTATAGGCTATGAGTTTTGCATAATCAGGCATATAAAGGGTGCGGCTCATTTGACTTACAGGTGGGCGATCTGTCGACGTATGCCAAGAGGCTAAAAGCCAACTCAGCTCCACCCCCTTGCCTGTCACTAGATTGGCCAAAAGTTAGATGTAGAGTCGACTGCCACCGTTGGGCTTCATAACGCCTCTTCAGAAACCAGTGTGCAACGTCATTGAGACCCATTATACTAATTGTGCTGAAAATAAATCTGTGAGGGCCACAGTTGTTTTCTAGAAAACTGGGGAAAACAGTCCTGGCACAATTTGAATAATGTTTTCTTGCACTGTTCTTGGCTTCTGCAAGTGGCTTTATGTGATGTTTATTACATCTCAGTGAATCTTCTTTTAAAGTAGCAGTTCAGAATGATGCATGCATATCAGACCTGACAAGATATTAAGAATTATTACATGGATCCTCAGACAAGTGGTGCAGAGTATAAAGATTCTGTGCAGCTCAAACCTTTGGAGATTGAGGTGTAATATATGTGATGGAGAGTGCCTCACTGCTTAAGTATTGTGCCTCAAGTGGTGTGAATGAGTCCCTGTAGACTGTTTAGCATACATTTAGTAAGAAGACCTTTTTAGTAATGAGAAACAAGTGTTTTATGTCATACAGCCTGTGGCTCCACACTTTTAGAGAACCCTCCAATAGAGCCGAAAACATTTTCTATTCGGCTGTTTGCAGTTCAAAAGACACACTCTTCCTTTTCTTATTTAATTTTAACCGTTGGTTCTGATGGAGCTGTTGACTTCAAGAATAATTGTATCGTAACATTACTGAAAAGATCTTATTTCGGGTGGTTTCACATTAGGGACCCGGGCCCGGACCTGAGTACGCTTGACCATCAAAGTCCGATTCATTTGATGAGTGTGAACACAAATGTACTCGTACCGTACTGGGGTACTGTGCCTGAGTCCACTTGAAGAGGTGGTCTCTGGCACGATTCATGTGTACCCGAGTACGGTGCCCGGGCGTTGTGAAAACAACCGTGCTCAAACAGGGAAGTGGACCTCTATATGATGTAATTCTAAACAGCTCCTGAACATCTGCACAGCACGGGCCGTTTTGTCTTCTGAGCTGTACGGTAGGAAGAAAAACATCCACAGTTAGCAGGCTGGACTCCGCAAATGGTTGCCATGGTGCTCCTTCTTCTTTCTGCTTCCAAACCAACTATGTGCATACTGCCACCTGCTGTATTTGTGTACATACGTAAGTGTACTCTGGTACAGAACAATGTTACTAATGTGAACAAAGACCTGCTACTTTTGAGGACTACAAAATCCATATATTACCTTGAAAATAAACGTTTAAGGTCACTCGCCATTATTGATTTACCATGCAGATACAATTCACAGGTTCGGCCTGAGTGACCCTGTTAGTGGCTGACACAGCATTGTGGGAAATTAACTGTTAGCATGACTCATCAAAGCAATGTTGTCTTCAGAACAATGACAAAGACTTGAGGTGTATTGGCTTCCTAAAATGCATTTCTTTACATTTTATCTCTCTTACATTTCTCTTTTGAACTTCTATCTTTGTTTTAACATAGCATGGATCGGCTTGTGATTTTTGTGTGTCAACAATCTAAAAACTGTCATAATAGTGCTTCAAAGCTGTTACTCTATTCAAAGCAGGCCCCAAAGGATATGACCTGATATTGATTTCATTTAACATATTGTACATGGTTTGCTGTTATTGTCTGTCATACCTCACCGACTAAACTTGCATGTGTCAGACTGTCCTGACATTGAATCCAATGCACACGTGTATCAGTGTTTTCACATCTCTGTGAGGACGTGTGTTCTCCAGGGACTGAGTGCATCTGTGTGTATATGAGTGTGTATTTGTGTCTGATATCCTTAAGCTTGTTAGCCTCTGATTGATGCCTAATCAAAACAGTGGCATTGTTATGCAGCGTATTACACCAACACACATGCACAAAGACAAGCTGATGGAGAAATATACACTCAAGCTCTCTCACACGCACACACACACTCATACGCAGCTGCATGCACTTACACTCAGCCCCGCTTGCACACTCATGCAGTTGCCCACACACATATGCCTCATGTGGAAGCTGCTATTATGCCACATTACAGGTAATGAACCAGTCCATATGTCTCCAGTCAGTTTCAAAGTGTGTGTGTGAAAGAGAGAATGAGAGAGAGGGAGATCCACTGCAGCGTTCCTTCTGCTACACCGAGCTTCTTTGTCTGCATATTTCTGCACTTTGTTACCAGCAAATTCCTGCATTCAGAAAAAAAGGCTGTTCAGTCTGCAAGGGATTAACGCTAAATGTTTTCATGAGCAAAACATTTAGAACATCCACTATCTCGTCATACCTTCGTATTTCTAATTCTCCTCTTCAACTTTGAAAAACGATTGTTTCAGATTTTTTTTGGGGGGGACTTTTTTTTGCGATAGAGTCAGATATTGGGGGGAGAGAGAGAGACTGGGGAATGACCTGCGGAAAAGGAGCCACAGGTCGGATTCGAACCCGGACTGCCAGCTACATACATTGGATTCGTGCACTAACCGCTAGGCTACCGGCGCCCCCAGAACAACCCTTTTACAAAGCATCTGCTAAAATTTGGTTACAAAGACGCCAATTCAAATGTGGGGAACTTACATTTTCACTATTTTTGGACAGGCGGATCCAACAAAAACATTTACATCTACAGGTTCCATTGACTGTATACAAAAAATGGACAGTGCATCACCCCACCTCAAGTGAAGCCAACACATGTAGAGCTCGACCTGCTGACTTGCTGCAGTATAGACCATAAACCCCGCCTTCCCTGTCTTAACAGATAGGAAATGAGTCAAACTATAAAATCAAAAAACACAATGAGAAATCATTCCAGATAGCTGTCACGGGAGTATTTTGGCTTCATCTTTGTGCAGTGGTAAGAGGTTGAGGCGTGTTGTCCATCTTTATGGAGATGTAGATGAAGACAAACATTCTTTAAGAGATTCTTTACCTTGTCTCTTAGTTTGTTATGCAAAGTGTTACTCCAGGAGTTAATTTAAAGTGTTGAAATTGAATCGGAGCCAACTTTTCCTATAGCTAACGGAATGATAAGACTGCAAAATTAGACTGCATCATTAATTATAGATCATTACCTGACTAGACTATAAAGTCTGGAATAGGGCTGCAAAACGGAACTCAAAAACGCACTCACACACACTTACATACACGCGCACACACACACACATCAACATACTACGTGAGGAACCCTCGAAGCCCTGAACAGTGCTTGTGCTTGTTAGGTATAGGTAATTAATCATGTAAATTACCTCCTCCTCTCTCGCCCCAGGGACAGATGGAGGGTCCTATGTTTGCATTTAAGTAGGTGTTCAGCCTCACATTCGTGATGATTAGCATATAGCTCGGCATATTAAAATACACTGTTTCCTAGATTAGTCAAGCATAGGTTGGTTTAAATCTCCAAGGGGTTTTTACCTCGTGGGGAGAAAATTATGACTAGTGAGAGAATCAATATAGGAGGAGGGAAAGTGCTGGAGAAGCAGAGGATGCATACAAAAGGCTGGGCAGTTACACCCCATGCTAATGTACATTTTTCTTTTTAAGGATGCCATATTCTCCTCATGTTCACCTTTCATGGTGTCAGTCTGTAAAACCTAGAGAGCAGTTTTGCATGATTTGCAGCTAAAAAAAAAAATTGTATTTATCTTAAACTGGCGTCAGTAAACACCATAATTTTAGCCTTTGCCTGAAACGGTTCATTTCAGCTGCTGTCTCTTTAAGGCCCCCCTCCCCGTATGCCCACTTTCTTCTGATTGGCCAGCTCTCTGGAAGCCGTTCCGGGGGGCAGAACGCCGCAGGACTGCCAGGGGAGGGCTGCTCTCCAGTGCTGGGAGAAGAGAGTCTATGTAAAGAGGTTTCAACAGCTTACGTAGAGGCTTCAAGCCGTCTTGTGAAAGGCTTGGTTTCATATCGGGGAATTATCATGTGATTTGCAGAACAAGCCATTTAGCCCCCTCTGCAGGCTTATCCTTGGATTTCTCCAACAGACGTCTACTTCATGATCTGTAACCTTGCCCATGTTTAGGATATGCATCCAGCATGTTACACTATATGTGAGTTCCCAAAGCACTGTGGTATTTCATTTTTTCCCCCCTTAGACCTAAACCCTCGACTTTATAAAACATGGACATAGTCTAAGTTATGTCCCACATTGACCCACTCCCAATGATGGCAGTCGCCCTACCTAGCCACAGGCAAAGAGGCGGATCAGCCACACTGCTAATTATGCATAACACTAAGCTAGATATGCTAGAACACAAACTTTCCCCTGTACAGTGTGTACCAAGAAAGACATTAGCTATACAGACCAAAACATTGTTTTACCGTGTTTATTTTTGCTGTAAGGTTTGACATTTAAACACAAGTGTTTATGGGACTTCCTTGCAGCAAGCCTCAGGTGGACACTCGAGGAACTGAAATATTTTTGCATGTCCGCATCGGAAGTTGCTGTTCACAGCTTTCTTAAAAGAATATTGAGATTGTTATCCGTGGGGGCACTGGTGGACTAGTGGTTAGTTTGCATGCCCCATGTACAGAGGCTGCATGTAACTCCCCACTCTCTCTCTGATTTATGACTCTCCAATAGAAGGCATAAAAAGCCCCAAAATCAATCTTAGAAAAAGAGAAATTGTTATCTTAGCGTGTCTGTGTTTGTAATATTAAACTTTAACGTTTGCTCTAATTTGCCTGAATGAATAAAACTGCAAAACAAAACAACATTTTCTTTCTGTTTTTCTCATGTTATTCTACGTGTGCATTCTGAGGGTCTGAATGCTTGCTAAATTAAATTTCATACTTCATCCGTCTTGTAACATAAACATCTGAGTCAGTCACAGTTTCTGCTGTTTAATTCCTCGGCTAATGTGTATTGTGACTCATTCCCATTTCACAACATTTCATTCCATTTGTTGTCACGTTTGTCACTTTGAAGTAGGAATAATTGCCTCCATCCTCTTTCCTCTCTGTGCTAAGTGAACATTTGGCAACACTGCCTCTCTTCTATGGGGGCAGAATAAAGCTACAGAAGAAGCTTCAGTCGCTGGGCGCTTTGCCCTCTCTGCCTCTCCATTTAGGATTCTGATGCTTTGTGCTGCTACCTGTCCCAACACAAAAACCTTTGGCAGAGAGGTCACTGAGTAGAGATCACCTCTGCCGGCCAAAATTGAGCACACTAATTCAGTAATCAGGAAGAAGAAAAACCTGTATCTATACCACAGTGTTTCAGTGTTACAGCTCCATGTGGTGAGTTTTTAAGAAACACAGAAATGAATACTGATAACCTCTGAATGACCCACAAAGCAAACAAGACCATCAGCACAACACTGAGTGTGTTTACCCGGCCTTGAGTATCCTGGTTTGAGCCTTATCCTGGGTTTGATCATTTTCGGGATATGGCGTTTACATGCACACAGAAAGCTGAGAAAAATGAGACTACTGTGGCTTGTTGTGGGCTCAGTTCTGTTAAATGCTAACAGAACTGAGCTTGGCAGATATGACTGAGAGCTCGTTCGCTTGTTTTGCAAAGTGGAGATAGTCATGCCTTGATTGAAATAATCTCACCGCTGTCAAAGCTCGGGATGCAGTGAGAACAGCGAGTGCGCGATGTTGCATGATGCAAAGGCATATCTGATGCTCGTGTACTGTAAGGACACAAATTATACAGATGTGATTTGTATGAAGTATTTTACGGTCACAATGTTACACCTTATAAAGTTTAGAGACCTTTAATTAAACAGTGTTTGTAAAATTCTTCCCAGGAAGAACGTTTCCAAAAGCTCTTTCAAATACCTTTTTGCAGTTTCAGCTATCTTCGGAGAACCTCTCTCTGCACTCACTCGCTTTCTCTTTCTATTCTTTTAATTTAAATTCTGTGCAGTGTTTTTGCATAGTCCTCTCACTTTAAGTGAAATGCTGCTTTGCGTCACACATATTTTCATTAGTCTCACAGCAGCAGCAGGAGCAACTGTAGCAGCAGACCTCCCTGAGCATCTGTTAGCTGCTGCTGGCCTGAAAGAGGTACCTGGTAGTTACACAGGTTATCTCACACATTGACTTCCAAACATGAGGAAATATGGAGGATTTGGTTTTTATGCTGTGCTTAATCAGGGAAGGAAGGGGGGGAAAGGGAAGAAAGATGCAGAGAGGCGAAGAATGGAGGATGCAAGGGAGCAGGAAGATGAGAAGGAAGGAAGTGAGGATATAAAGGACATGTCTCAAGGCTTGCATCAGCATCTATGAGGGTGCTTTCCCCCTACTCTCTTTACAGCGCCAGATGGCCCTGGTTTTTAATCACGGTGTGTGTGTGTGTGTGTGTGTGTGTGTGTGTGTGTGTGAGTGACTGTGTCAGAGAAGTGCAAGAGTGCACCTGAGGTGTCTTAGTGTGTGTGTGTGTCTGTGTGTGTGTGTGTGTGTGTGGAGAATGTGTGTCTACCTGGGTGCTAATTAAATGCATGCATGTGTTTTATGTTGTTTTCGTTTAAGACATTAACAGGATCCCTTCACACCAGTAACGGCACCAATGAAGCTTTTAGTCTTCTTATTAGACTTTTAAGGAGCTAGCAGTTGCACATGTGTCTGTTTTTGAACATTAGCATGTCAGGAAGGGATTTGGCAAGCGGTTGATGAGGTATACCAACCAGCAGTGGCATCGTTAACAGCTGTATTATTTTGATGAGACTGCCGTATCCATTTAGTAGTTTAATTTGTGTTTGATTGTGTCTGGACTGTAATGGCCACCATGACAGAGAGTGTGTGTGTGTGTGTTAGGTTATGATTGTCACGGCTGGAATACCTGCAATGCACATTAAGGACCTGAAAGACTGAGCTAATCAAACAGTTCTACATTAGGCGTTTGCTGCAGGGGAACACAATGCAAGTCAATGTTGCACAAATGGAGCATTGATGGTCAATAAAAACAATGGAGCACACTCTGAATCAAACTGTGTCCTGACAATGAGCGTACGACTGGTAAGCCATGAAGGTAACACACAGAGTCGGTAAACAAACATAACCTACCATAATGTGTGAAGATATATGCTGTAGAGCTGTCACAACTCAGTCAATACGTTGATAGAAATAAATCACATGGTGTTGCAGAAGTCCGATAATTTTGGAAAAATCTAGTGTGTTGTTCCGTGTTCTTTTATGGATGTCCCCAGGCGACTAATTTCATAGTCGATTAAACGCAAATTTAAATTCAGACTGACTGACTAATCTTAGAAGTATTGTAGTACATACCTGAGACCAGAGTGCTCCGAGACCGAGACAAGACCGAGAAATGAAGGGATCGAGGCTGAGTCGAGACCAAGACCATAAATATCACAAATAAATCATCATCTTGTGTTTAGGGGGCGTGTCACTCACTTAGGTCTCAACACCGGGGAGATTGCGGCCGTAACCGTGGGGATAAAAATAAAATAATGAATGAATTGAAGTTATTTGTCCTTTTAGAAAGACACGTTTTCCTTCTAATCACATTGATGACGTGGAAAAATAGCCAATCAGTGGTGGTCTTGATTTAGAGTCCACCAGTCTGAGACCGAGACAAGACCGATTAAAAATGCTTTCGATTCCAAGACGAGACCTTCAAAACGTGGTCTGGAGACCGGTCTTAAGACCATGACTGATTTCAAGTACTACAACACTAAAGGTTAAGTAAACACTCACAGTCACAATTGGGATTCATAGTTTATCCTCAATTGTCCGTTGGTAAAAAATGTCATTTGTCATGCAGAGTGGGGTTTACATTTGCAGTGCTAGCTCCGCCAGTCCTTGGTTCGCCCTGCAGGTTAAAATCCACATGCCTGCGTGCTAAATGTGGTCACACACCTGACTGGTGATCAGTCTAGTATTATCGCCGATACAGATAGTCACTTGATACGCTAATACCGGCCGATATTAACGCCTGGCTGATTAATCAGTCTGGCTCTAGTCAAAACAAATGAAGCAGAGTAATACATGAAGTTAAACATCCCAGTGCTGTTGTGCTGTATATCAGCACTCTTAGGATGCCTCTCGTCCAATCAGATTTCTTGTTCAGAGCTAACAGTCTTTTATCGGTTAATGAAGAGTTTATCTTCACCGTAGGAAATCAAGAGGAGTTATATCCACCGTCTTCTGACATTTAAAGACTTAAAGAGAAATCTATTGAGCAGGGCCCATAAATCCTTCCACGTATAATAATCATAAGAGGCAGCCCTAAACACACGCATACCTTTGGCACACACACGTACGAACACACACACATATTTCTCCAATGCAGAGAGCAGCTGGTGAACTGGCATCTCTCGTATGTTATGTGACATTTTATATGGAACTGACTACGGAAGTGCACAAATGTATACTACAGATGTCGACTGTGTAATGAAGCAGCCTCTTCCCTGCTTCACACACACACACAAACACACGCACACACACACACACACACACACACACACACACACACACACACACACACACACACACACACACCTGCCAGACGAGTGGATGCCAGCATGTTTTAACCCTGGGGCTCTGCTGGCGAGTAGACAGAACAGAAGGAGAGGGAGAGAGAGAGAGAGAGAGTGAGAGAGGGCGAGAAAGACAGAGAGAGAGGTAGATGGAGGAAAACAGGAGTAGGGGAGAGACGAGCCAATACAGGTGGAGTGAGGACGAAGAACAAGAAGGCAAGGAACACATGGCAGACCGAGAGGGATGATTGTGCAAAACAAGAAAAGGAGCAGAGAAGGGGAATGTGAGAAAAGTGAGTCAGAGAGAGAGAGAGAGGAAAAGATGTAGAGCGTGCCGCTGACCCTGAGCTGCATTTGTTGTCAGAGGTACAGAAAGGAGGAGACGGTGGCTGGGAAGACAGATGCAGGAAGAGCAAGAACTGCTGGAACACACACTGAGAGAGAGGTTTGTGATGTATTATGTTGCTGACCCTGGGCTGGACGGAGCTGCTCCTGTCTAGCACATTTTGACCACACAAAGACAGATGTCTAAAATGACTGCCAACCGTGTGTGTGTGTGTGTGTGTGTGTGTGTGTGTGTGTGTGTGTGTATGAGTAGTGTTATTCCCAATATCAACAAAAGAGTGGGGAAGAACACACAGGTGAACAGAAAAACAAAGTGAAGCTGTTCCACTACATGCACAGAGATCGCACAGGTCATGCACAGGTCACAGGATGACTGTCATCATCCCATCTCACTGTAGGTGAAAAATTCCAGGTAAAGTCAGAGCTTACCCTGAAAAAACTTCAGGACTTTGATGAATGTGTGAATAGACCATTGCAGGGCTAAGGTGATATTCATGGATCTAATCGAAGCACTAAATTCCTATAAATCCAGTTTCATGTTATGAACACCATTTCTAGTCATTGCATTCATCAACTGATGCTACCTGCTCAGAAAACAGTGGACAAGTCAGCAACTGGTTGACATATCAGATGGTTGTGCAGCTAAAGAGCCAGAAAATGCTCTCAAGATTTAGTGAGACAAAACAAAAAGGAGAGTCATTTTGGATAAACGTTAGCCGGGAGACATGGCTATAGATTTCTACCTGCTGGATGTGTCATTAAGAACTGTTGTTCTCCCATTAACAACCCGTGATTGGTGTTGTGTTAACGGCTTGTTGTGCTGCCACAGAAAGCCCAAAAAACTGCTTTTTCCAGGATAAAATAGCGGTATCATTTTGTGAGACCTTGACGGATAAAAAGGCAAAAGTCTTGATGACATGGTGCGGTTGTTCAATAAGCACTTCACTTGGAAAGAAAAGAACGGAAAGAAGAAAAATAGAAGGTGTGAGACACTTTTCTCCAACTCATTTTGTCCACCTCTGCTTCTCTTTTGTGCCGAAGAATCATTCATTGATGAGAAACGAGTGGTCAAAAAAGAGGAACAGGGGTGTTCCCATCTGCTGCCCATCCTTTCTATCCATCGCTCATTCTCTCTCTCTCTCCTTTTATTCTCCATAACTCTCTCAGCCCAATCAGTTTCACTTCTATCCAGCCAATAGCTCCATGCTGCCCGGCTGAAGTCTCATCATCATTATCCCTTTCTCTCCCTCTCTCCCTCCAGCCCTTCATTTCAGTTTGCCTTCCATCTGTCCATCTCCTATTCCCCATTCTTTCCCAATCTCCTCTTTCTCTACTCCTTTTTTTTCTTCGTCCTGTGCCAGGTCCTCATCCAGGGTACCAGCTGCGACCCCTGCAGCGACACCTCCTCTCCTCTGTGCCAAGTGATGGCTCTCCTTTTTAGTAGAGATGGAGAGAGGAGGGATGGCTGAATAGAGAGGGCAGCCAAATGAATCAAACATCATGTGTCTTGTGCGAAAATGTCCACGCTCACACTAGAGGGTGCAAGAAGTGATGAAATGATCAATATAGAAAATGAAAATATAGATATGCAGTTTTGCTTTTTCTACTTTTTCCAACGAAAACCTGGCTTCATGCTGAAAAATACAGGGACAACGGTTGGCAACGGTTTTTAGGCAATTTGCAAGATATGCAAAAAAAAAAAACTTTGGACAATGCGAACATAAGAGTCCAACAGGAAATCAATCTTTATTATTTTAGCGCAAATTCATAACAAGTGTTAACTCAAGACACTTAACAAAAGATTAGGTAAAAGACTTTACTCAGTGCTATATTCCAAAGACCCAACATTAATCCAGAAAGGACGCGGTGCGCACTCAGGTCGCCGCGGAGTAGGCCGCAGAGGAAAAGGGGAGAGCACACACGAGCAAAAAGCAGCAGAGCGCGTTGTCAGGTGACCGAACAATAGTCGGGAAAATGGCTCAGGAAAGTAGCTTCTGCCACAGCACTATGTAGGTCTATGTGTCCACTATTGAGAACAAAGCCCAACTTTTCTTCTGCTGCGGAGGAGACGAGCAGCAAAGAAAAAAGAGGGTGTGTGTTCATGAAATCATCAGGGCACGTCAGGATGTGGGAGAGTT
This sequence comes from Tautogolabrus adspersus, assembly GCA_020745685.1. Classification (NCBI taxonomy): domain Eukaryota; kingdom Metazoa; phylum Chordata; class Actinopteri; order Labriformes; family Labridae; genus Tautogolabrus; species Tautogolabrus adspersus. The sequence continues at coordinate 2,391,943 of CM036537.1, forward strand.
CAGGCTCCTCCAGGAGCTGCAGCGCTAAAACGACCGTTTCACGAGCATGACACACATTACTGCTGCTGTTTTAAACACACCTGGTACGCCCAGACTGTTGGAAATATCTTTCAAAACAAGAGTTTTTCTTGCCGATGTCCCGGTAGATGTTTAAAGTAGAGCTCAGGAAAGCGAGACACCGTTTGTTGTGATCTGAGGTACCCTCCGATTGGAGGTGATGTCAGGGAGCGCTGGGCTAAAGTAGAAAATGTTTTGACTTTTGCGCATACGCACAAGAGCAGTGTGCAGGCCCCCACGCTGCGCTCAACCCGGCGGCAAGGAGATGCACGGTGCAACCCAATACACAATGAATGGGCTTGGCAGCGGCACGCACTGCCGGCCGCATCCTATCTGAAAGGCCCTTATAGCAGCATAACTAGGAGCTGGTTCATACCTGTGCAGCCTTTACTATACGCTTTATCAAAATGGAAAGAATCCAGAAAAACAAAGATGCTACAAAGTAGAAATTTGACATAAATATTATTTTAGGAGGATCGATGGGTGCACTCTGCACAGCCTTGCTACTCATCCGCACTGCAGTGAGACCAGCTTTTTTAAGATCTGAGTAATCCAGCTCACACCTGGATTGTTCAGATAGACTTTAAAGTTGAATGCATATTAAACACTGGATTATGTAACACGTTTCTCATAGAGGCTCCCTCAGGTTCGCTCTGCACTTGATGAGCATTAGGTGTGGTTTTACAAGACCTTTCCATGTCAACAGGTGGTGATAATCACAGGTCACCTTAGTCATTGTTATTTTTGTTCGGGTCCCTTAAAGGTCAAGTTTGCAGCATCCCTGATAGAAGCGATCCATCACCTCCAAATCAAACTGTATCTGCTACAAGAGTGAAAAATGATGAGAGCCATTATGACTGATGTCAGGCTTATAAAAACATGATTAATGCTCTCACTGAATCGGGGAACTGATAACTAGAAGTGACAGAACAAAACACTGTTGGTCCTAAAATGATACTCTCAAAAAAATATGATAGAGCAGCTCAGAAAGGAAAAACAACAAATGTAACATGCCAAACAAGATTGTTCCTTTTACACAAAATACATCAAGGAACATTTCTCAGGGGAGAAGTCCAGCTGAAGCCTCCTCATCAGTCCAAACAACGATTAGAAACAATAACCAAGCGTGGAGCCCAAAGGGTGAAAGATTAGTTTAAATAATCTCAACCCCTGAGCTGTCACAGTCTTGGATGTGTTAGATAAAAATTGAAATGATGGCTGAGAGGGATGTGGAGCTGTGTGGGTGACGACAGGCAGAGACAGTAGATATAGACCTGCTGTTTTTTTGCCTGGATGAAAAGTGAGAATTTTGGAGGTATAACACCCAGAGTCAGACATATGCAATAGTTGCAGGGAGGTTTAAAAAAATGCACATATTTAATGTTGACCAGGGGAAGAAACCTGCATAAAAAAGCTCCATCTTTAACTACACCAACACTGCCAGGGTTGTAGCTGCAATCTCTGGAGCCACCCTCTCTGAAAATAGGCCCTGCAAAATGTATTTGGGTGGAAGCATCCATAAGATCATATTTGCCAAATTATGATAATACACAGAAAAAACATCAGGGCAAATTCAGTGCTGATGGACTGTGCATGTTTCTCCTGACCTGCCAGAGGTCTCCACATTGATTCTGGCTGCCTGTGCACACAATAAAAGTTTGTATTTGGGGTCACGAGTTGCAAGAAAATTGGCTTTTTGATTTTGTTTCCCATGGCAGCGCAAGCAGTGTGAGACCAGATACTTCTGAAGCTCCTCTGTTGTCGGAAAATGTTGTGCTGAAATGAGCTGGAACATTGGACTACTGTGTGTGTGTTTCTACAACTCTGTCGTGATCCAACCCTCATCCCTTCCCCTCCCTGCCTTCATTTTATATTCTCACATGAATCAAAGCACTGCTTGTTGTTCAACACTGTAAGAAATAGCCGTCTCTTTTTGTTTATCCATCCATCTGCCTTGTGTGATTCGACAAGAGAGGGACAAGCCATGCTGGGCTCACACTGTCCAGAAATCAGCTTTTATACGTTGGCCAATAAGTGCAAAAACTTTGCAATGGCCCAAAACATTTCTGAAAGGAGAACGTGGCAACAATGAAAGACGCAAATCGAATCAAATCAAAAGCAGATCAGAGCTAACAGAAGCTACAATTAGCAGCAGCAGGTCCTTAAGGAACGCTTGCTGTGCATCAGTAACAATTTCTAAAGTGGTGTGGGTTTTAGTAAGCTTTCCAAGTATTGTGTTTGCACTGTAGTCAATGAATTCACAGCCTTAACTCTGTTGCTCACATGTCAATATCACATTATTCTGTACAGCGCCCCCTACAGGCCTGGAGCACTCGAGTGCTAGAGTGAAAGGGCGCACTCACACTAGGCAATCCGTACTGTGCTTAAGCACGCTTCACCCCTAAAGTCCATTTCGTTTGACTAGTGTGAGTGCTCTGACACTTCCTTGGCCCTGGCACGCTTGGAAGAGGTGTGCTTCGTTAACGTTATGTACAAGAGGTAACCTGGCTCAGGCCCGGTTATTCCTAGAGCAGTGTGAGTGCAGGCCAGCGGGGGAATGGGGAGGGGGTACAATCTTGCTTCATCACGGTATGGGATAACTTTGCCTAGTGTGAGTGCCCTGAGTGTGGAGGGAGAGGTTTGAAGAAGGCTTATAATGTCTGGCATGTCTTTGCAGCAGATTAAGTTTTTCACTGGTTTTCTATGTGTGTGTTTTCTTTACATGTTTGCTGTTCATGTGTTTAGGCTTTTTTTATTGGCAGGTCTTTATTGCACGTTTTCGTCAAAGCATTCTGTTTGGACTTTTGCATGAGTTTTTTTAGTTTGCATTATTTCTGAATTGGCAGCCTCGGCATGTTTGCACTACCTAGCTTACACGTGAAAACGTGTTTGTTGGTAATGAAGGTTCTCTAGCTTCGTCTGGTGTCTTTAAAAAAGTCACGTCTAAAGCGATAACAACACAGCACACGTGGTTGTTCATGTAATGCTGGTTATAAAAAGATAATAAAAATTAACTTCGCTCTCGCACATATCTCATAAGCAGGCTGTCAAAGCAGATCCTCTCTCATGAGACGCTGATATTAATATGAGGGATAATGAAGCTCTGTTTGTGAACAGAAGAAAAGCACAGATCGAGGTCTTTAGTCACCATGAAGAGACGCTCTGTTGGCAGCGGCTCATGATGAGGTTTCATACAATGAATGCAAAATGTTTGCTACTGCCTCTCATGCTCAGACGCTCGTCAGAATGAGCTTGGCACTTCAGTGATCCCGGGGACTGGCAGAGAAAATGATTTTCATTACAGCCATCTCAGCCATGTTAATTAAGCCAATAACTTGGATGATTATGGCCTTTTGGCTGCATGCAGATGAGCTGTGCATGCTGTGAACCTTTAAGTAAACCGGTCCCTTCAGTCAAGGAGCTCCAGGAGCTTGTCACGTTGCATTTGTCAGACATACCTAATATGCATTCCTAATAATTACATACATTTGTAATTGGAGGAGGGAATCATTTATGGGACAGATGGTTTATTCAGTGTCAATATTATTAAAAAATGATGGAATAATATCAGGTTCCCCGCTGCCTTGTAATTATAAGGGAACTGAACAAGTAATCTTGATCATGATGACACACCAAAGAGACACAAACTGTAAGGCTGGGCTCAGACTACAGCAGTTTTGGGAAGACTTTAGTATGGGACGATTGGTTGGTGTGATGTTTGTCTCAGATTATCTGGAAATTACAGATTACAGATCCAATCTTAAACCTTGTAGGGAGTGCCGGTAGTCCAGTGGTTAGAGCATGTGTATGGAGGTCCTCCAGGCGGGCGGCACGGGTTCAAGTACGACCTGTGGCTCCTTTCCCGCATGTCATTCCCCACTCTCTCTCTCTTTCTCCCCAGTTTCTGACTCTATCGTTTGTCCTGTCTCTAAATAAAGGCATAAAAAGCCCCAAAACAAACCTTGCAAAGGTTCACAGACTCCCAGGAATCTAATACATTAAAATATGTTAGATTTTTAGGATATGGATGATTGTGTCCATACTTCTAAGCAAGAACATATTAGCCAATGAGAGTAGGGAGGAAAGACACCATTGGCATTTGCCTCCAAACAAATCGTAAACCTTCTAGCCTTTGAGGTTAATGGTAGCTTGCATGCCATCAGTGGCAGCCGGTGCATTATTTGCCAGGTGGGGGCGCTGTTCTGGATATACACCTAAGATGTAAATCGTGTTAGCATAGCAGAAATGGCGTTTCACCGGCTAACAGAATTAGCATCAGGATGCAAGACAATCGTAAAACAGCTTGCTAGTTTGTAGCTGGTAATGAAATAGACTGAAATGAATAACTGATGCTTCCATATGACCAACAGATGCAAAGAAGAACATCAATGACAAGGTCAAATATTTTTATATCGTAATTGATAATGCTGGAAACAGTGGCGAGTGGTTGGACGACTGACCAGACAAACCTTTTTACACATTTTCCCCGCTTATTTATTGTGTTGCTGGTTAGAAATTTAGTTAAAAAGGATGTTTGTTTGTTGTTTGTCTGAAAACACATGTACAGGACAATGTCAGCAGAGAGATAAATAATCTCCTTTGGCCACATGGGGTCGCCAAAATCAACACATCCCAAACGTTGCTCAAAGGGCCTTTAAGTGAAGAGATTTAAGTGAAGAGTCTGGTCTGAATGGTTTTAGCCCGAATGATCAGCACACAAAGGGGCGTGCCATGACACCTGTCAATCATTTACACTATGAAAGTGAATAAAGCCATTTTTACATATTGTTAGCCTCATAGCATAATTGATTAAGTCATATTTTAAGGTTTTCAGAAAAGAGGGAACAACTATGACTCAGGTCCACACCTCTGCAGTTCATAATTCCTTTGATCGACTGAAAGTACTAGAGTTAGGCAGATATCACAATTTGGCCAAAATATGACTTAGGCAATTATGCTATGAGGCTAACGATATGCACTCCTGAGCTCCGGAGGTTCTCCTGACCTGGATGTTCAAACATGCTCCTCACAGCGGGGGACTATCCCTGTCAGACAGGAGGGGGGGCGGGGTTCTCCTGAGGTAAGATGTGACTTTGAACAACGCGGAAGTAGCAGACGAGAGTCCGCTATACGACGCTCTAATGAGAATATTTGTCTTTATATCAGTGCTACGTGTAGTCCAACAGAATGGCAACATCAACTAAAGAGCGGAGAACAACATACTGACGAACAGAAAAAATAATGCAGAGGTTAATTACGAGCATGGAGATCGTAGTGGTGGCGTGTATACATTCTATGCAATGTGCAGCAGTCACAGTGTAAAAACGTCACTCCCTCTCCTATTGGCTCGAGGTGAATTCTCCTGATTATATCCTGCGGCGTTCTCACATCAGCTCACTCAGACTTGCTGCAGAAAAAATACAGTACTAGGGGTCTGGCAGGAGAAACTCTGGGTGAAGTCTGAGTGAAAATGTTGGCCGTTAGCGTTCACATATACAGCTCCTCCGGGAATTATCAGGAGTTTTTCAGGAGATTTCTGCAAGTGTGAAAGCCCTTTAAGAGAGGATGCTACAGTGCTTGGCCAGTAATGATCCCATTAAGAGATATTGCGTGTTCTTGTAACAGCTAGGTTCTGTTGCTACTGCGTGTTCAAACAATCTGTGGCAGTTTTGCAATCTGTAAGTTATTTGAAGAACAATTTTCTCTTTTTTATTGCAGAAGAAAGGGATGGCTTAGCCCTCGTAGCCCGAGACATCTCTGTGTTCTCCTGTTGACCTGATCCAGACTTGCTAAGCCTTCTGCTCTTGTGCTTCCTCACTTCAGACTGTGCCAGCAGGTTGTACTTAGTCTGTATATTTTATATCTGCTTCTGTGTGAGATCAACTCAGATCATACCAGATCTCTGAGGCGGGATGTTGCTCCCTCTGGCACACATAACGGTCTTAACAATATCCTGCAGTGGACGTTGCAGCATTAGTGTTATCTTGTAGTTGAAGTGTGTGCATGTTTGAGATTATGGAGTAGAACAGATGTGGGGTTTTCTCTTATTTGCTTGATGAAGTCTAATTGGTAAATTAGTTGGGATTATAAAACCCCATGCAGTCTAATCCAACCTTAAGAAGTGGCAAACCTTTCCGCTGCTTTAAAAATCGGCACATTTCCTGTGTCTTTGCGATTTGAAAGACAACAGAGGGGTGCACTAAACGTCCAAGTCAATATCACACAGTCTTCTGTAGGGAAGAGCAAAAATGGCCCACAAATGTCAAGATAGCAGAGGTTAAACACAGCATGGTGTGGTCTCTCTATAGAAGTGCTGTATGAAACTGTCTGTTCCTTTTCTTGTAAACCACAGTTACTAGAGCGAGTGTCTTTATGTTGTATCTCCACACCCCGGCTGGCTCAGCTGTCAATCAAACATGACGGTCAGACCGATCCCTTCAGACGCTCGGCTGCAAAACGAACATTTCTAGATACATCTCTGATGATGTTCTGCTTTCCACCTGGAGGTTGGAGAGTTTGTTATAGCAGTTTCATGACTTTGGTTGTATGAGTGTGGAGTTGAAGCTTCCTCGTCCTTCACTACACACATGTAGTATTCACCACGTGTGTTTGTACTCGGCTTAGTGTGCATGTGTTGGTGTTTGTAGCTTGTGTGATGAATGTCCCCTCTGTAGGCTGCAGATCACTCTTCCCTCCCCTTGGTCTCGCTGTCCTTCTCCTCTTGTCTCTGGTGTTTTGCCAAAAGCCCTCTCAGCACTCAATCAAGTCTCTGAGTGTGTTTGTTAGCGTGCATGCTTCAGTTGTAGTTTTCTGAGTCTTTCTCTGTATTCTCTTCATTTGTATTATTTTCATCGAACTCAGTTCTGTTCATATACCTACCTGTAAAACCCAGGATATAACTCACACTCAGATGCAGTCTGTTTTTAAGAATCTCTCTTTAACTGTCTTCCTGCAGGATGCTTTCCTTTGTTTTCAGCGAAGGCCAAAACCTGCAGCTTCTGTGCAGCTGTGTAGCTCTTTTAGTAACATCAGTTTTCACCATGAGGAGTTTGCAATCCTGCTAGCTACAGGTACCGTATTTGATCTCTAAGCCTAGAGTCGCACTGCCTACCTCATCTGATCACTTGTTGTCTTTGATCGAGGAATCTTTTCAATCAAACCAGCGCTCCACAAGCTTCATAAACACTGCTTTCTTTAATGCAGGATTGTGACCTAATGAGGGCAAAAAGATGTTACAAGGCGGCGCCTCCACCATCGCCACATCAATAGATCTCAGAACGTTTCACACAGCGAAGAAGCTGTCCACAATTTGCCCGCAATCCACAATGAATGAGGGCAAATACTGGTCTTAGGGTCTTAGTAGTGTGTCTTAGTTATTGTTTCTGCAGTGGTCATACATAAGTTTATGTACAGTATTATTATTATCGCTGTCAAATGATAAATAGTATTTTTAATTAGGTTTGAAATTCCATTATTTTGCATTTAAAATACAAAATGTTATGCTTTTCCTCTGTGGGCCTAAAGGGTCAATAGGCATCTGAATAATCGTGATTAAATATAATTAATGCACTAATTTCACAACTTAATTATTCACTATTTAACTAGTTAATACTGACAGAATATACGAAGCAAGTCGTAAACTCTGGTGCTGAAAAAAGAAGCCAATGTGAAAGTGGAAGACGCTGCAGTTCCTCAATTGTCCACTAGAGGCTGGCTGCAGAAGCTAAGTAGTCCTCAGTAGGTTCCATATTGAACGTCCATTTTTACAGGCTGGTTAAAAAAACAAAGAGTCTTTATTGGTACACATTACACTACAACTGTAGAGGAGTTAGCAGAGAGAATAACTCCCATGATTTCCCGCCAGCCTCATCTTTTCTTATCGTTCTGATTGAGAGCCCCCTGGTGGTGGAGTCTACATACTGTGCATCATGAGAACAAAAACATCATAACAGACGCACAGTGCAAACTGAGGCAAAGCAGCACATTGATTATTTTGTCTTTTTAGCTCTTTATTCACTTTTTTGGGGCTTTTTGTACTCGTGATGAGTTTGTAGAAATAATTCACCAAGGTAACACCTCCTGCTCACTTTTCAATTTAATAGTTGGACTCGTGAAACAGTTTGCCCAAATTAAACCTCATCCCCTTTGTTTGTCTTTTCACTTTTAAGTGTTCAATACACAAAAAGGCACTGCAGAGCTCAGTCAAGGTCTCAGATCTTTTTCTTTTTCTTTATTTAGCAGCCATTGTGACTTCAAAACAACCACAGCTGACAACAAAAAGTGTCTTTAAACAACGATAAAAGGGGAACATGAGTCTTAATCTGCTACTCTTAACTCTGAGCTTGTTCTGGATTTGTTTTAATCTGTTTGAACGTTCAGTTTTGAGGAGGACATGAACTCACTTAGAGGATGTTTCTGGACTGTTTGACCGTGTAGCTCAGTAGGACTCACATGACTAAACACATGAAAACACATTTTCCAGCAGTATATCTGTTTTTTCGTTTCTATTTTATTCTGACAGTTATTCCCGTATGAACTGAAGCTAGCACACGCCTGCTGGAAGAAGCCTCTGATGACGCACTTGGCAGTGAAAGTATTGGCAGAGCGATTCTAAGACGAAGTGATTTTGGGCTTAACTTGAAAGATATTGCTTTTTTTTATGTAATCATCACATATTGCTGTTGATATTTTAAAGCTAGAATTATTATTTGCGAGTTATTTCTCAAACGGTTGATAGGATGAGATCGAATGAGGCAAAACGTGCCCACAAACGAGTCTGCTATTCCACATGTACTCAAAAACTGCCGTTTATCTTCATCTTTATTCACATTTAGACGAACGTCTTTTAATTATTTATCCCCTTAAAGGAGCAATATGTAAGTCTGACACCTAGTGTTTTTAAGTGGTACTGCGATCCAAATTCTAAACATTAGAGAGCTGTCTCCCCCTGCCCCCTCCTCTCTAGAGTGGATGCTCACGCAGGTCACCATGTGGTGGACACTGAAGCTTCAGTGTTTATCCAGCTCTGCATCGGTCTGTAAACCTTTCTGCGTTCTAACCTCTCTCCATTTTTCAAAAGCATCTCCAATATTGATCCTAGTTTGAGCACGTTTCTGCTCGTGGAGCTTATTAGAAACATGCAGAGGCTTTTTAGGTCGGGTACAATCACTTCTATCTGAACCAGTTCTCTTGCCCGCTTCCATCGCTGCAACACCTGTTGGTTTGACCTGATAACTGCTCTCATATCTGGCAAACCGAGGGGCGTCCAAAACGGCCGTGTGGGGGTGCCTTAAAACCGCCTACCTTCTCTGGTCCAAACAAATCCAGACCATTCAGGACCAGAATCTAAAGTTAGAAGGAGGACATACTGGCTGCTGCATTGTTGTCAGAGAAGCCAGCACTTCAACATAGCATGTTTCCTTAATGTCTGATCATATAGTAAAGTCACTTCATCATTTCATCCACTACAGATCTTACTGATTGGACCTTTAACATTTAAAGGGAACATATTATGAAAATCCACTTTTACAGTGTTTTTGAACATATATTTGGGTAACCTGAGTGTCTATCGACCCACACAATTTGAAATAAATCCATCCAGTCTTTTGTTTGTGGTCTGCATAAGTCTTACCACACAGAGAAAAATGCTCTGTTTCAAATTTTCTCAGTTTGTGACATCACAAGCTGGATTCTGGTAAAAAAAATCCCCTCCCCTCCCCTGGTTTCTCCACCCATGGACTCCACCCCCAGCCTAGAGCAAAACTTTTGCACAGGTCTGCCATTTTTATTCTCGCTAGAGGTGTGATGTCTACTTTGAAACTCAGGGGGGGCTCATTGCATTTAAAGAGACACACACACCAAAACGGAGTGTACAGAGAGAGCTGGTTTACACAGGGTCACAAACCTCCTCTGGTGCTTGATTCATGTTATATTTGGACCAAAGCACAGCACAGAAGTTTCATTTAGACCACAGGGGACTGTTTGAAAAGGTGGAAAAGGGGGATAATATGTCCTCTTTAAATCATATCCTGGGAGGGCCAATTCACCGGGCCTTTCAGGGTTCCAGACATTTCTGTCGGCGGGCCTGCATGTACTGTACCTCACTGCTTTTAACTGCCCCTTAAAGTCTTTCCCTTCTTTGCTTATTCAGTGTCTTTTTGACTCATTTGCACAGATTTAGTGGATGCAATCCTTTTGTGAATTAGGCTGTCAGTCTTTATAGTGCCGTAGACCATCCATGTGTGTGTGTGTGTGTGTGTAGCATTAACATGCATACTGCAGCCTGCATTAGCCTGTGACAGAGGGACCTGGATTACATTATTTTTCCTGTAATTGCCTCAGTTCCTATAGACTCTGGTTCTCTTCATTTCATCCCAGAACACTGCAGCTTATGACTTCCATTGTTCTCAGCCCCCTCCCCTGCAGGATCAGGCTGGGCTGCTTAATGTAAGGGTTGAATGCAGCTGTGCCCTCCTGCGAGTGGCTACATCTGCTGAGGGCTGACACCAACTTCTCCGCCTGTTCCTTTCATTAGAGTTTCTCAGCAGAGTTAACAGGACAGACCCAGTGGAACTTCTCTTTACATCGAGGTTCAGCTTCTCATTCACTGAGGTCAACTTCTTTTCAGCTCTGACCACTAAGAGCTTCAGATAGCAGCTCTCCTATCAATACCAGCGCTCACACTTCCTTTTAAGACTGGTGCTGGTTTAAATTTCACCACCTATGTGCTTTACTGTTGATTAGAATCACAATATGTCCGTTAGTGCTCTGTGGGAGGTGTCGAATTTCCCCAGAATACCTTTAGCTGTGAGCTCCCTTGCAACCTATTGTTTTGTTTTTGTTAAATTAAGATTACTGTCACTGTACCATATTTTCAGCATCTTTAAATGTCTCCCTGCAGTTCTCATATCCACACACACACACACACACACACACACACACACACACACACACACACACACACACACACACACACACACACCTCTTCTCTCTTGAATACACACAGCGATGTATAACGCTCAAGATTGTCCTTTGAAAATCTTCATCAGGCGTACGTATCATAAGGTCGCCCAAAATTCAGGCAGTGGATGTCTCTCTCTCTCTCTCTCTCTCTGATTACCTACCGTTTTCTAGATCTGCCAGGGAGGAGTGTGTGTTTTGTGTACCTGCATCAGTGTGTGTGGCTTTATTTTTGTCGTACTGCATGTTGTGCTCCCCGAAAAGATTATTGATAAAGAGAGGGATAGAAGCCGGCAGGTGAGATGGAGAGGAAGACTCACGGGGGGAAGTTTGGATGAATGATGCGCGATGGAGTAAAAAGCGTTTGAGAGTAAGAAAAGAGAAGACGTAGAAGAGGAGTAAGGAATGTACTGAGGGTCAGAGGGCACACAGGAAGTAAAGAGACAAAGATAACAAATCCAGGATATAGATTATTTTAGCATGTGTGTGTATGCATGCCGATGATTGCGTACGTGTGTGTGTGTGTGTGTTTGTGTTTTGTGGCAAGGGCACCAGATGCTCCGATGATGAATGGGTTGCTATCACAGCACAGGCAGTGTAGTGACACTGAAGACCTTAGATCACATGGCTGTCACGTACACACAAACACACACACACACACAAACACAGACACACGCACACACACACACACACACACACACACACACACACACACACACACACACACACACACACACACACACACACACACACACGGGTTGTGCCCTGACGGTGCAAGAACAGAGCAGAAGTTAGTACTCATCTTTCATCTTGCAGTCTGCTTCTCCATCCTCAATCTTTTTGTCTGTTTCCCATTTTGTTTTCTCTTCCAGCTCTTTAGCTCTCCTCTCCTCTCCTCTCCTCTCCTCTCCTCTCCTCTCCTCTCCTCTCCTCTCCTCTCCTCTCCTCTCCTCTCCTCTCCTGTCTATCCTATATTAAGCTTTTTCTCTTACTCTGTCACTTTTTAGCTTGAGCAGCATCTTTTTGCCCTCTTACCTCTCTTCCTCCCTTTCTCTCTCCTTGTGTCTCTTTCCTCTCTGGTTTTCCTTCTATCTTCTGCTCTCCTTTCCTTTTGTCTTCCTCCTTCTCATCTCAGTTGGGGACCACTTACATAAAAAAAAACCCTGACAACAGCCCTGCAGTTCACATGCAACATACATAAACAATCACATACAGACATAATACACCCTCATCCTGTGAGGGTTTTTGTACCCTTACACAAACACAGAGCCTGCACGTCCAGTCAATGGCTGGCACACAGAAAGTGCATTCATGCTGGCTCACACACATTCTCACCGAGAGAACAAAACCACGTCAGAGGTTGGATTTTGTTTTTATTTATTCCAAATCCCAACATGTCTCCGCTGCAACAAGAGAAACGGAAGCAAAATCCTCGAAAACGATTAAGATTCAACAGCTTTTCTCTGAAATCAGCATTTCCCAGACTTTTTGATGCCCAAAGGGCAGCACAGGGATTCATAGTAAGTGTGTGTTTGTGTCTCTGTATGTTTAATGCATGTGTGTGTGAGGCAGAGAAGGTATAAAAGAAAGGGGAATGCAGAGAGAAGCGTGGGGATTTCTGCAGTTTGCTTATGTCAAAGATGGAGATGGATTATAAAGAGGCGAGAAGCAAAGGGAAAGAAGAGGAATGTATAAAATCTCAGAAATATTCTAATGGTTCACAGAGTTGTTCTTGACCCTAATTGATCCTAACCTTTGCAAATGTGGAGGGGAATAAATCACCTCCAGAGAGCTGGCTCATGTTTGTGAACAGAATTCACGGTTCTGTAAGGGAGATTCCAGCAGTGCACAATCAGAGAAGGCATTAAAGTGTACGTCACGTGTTTATAGAAAATGAAGAGGAATACTTCTCTATTAAATGAAAGGTCATCATATCATTGCATTATGAGATCAGAGCCCATACACTGAAAAAACTCAAACCCAAGCAAGTGTATCTTTCTCATTTCTAGTCGTTGAATGTTGTTACACTGGAAGCAATATTCACCTGACAAGTCCAGTAAAGCATCTTTATTAATAGCAGAATTGCTTTTAATCAGTAAAAAATATATTATAGAGACCCTGGGGTAGACCCAGAGTTCGCTGGAGGGATTATGTATCCGGTCTAGTCTGGGAACGCCCCGGGATCCCTCAGGAGGAGCTGGAAAACGTTGTGGTGGAGAGGGAAGTCTGGGTTGACTTACTGCGCCTGCTGCCACGGCGACCCGACCGCGGATAAGCGGAAGAAAATGGATGGATGGAAAAATATATTCGACAATGCAGCAATCAAAAATGTAATTGTTAAGTGTCTTGAAATGAGATTTACAAACTAATTTAGATATAACATTTCATTTGAAGACACCTGGAGACAAAATGTGATGCCCCATTGGCAGACATATTTACTCATTATAGGGAATACAGATCTTATTTTTTGCTTTAAATACTTCAAAATAAGATTTTTATCTGCGCTTGTCGGGTGAATGTGGCTTAAGGCCTATACAGACTACAGTTTCAAGCTGTGATTTTTACGCCCCTGTGTGTCGCGGAGGCGTAATGGGGGAATGAAGTGACCCCCCTCTGTAATGTCTTTAGTGGTAGTAACAGAGGCGTTACAGAGGAGAGACGGGATCAGAGGAGCCAGCAGGGGAGCGCAGCGCTGTGTGTGTGTGCATGTCTGACTGTGTGTGTATGTGGGGCTTCAGATGTGCCGTGCTTCCACAACGCCAAATCTCAATGTGAATTCAGACCGGGAAACTTGATTACGCTGTCACAGAATCAATTTGAATGTACAAAGACGTGATGACAGCTGAGCTTAGAGCTTTTCTAAAAAGGGGCTTTAGAAATAAGTGTGACATTTTTTACTTACACGTGCTAAGATCTGAGCTCTCTGCAGTGCTTTTTTTGCTGACCTGACAAACTGGACTTCTACATATGCATCTAAGATATTCTTCATCGATGGAATGACTCCATTACTCCTATTTTCTTGGGCAAAACAAACCCTGTCAGACCCTCGTTTATCTGAAACGCTTCACAAAGCTGAAAACAACCGTTCTGACCAACGTCGTCGCAGCATCACGACCCCTAGTTCACTGACATCCTGACCTCTTCAGCTTCAGAGAAACAGGCTTTACCACTTTAAAAGAAGTTGTTTTCATGGTTTTCTTCACGAGTGGTTTAATACCAGTCCAATATGTTCCTCACCCAGCTGTTGCTGTTTACTTCCCCTCTAATCCACCGGCCTGGCGGGGTCAGATCACGATGTAGACACCCAGCTGGGTCACCTGCTGCGACCCCACAGCTGACACAGAACACCTTGGCCATGTTCAGGGTCAAAACAGCAGGAGGGATATTTTAAATCAATGTTTGTGTGTGTGTCCTCGGGCGCTTGCGAGAACCTCTAATCTGTGTGTGTTTTGGTGCGAGGTGATAGGCATCGGTGATAAATCACTTCCACCTCTCTCATCTACAAGTACCTCATTAGATTTGTCCTTTAACAAGCCAATCAAACAGCACACTAATTAATAAATCATTTCACCATGGTAACAGCAGGCACAGGTCAATGCTGCATGCTGGGTAAAAAGGCATCTGTGTGTTTAAGAGGCAGGTGGATGTTGTTTTGATCTGAATGGAGCTCAGGTGAAGGTGGGATAAATAAGTCTCTCTGTTAACATGTAGTGAATGATTGTGAAGTCACCAAAGTGTGGATATACATTTGTACTTTATGTCTGAGCTCATGGAAACAGAGTGTTCAGGGTAACATGTTTCAAAGTAGTTGAGTAATAAAACAAAGTAGTGCTGTAATGGAGTCCTCTCTGGGGCAAACAGCAAAGTCCTAAAGAGGTACCAGCGTCCTGACCTGCACCAAGCCCTGGCAGCACATCACCCCAACCCTCAGCCACCTCCACTGGCTCCCAATTAGATTCAGAAACAAATACAAAATACTCATCCTCACTTATAAACCCCTCCTCGCCCCTCAGTACCTCTTAGACCTCCTGCACCCACACACCACGTCCCGAAACCTCCGGTCCTCAGACACTGGCCTGCTCTCCATGCCACACAGCAGACTCTGCACCTATGGAGACAGAGCCTTCAGTGTCACAGCCCCCCCACTCTCTGGTACACCCTCCCCTCAGACATCCGCAACACCCCATCTTTGGACTCCCTCAAAAACCTTGTCAAACACCGTCAGTTCTCCACAACCTACAACCTCCCTTAACTCTGCCTCTCCATCGCCCTCAAAATTCTTTGCTACCTCCGTTTTTTTGGTGGGTACGCTATAAACGCTCAATCCTCCTTCTTTGACCTTAAGTGTTTCTACATAATACGTTAGCAGGATGAGGATCGCCTGATAATCTTTGTTCCAACATCTGATGTTGAAGTTACATATTAACAAAAATGTCTCCAGCTCATTTTTTATTTTGAAATACTTTATTATTCCCTGATTCTCCGCCAGCCTCGACGTCATCTTTTCTTATTGTTCTGATTGAGAGCCCCCTGGTGGCGGATTTTACAAACTGTGCGTTTGAGTGAAATAATGAATTCAGGATTTTAATTAGTTTTATGTTTGTGGTTATATTTAAAGATGATGGCTCAGAACACAAGCCTGTGTCCACGTTAAGTTTCTCTTGACCTCTGATTGAGATCATATATTTCCGTCCATCTGGCCGTAGCCCCACGTCAGCTTTTAAACCAGCAACTCAGCTCGGACCGCTTTGCTGACACCCACACACACACACACACACACACACACACACACACACACACACACACACACACACACACACACACATACTGGTGTCCCATGTAATGTGTGCATGCAGCGTTTACGTTTTCAGCTGTGCCATTATCAGTATGTGCGTGCGTATGTAACACCGTGTCCTTCTGAACTGATGTACCATTTCCATTTCTACAACGTCAGTTTGTCGGAATCAGCAGGAAGCTTTAAGTCAAACTGGCTGAAATCCAATACAGCAGATAACAGGATGTCCTTGCAGAAGATATATGTGTGTGTGTGCATACCAAAGGATGCATATGCACAGTGTGTTTGAACACCTGTGTACAAACAGGATGTAGACTAACACAATGGTGCAGATCTCGAAAGCTTCTGGACTGCTGTTCTTGTAAACCATCCGAGCAGTACAGAGAAAAAACGACATAAATGAAAGAAAGGACGAGAGAATCGTAATCGAACCAGAGAGCTACGTCTGCACAGACAAAGTGGAAACACAAACACACTTATTCATCTTCATTTATCTAATTGATATTTGCTCAAATGGATGGTTTAGATTTATAAAAACTGCAGATAAATCCATTAAGTTAAGCATTAATGAGGGACTGCGCTCCAAATGAGTCTATATTTATTTTTATATTTTTGTTTTATGTGCAGTTAAATGTTGCATCAAAGTGCAGAGTGTTTTGATTTTCTTCGGTACATGACTCTTCTGAGGGAGCTATTCTGATACGCGGAGCATTTATTACGTCTGTGTTTATTTTAGGGGCTAATTTTGAAGCTGGACCGCTCGTTAATTTTTATTTGAACTGGCATTAAATTTGATGAAAAGCCTCAAAGTGAAAATTAGATTCCAAAGAGGATAAAGAGAGAGAGAATGAGGTCGAGCAGGAGGGAGGGAGAATGGCCCGTTTAAAAAAAAAAGCAAGTCAATGAAGGATTTGAAAGATAAACAGCAAGTTGGAAGACGTGATGTTCAGCCAAAGTGTCGGGAAAGAAAGAAGGTCGACCGCTATCGTGCGAGCTTGACTCTAAAGGTGAGACTGACTTCGAAGCATTTCTTTAGAGCCAGACAACGACTGAAGCAGACTTTTTAAACTTTCTTTAGAGAGGCACAAAGAAAAGCTGTGAATACCTCGAGACACACGCAGTCTATTAGCTGCTCCCTGTCATTAATTTCCACATCTCTGCACACTTTTCCCTCTCCCTCTTTCATCCCCTCTTTGTCAGCCAGTCTCCGCTCGTTCCATTATACCGCTCAGGGCTCGAGGGGCTGATATACGATCACTCTATCGTGGGGACTTGGACATGAGGGACGGCTGGACATACATCACACACATCACTCAACACACACTCTTTGGTCAAAGCCATGAAAGGGAGCTTTTGAGAAGGGCTGCTGGGCTGACAACACACAACTCAATTAGGATGGAAGTCAGAAAGGAATGTACGGAGAGTGAGTTATGGCAACAGGACACAGAGATGGGGGTGGGGGTGGGGGTGGGGGGGTGGGGGGGTAAGTGAGAGAGGTGGAAGTAATTTTAATGACAGAGGCAGATGGAGCACAGAGATGGTGGTCTCTTCTTTCTGACACTTTAGCATACATTTTGGTGAGTCAAAACCTGAGGCCTGAACTACGCAGTGAGTTCAACATACCCAAGTTGGTTATGTGACCTCTGAACGCTAACGAAGGAGATCATGCTAATGCCAGGCCTGACAGTGCAAAGTCAGACTGTTTTGGATCCGGATTTTTGGACTCAGGCTATATTCAGCTTCATGCCATGCAGCGTACAGGGAAGCATCCTGATCAGCTGCTCCCGACCGGTCGAATTTCTGGCATGTTTGAGTTTGGGTTGGCCAACTGCATAGTCGCCGCGCACAGTGGAAGCAGAGACGCAAGTCTACACCAGCTGATTCACAACCCTGACTTCAACTTCAGGAAACTTTTTTTTACATGATTGTGCCTGCAGCCGGCATTTGACAGCACCATGACAACAGCAGGCCTGTGTCTGAGCCATGCAAATCAGACAACTGAAATACACATGCTGTAGATCGGATACTAACACATACTGTTTTCAAAGGACACTTACAATGTGAGCACATACGTCGTTGCACGTTGTAAACGATTCTCTTGTACGAGGAGTGAGTTGACATTTCACAACATATACAATCAAACGGTGTATGTGCAACCTAAGCGCTCACACAAAGACTTTCTATGAGCCTGTTCACTTAAAAGCGGGCTGTTCGCAGCACATGACCAATCACATACATGAATGAGTCTGCAGAGAAGCACACTTTACAAACTAACAGCACAAACTCTGATGTTAGAAAATGATGAAGTGGACACATACTCCAGGCTAAAATCAACACCACTCAGCTGCCATGTGAAGGGATGAGAGCTGGTGAAAAGTGTGAACTGTTTGAAAGTGCTAATTAAGGCTAATAATAAAACCTTCCCATCATTAGTGCACAGTATCTCAGCTCCACACACACACCTGTACTCCTTCATGACATATTACTTCTTGTTATTTTTACTAGTTAAACAAAGGTACCAGGGCGCTGGTTGCCTAGTGGTTATTGCATGCACCCCATGTACAGAAGCTGAAGTCCCCGAAAACGGAAGGCCCAGGTTCGAATTTTGACCAGACTCTCTCGCAGTCTTTCCCGACTCTCTCACTCTTTTACGTACTTTATTAACCCTGAGGGAAATTCTGTTTTACACTCTGTAATTGACAGACATGCTTCTCACACACAGACCCAAAACAGACACACATGCACAAACAGGACCTGTGGACATGCATTCATGGAGAGCTGTCAGAGTGGGGCTGCTACACAGGGAGCGCGCCAGAAATGTGGGTTGCCTTGCTAAAGGGCACCTCGGCCATACTGAGAAAGTGACCTGGCACAGAGTGACCTCTCCAGCTACCAGACCAACTTCCATATTTTGGTCCACACCAGGACTTGAACAGGCGACCCTCCGGTTCCCAACACAAGTCCCTACAGACTTATCTTCTAAGTAAAGTTTGTTGAAGTTAAAGTAACTTGACATTTATAAAACAACATGACCAAATATGCAAACGTTCTGTTCTTGGGTTTATTCAGACAAATTATTATTCTCAAGACGGCCCCATGTGACTTTGTTTAAAAGTGATTGGAAAATGAAAATATGGGGACAGGCATCCCAAAAGAGTAAGCATGGAGATAAGAGAAAATGAAGTATATACATTGCGTGCGTGTGTGTGTGTGTGTGTTTTGTGTTTGTGCTGGGGGGGTGGTGATGATGGAGGAGGCCAGCTCACTGAGCGGGGTCATAAAGTCTGTGTGCTGATTCTGTCACCAGGAAAGATTTACTCACACTCTCTATCTCACTCACGCACACACACACTTACACACACTTACACACACTTACACACACACACACACACACACACACGCACACACACACAAGCATGTGACGCTCATACAGCAGACGTCCATCACATCTTTCACAGCTTGCCTGCCCTTGGAAATGGTCTGTCTCCCTCTCTCTCCCCCCCTCTCTCTCTCTGTGATTCCTGTGTGTTTTCCCTCTCCACAGCACCACTATCTCCTGCACACACACACACATAAACACACACAGCCGTCCACGCTGTTGTTCCGCCCCCCTAACAATCAACACAGTAGGAGAGAGAAATGGCTCTTTCTCGTCCTCTTTCTCAAAGTCACAGGGCTTATCTTGTCTAGAGTAACAAACCACAAACACGCACACACACAAATTCCTCAGAGTTCCTCCTGATCTTTCTCTCACTTCCCCTCCTCTCTGCTGAGCCCGTTGTTCTCGCACGTTGTAACCAGAAGTATGACGTCCCTCGTTGAAGCGCTGTCACCACATCACTATCTTTATTTACCCAGAGATTTAGCAAAGTGAAGACTTCTCCTACGTACCTATTGTTCTGTAATAGGCTTTCAATAGGAGAGTTGACTGTGTGTGACAGTGGAGATACGAGTTGACATGTTTTTGTGCTTCTGAGATGGTTTGCATAACTGAGATAAAACGGCCTGACTATGGGGGATTTTCCAGTGAAGCTTCCAAGCAGGTTACATATCTTGGACATATTATTTAAGAATTCTGTAGAGAAGTCCTTTTTAATGCCACCATGTCCCTGTCGTGAACATGGTGCTATTAAGTATTCTTTCATCATTTGTCACATGAGATGAATCAGCGGTAAGCGAGACCCTAAGTGGACATCATTGCATTTTATGGACTCTATTTTCCTGTTGTTTTCTTGATATCTCTACTTATTTGGTTATAGTTTAAATGGCCAACAGGGTACCCCGTGCACAGCCTATACGTTCATTTATACGAGCATCAAAAGTGGCTGTGCGATGTTGTTCAAAACAAAGAAGGGTAAAGTGACCTTCAGAGTTCTTGGGGCAGCAGGAGCTCAGTCTGTAAGGACTTGGGTTGGGAACCGGAGGGTTCAAGCCCTGGTGCAGATGAAAATATGGAGTTTGTGGAGCCCCAACCGCTCTTGCGCCCTCCCCCACTCTGACATCTCTCTTCACTGAGTTCACATATTCAGACTTGTGAAGGCACATACTATCCAGACCATGCCATGCTGCCATCGCCCTCACTGAGCCTATTTCTATGTTTGTGCAGCCCTGGGTAATCTCAAGAGAACAATTTGGAAATAATTTGTTATTATGAGAAAACAGGGTCGATAAATTGTATAAATGCACGTCTGCTTATGACTTCCTTACCAAAATACATGCTTTTGCTTCTGTAATCATTTCTGAATTGATTTGTTTCGGTGTGAAATGGTGCCAAATCAGAACATCAGAATTCATGAATGACTCTTGATCTTCATGTTGGGTGATTTCATGTGGTTCCGCCCTAAACACCCTGACAGGAAACAGTATTCCTCCCCCTTCTCCAGACTTTGTAGTGACTTTCAAAGAGCTGTAAAAAAGCAGTCGGCCTAGCCAGCAAACTCTCTTTCCGTGACGTTTTCTATCTATCTCTACAGGAGGAGGAAAAACCCGAGCCTGAGCCTTGTTGTTGTTGGCGGCGGTGTCGAACAGTGGCGGCTTCTTGATTGACAGATACTGACTCAACGGGAGGCATGCCAAGGAGAAGTGAGAGGCAGGGAGAGGAAGGCTGAGGGAGAGAAGTCAACGATATCGGAAGAGCGAGGACGGGGCTGAAACAGAATTCAATGAGGAGAGAGACAAAATAATAATGATGGAGAGACAGCGAGAGAGAGAAGCTGCTAACACCAGAAAGGTTTTAGTTCTGTTTGAGGCTGCACTGAGCAGCACTGTTAATTTGCAGATCTTCCTCACAAAGCCCCACTCAGAGTAACAAGCAAGATTATGTTACCCACTGCAATCCATTTGTACATGAATGAATGTGACTCTGTGGATGCCAAACAATACTGCTTCTTTGTTCTGAAAGCAAGTACAAAAACAAAGACTACACTTAAGTAGAGTTTAAATGAATCTGTACTTGACTCTCACAACTTTCCTGTTACCACAAAACATCGTTACGCACATTTCTTTACATTTTCAAAACTGGCTCATTCATTAAAGGTCACATATTCTCCTCCTCTTCAGTTTAAATAAGTCTCAGAGCTCCCCAAAACATGTGTGTGAAGGTTCTTGTTCTAAATCCACTCTGATCCTGTATTTGATCATGCCTATAAACCCCTCTATTTCAGCCCTGCTCAGAACAGGCTGTTTCTGTGTCTGTAGCTTTAAATGTAAATGAGCTGTGTCTGACCACGCCCCTCTCTGGAAGTGCTTGGGTGGCTCGGGCTTTCTCGCTCCATGCTCTATTGTTTACGGTGAGAAGGCAGACTCAGAGGGCAGAACAAACACCTAGCTGTGGGAGTGTCACCCACCTGGGGGACGGGTTACTGCCCTTTGTGATGTCATGAAGGGAAAATCTCCAAACGGCCTGTTTGAGCACACATTTTCTGAAAAGTGGAGCAGGCAAAAGACGGAGAGGATGGACTTTCCTCATCATTGGGGGGTTTGTAGACAGACTAGAGACACGTATTAGTGTTAGAGAAACATGGTGAAGTATTTTAAAGTTGCATCAATGCTTGCTCCCTTCCAAACATATTTTTAACCAAATACGTACATGGGACAAGAACACTTTAAGATTATTCTTTTGCATATCCATCAGTGTTCCTCATGCAACACAGATGAAAGATGGAGACACTGATGTTAAAGACATATCAGAGGGCGCTGATGGCCTAGAGGTTACAGTAGGTCACGCCTCATGTACGGAGGATATAGTCCCAAATTCAACCTACGCTTTCTGTCCCTTATGTCACTCTCTTTACAGCTTTCGTACACTGTCCTCTTAAAGAAAGGCATACTACCCCCCCAAAATAACTTTAAAAAATGATTAGTTTCAAACCCTACTGCATTCACTTAGTCACTGAAGCAATACAATATATTTTTGGTTTGGCTCATTTAAAAGTGTTCTTAATTTCTCTCTGTAATCCAGTCTGAATCCTGTCCTCTGCTCTGATCAGAATAATCTAGATTTCTTGGGGATCATAGTTATCCTTCTCAAACATTTTGCACAACATAAACAGGAGACTTTATCCAGATAAAATAAACAGGATTGGATTACCAGATGTTACACGATTACATCATCCTGTTTTCTCTTGAACAAACTGATTCAGAGACTTCATCTAAAAAGCTTTTATCCTGTTGGAAAACAAACCGTGTTGAGATGAAGAGTAGCACCATGGAGAGCTCCGTGGTGGCTAGCGGAGCTCTCCATGGTGCTGAAATACTGCTGGGACCAGACACTGGTTACACTATGCAAAATGTATGAGTGTTTAAAATGCACTGTACAAACAAGACCTGAACATAAATGCTTTACACTGCAAAAATATAAACAAATTTTAACTGAAGATAAAGAAGCCCAAGTGTTTCATTATTATCTGCATCCTCGACTCATATAGATAGAATCATTAGGCCACAGCGTTCTTACTGGTAGTAAACACTGAGATGTTCATAGAAAATACTTCACGGTGCTTCAGGATGAACAGGCCTCGAGCATGCAGGAAAACCGCTGAGTCTCTCCCAGCTACAAACGAACAGGAGAGAAGCATGATGAATGTCAGGCTTCCTTAACTAGAATTCATGGCCACAGCCAGGCCAGGTGGTGTAGTCCCCGAGTCCAGCCATCAGTCACACTTTGTTTCTGCTAGCATTACAAAACTGTCATTCCTTAATCACTTACAGGCAGGTGATACTGCACAGCACGCTGCATAAACTCCGACTGTAAGGCTGCAGGTGGACAAGTTCTGTATCTGTGCGAGTATTTGAGACGACCCTGATTATTAGACCACATCCATTTTTCTTGAAAGATGCTTTTTGGGCCATTGTTGCCTTTATTGGATAGGACAGCTGAAGAGAGACTGGGAAATGTTGGGAGGAGAGAGTGGGGGACGACATGCGGCAAAGGTTTCAAAACCATGAGGACTACGGACTTCATGGGGCGCACGACATGGCTGCAAGGATATCCGACACCCCAAGACATCCCTTTTGCAACCAAATCTTCTAGAAGAGGAAATCTGTTTTCAAAGGAAACGATTGTGTTTGAAAATAAAATTAAAGGTTTTATATGTGACATTTTAAACATGTATGTACTCGTTGAGTTCTGAAAAAGACTGAAGTAACGGTTTAAGTGAGGGACACGGCCCCTGCACACAAGTTGAGGATTTTTTTGTAAGGTTTAAGGTCTTGGTTGTGATTTGGGCTCTATCCATAAAGATCTACTACACGGTCTAAGGTCGGAGTGGGGGAGGGGGGAAGCTGCACTGTTTGTTTTGTTTGGTTGTAAAAGTGAGAAATTTACTCTGAAAGGTGGCATGTACCTTGACGCATTGAATTAACAAAGTAGTTGTTGTTTTTAACATCTGTTAAATTGAATCAAGTTGTCAATATATTTTAGATTAAATTGTCACATCTCGTATTTCCCACAGGATGACTCTAGGCCGTGCCGAAAGCAAGGGGGGGTTACCTGCGTGATGTATGACCAACTTAGCCTTAGTTTCAAGAACATATATTTCTAGAACTCTAATGAATTAGCTGACGTTAGCTCAAAAGACACTGCTCTACAGCCATCTTTCTGGTTGTTTCCTAAAGTTTTCCTTAGTCTTAGTGAACGTATTATACACTTCACAAGAAGCCCTTTGCTGGTAAAAGAAAACTCTTAAAGCATCAATTTTGACCAATTTCAGGCGACAGAGCGTTTTGAAACACTTTACCCTTCAGGTAAATATCCTTTCAGCTGCATGTGTTCAGATGTTAACCATGTTGGGTACTAAATGCATGCAGTGCAACTATCAATCAAATTCAAGCATCAGTATCTCCATTATTCCTGAGCTTTAACTGCGCCTTTACCTCTCTTCACACTGTACTCTTTATCTCTCATCTGGTCTCTCTCAATTCCCTCTCCATTTTCTTTATCCACTAATTAGTCTCATGGGTCCTGAAAAAAAAGCAAAGACATCATTGGATGGAGATAAATCTAGACAGAGACAAATGAGAACAGCTTCTCACTCTGGAGCCTCTATAAATAGAGACGCGAGTAGAAAGCAGCCGCTTTAGCGCCAAAGCAGAGATTCTACAAACACCAACATCACATGAACACAATGCACTGCCTCCATCAGACGCACTGATCAGATGCACTGATGGAAGCTCGCTGTGGCTTGTTTTTTTGTTCGACAGCTGAAAACTACAAGTGTTTTTCCTTTCGTGCAAAAGCGTGATCGTCTCCAGCTGGATGGATGGATGGATGTTCAAATCATTCTTCCTCTTCTGACAAAAAGTTGACAGGGTTTAAACATGTAGGCAGTCTTTATATGAGCTCAAAGGTGCGGAGAAGATCTTTAAAAGTGCTCACATTGATCGAACAAGAAGAGAATTATTCTGCAATTTAAAGTAAAACTATGATGCTTATATTTTAGACTTTAAGATCCCATATTCTCCTCGTGTTCACCTTACATGTTGTCAGTCTGAGAAACCTATAGAGTAGCTTTGCATGATTATCAGCTCTAAAAACCTTCTTATTTATCTGATACTGGCGTCAGTAAAAACCCTCATTTTCAGCCTCTGCCTGAAACATTTAGTTTCAGCTGCTGTCTCTTTAAGGCCCCCCCTCCCCACGTGTCCACTTTCTTCTGATTGGCCAGCTCTCTGGGAGCCTTCTGGGGGGGCAGAACACTGCAGGGCTGCCAGGGGAGGGCATGCTCTGCAATGCTGGGAGAAGAGAGTCTGTGTAAGAGGTTTCACCGGCTAACGTAGAGGCTTGAAGCTGTCTCGTGAAATTCTTGGTTTCATACCACGTGATTAGCAGAACGAGCCGTCTGCAGACTCATCCTAGGATTACTCCAACATACGTTTACTTCATGATCTGAAACTTTGCCCACGTTTAGTTTGGGCATCCAGCATTGTAACGCTATATGTGAGTTTTATAAACCAGAATGAAGATCATTTACAAAACTTAAAAAGATCAAACTTAAGAGTGCCTGCCGCTGTGTTAGCATCAAAATGTACATCGTTTCTTTAACAGACCGCAGACAGGGCACACACACTGGTGCTTTACATTCTTAAGAACATTTAGCGTTTACTTCCCCTTTCAAAATAGTTAGTTTAATGCTTTGTCTTGGCTTGGTTACCTTCTTTGTTCAACATCAATCTGGCTAAACAGGCTAACAGCACTGAACTCCTTACTTTAGCTCAGCTAGCATCCAGCAGAACTGACTTGACCTATCCATGGAGGATGCTGCTGCAGCTTTGCTTTGATCGGTTAGGTTCAGATGTTGACAATCTTGACAGGCGCGTAACCTTTTTTACTGACAGCTGATTGATCTTATCATTTTGTATTGGAGGGGTTGGGACGTCTGTGTATCGATTGAGCTGAAGTGGAAAGATTGGTTCAAGGTGCATTTATGGTTATCGTAATTTTGTACACAATCTGTGAACGTCATTGCGAGCTACTGAAAACTGGATGCAAGCTACCAGATGATTTAGAGAGCCCTGCTTTAGATAACAACCCCAAATTCAGTATTGGCCAAACTGTTAAACATTTCACTATTGTTGTTGCTTGTGCATGACCTCTCCCTTATCTTCTACTTTACATTCCTCTCTTTTGTTTTTCACTGTTATCCATCGCTTTAATGTTGCTGCCCCTTTGTCCTCTGTGTCTGTCTGGTTGTTTATTTGTGTTTTTGACCGAGTTATGTGTGCATGCATGCGTCTGTCTGCGCGTGTGTGTGTGCATGTGTGTGTCTTTGAGGGAGAGCATGAGGGAGAGGGAGCAGAAGTTGTCCTTTTAAGTCTTCTCTTTACACTAGGCCTGCAGCACAACCTCATAAATCTGTTGGGATAGTGAACGCCTCGCTGCACAGGAGCCCTCTTTGTGTGTGTGTGTAGTGATAGTGTGTGTGTGTGTGTGTGTGTGTGTGTGTGTGTGTTTACAGTTTGTTTGATGATGTCCCTGTGTGTTTGCTGTTACATGTAGCAGTGTGATTTTGTCCAGCTAAAGCTTGCTGCTCCTGTGAGTTTTTTTTAACGTGTATGTGTTCTTGATCCTCTCGGACTGTGTGTTTGTGTGAATGTGTGAATGTGTGTGTGAATGTGTGAATGTGTGTGTGTTGTGTGTGAATGTGTGATGTGTGTGTGTGTGAGATGTGTGTGTGTGTGTTTGTGTGAATGTGTGAATGTGTGTGTGTGTGTGTGTGTGCGTGTGTGTGTGTGTGCGTGTGTGTGTGTGTGTGAGTGTGTGTGTGTGTGTGTGTGTGTGTGTGTGTGTGTGTGTGTGTGTGTGATCCATCCACTGGCTGAACACCTGAGTGCACACTGACAGAGAGGAATGGCAGGCTGTCCAAACCAACAACGTACAGCCAACACAGAGCGCTCCCGATGCACTTTGTTTAGTGTTATATTCCACAGGCTCACACACACATGCGCTCACTCACATGAAAAACAAATGTACACGCATGAAACACCACCAGTGTTGGATGGATGTCTAACTATTTGACATGCAATCCCTTGTTGAGTTCGGCGTAACAGATAGGCACACCTGCCCTTCTTTGCAACTCCACCTATAAGTCTCTCTTTACATTTTCTTGACCCAGCAATCTAAATATCGAGAGATAACAAATGTTATCTTAAGGCACTGACATGTCTGGACAATCCTTATCATTTACAAAGATCCAACAATAATCCATAACGAGCACAGCATTAAGCAACACTTAGTAGGGGAGTAACGGACAAGGGAAACCTCGAGCAGAACCAGACTCATGTTGAACGGCCATCTGAGGAAACTGTGTTGGACTCGGAAAGACACAGTCACTGCCACACATGTATGGAGGCCCAGAAGGGATGATGAAGCAGCATGGATTAACAGAAAAAAGTATTGAATATCAGTGCCTTATTCTGTGTTCCTCCTCCTTAAATCTACAAACATCATGTACAGATCAAAACATCGATCTGTACTAGTCACCTATGTGTAGCACATCTCCCCGGGAGCTCTGCTTAAAAAAAGCAAAACTAGAGAGACTGAAGCAGAGAGAGAATGTCAAGGCCATCAGAAGCAGAGCGATATTGAGGCGGTGCTATTGATTGAGTATAAGCAGATGAGAGCAGAGCCGGGCTGTGATGCTGCCTGACAGATACATCAGATCGCCCTCAGCACTTCACATATAGCAGCGGCACCAATCAGCCGTGCATGCATACTGATTGCACTTTGATACGGATTTCAGCTATGAAATAAAATCTTAAGCCGCCCGACTTTCTGTCTGCACATCCGTCCATCCATCCCTCTATTCATTAGCCACCCATGCATGTGCATCAAATCCATCCATATCCAGCCATCTGTCAATTGGATCAAGCTTTCACATACATTACCAGGCTGCACACGTGTATGCTGTGCTCACTCACTGTGCATCGACTCACCAGCTGGATCTGACTCGGCTCAACCTTCACATGCTGTATGGAAAAACATCCATTTCAAATTTAGATGGTGTGATACAGAAATATCGTACTGGGCATGCTCAGAAGGTTCATTTTTACATCGAAAAAGATAAGTCCACTGAAACCAGCAGTTCTTACCTGATTATGTTCACTAACTAGTTGAAGAACATTATAAACAAGTAGATTTTATTATATGTGTAGTGAGTGAAATGATAAAGTGACCTTACTGTATGATCAGACATTAAGGAAACATGCTATGTTGAAGTGCTGGCTTCTCTGACACAATGCAGCAGCCAGTATGTCCTCCTTCTAACTTTAGATTCTGGTCCTGAATGGTCTGGATTTGTTTGGACCAGAGAAGGTAGGCGGGTTTAAGGCACCCCCACACGGCCGTTTTGGACGCCCTCGGTTTGCCAGATATGAGAGCAGTTATCAGGTCAAACCAACAGGTGTTGCAGCGATGGAAGCGGGGCAAGAGAACTGGTTCAGATAGAAGTGATTGTACCCGACCTAAAAAGCCTCTGCATGTTTCTAATAAGCTCCACGAGCAGAAACGTGCTCAAACTAGGATCAATATTGGAGATGGTTTTGAAAAATGGAGAGAGGTTAGAACACAGAAAGGTTTACAGACCGATGCAGAGCTGGCTAAACACTGAAGCTTCAGTGTCCACCACATGGTGACCTGCGTGAGCATCCACTCTAGAGAGGAGGGGGGGGGGGGGGGGGGGGGGGGGGGGGGGGGGGGGGGGGGGGGGTGGGGGGGGGGGGGGGGGGGGGGGGGGGGGGGGGGGGGGGGGGGAGAGAGACAGCTCTCTACAATGTTTTCAATTTGGACTGCAGTACCCATTTCATTTTTGACCTTTACGTCGTTGTCAAAAAATCACATTACATCGAAGGTTTAGTTAAAAGTAGAACATTGTTCACTTCTTCTGACGGCTTTTATTCAAACGCACAGATGTCTTGGTGAGACGTTGTCAACTACCTGTTGTGTTTCACCAGATTCGTCTTTAACTTCCATCTGACAAAAGTCATATTCAGTCACGTTGCCTTCAGCCTGAACCGAACCTTGAATCTGTTATCAGCTGCATGAGCCCCCGTGACATGTCATCTGAGGGCAAAATGTGCACTCACCTTTTCTCCATATTGAATTGAGTCTTCTTTTCTGTAAAATTGAGCTCCTTGAAAGATGAAAGACAATTTCAAATCATATCTCCTGCCCTTTCATTTCCTGTTACGAGCTTATAAGCTCTTAAAGAAATGTTTCTCTAAGGGTGGGGAGGGGGGATCAGTCACTTGTACAGATCTTGATCTCAGTGATTATTTCCTTTCATTTGTCTCTTTACTCTCTGTGCTCTTTGCCTTATTCTCTCATCGTCTTGCTGTCCAGATTCTGTATTAATAACATTTAGGTAGACTTTACCCGACGTCTGATTTATAATGTACAACATGCAAGTTCTCATTAAACCTTGTGTTCGGCCTTTGGCAGCCGATTGGTTGGTTTCCTTGACTCGGAAGTGACCATATTTGGAGAAGAGGGTGGAGCTAGAAAGCAGCGAGGAGGTTAGAAAACAGGAAGTTATCAAAACTAAACAGTCAATCGCTTATGCATTAGCTGGTAAATGAGCTACTTTCTATTTGATTTGTGATGCTGAGTGACAGCAGTATCAGAGTAAACAGCCTGTCCTCGTGAGCAAGCGTCAACGAGAACGTCAGCTTGAGTGTCCTGACTGCCTGCGAGCGACGTAGCGTAACGTTTTTACTCTGACGGCCCGTTTATATTTCCTCTTTGTTGCTCGCGTTGATGTTGACGAGGATCTAAAGGTGGGGGCTCTGCACGGCACTGACACTTCCCTCACTCAACAGAGCTCGTTAGCTTGTTGTACAAAGTGGAGATAACAGTGTTGACCTTTGACCCGTGTCAACACTGGAGGAAAACTTTATTTCATCTCACTTTTAGAGGGTATAATTTCCAGGTGTAGAGCTGCTGCTGCTGATGGCAGGACACGATTTCTTTACATTGTTTTCATGTTTTCTTGGTGATATTTTCTTTGAATAATTAATCACACAGAGCTATTAAAACAACCTAATGAGGGAAGCAGAGGTTACATTTCAGATAACAATGAGCACTGGTGAGAAGCACTGTGATTCTGAGGTCCTGTGTGCTGCTAGCACAAACAGCGCCGTCAATAAACACAGACCCTGATACTGAAAATCCAGGGCGGGGCTTTGGTCTGGTGAACTGGCGAATGTAACAATTAGATCCTTAATATGGTTCTTGGACCTTTTTTGCTGGTTTGCTGGTTATTTGTCGAACGAATGAATCAAGATCACTTGAACAGCCCCAGAGAAGTGCTCCATGCTTACAGTGTAACTTCAAGCTTGGGTTTCTGCTGAGATCATTATTGGATCACAGTTGACAGTACATGCTCTATTGGTTACCACGGTGACGTGGCTGCAGAAGCTCTTGTTTTTTTTATGGCTGTCAAAGCATTATGATGTTAATAAAGTAAGGTCATGCTGTGAGGGGCCGCCAGGCTTTGGTGCACCGTGGGATTGATTGATGACTCTGTTGTCAGTTCAATCTAAGAAATGCATTTGAAGAGGGAGAGAGGGAGGGAGGGAGGAAAAGGGGGAGAACTAAATGGATTAGTTAAGAACAGAGAAAGGATTGAAGAAAGAAATTAAGTGACTCTGGAAGGCGGGCATAAAAAGAATTTGGAAATTAAGGGAAGCATGAAGGTAAGACAGAGATACAAGATAAGAGAAAATGAAAGATTTTGTAATAGGTTAGCGGGGAGTGACACAAGGGCAGACATGCTTCAGATCTGTGTTTAGAGGGAAGGTAGAGGCTAAAAGTAGAGGATATCATTACGGCATAAAAAGGTCTAAGGAAGGAAGACAAAGTGAAACGGAAAAAAGGAAGGAAGGAAGTTAAGAAGAAGTGGGAGTGGGGCGTTTTCTGCGTGGTAAAAGTATGACAAATATGAGCCTCAAAACATGGTAATAACGGAGGAAGGGAAATAACATTTTCTCCATCAGGCGCTGAGCTGAATTGATTGAAGGACGCACGGCTTTGAGGGAAATAAGACACACGCTGCACACGCAAAGCCATGAATGAGTCTGTGAGGAGGCATAAGTGAGGATGCTAACAGTAAATCTCTGATGAATTAAAAGAGGCAGAAAGGTCACAACACACGATATGAAGGTGACAACAAATAACATAAAGCTGCTTGAGGATTGAAAATGAAAGCAAAGAGGTCTGTTGTTACCGAGGTGGATTGGTTTGCTGGCTGATTTTTATTCTCTCCCCTGAGAAATCACCGTCTAAAAACTGACACACAGTCAAACAACATGTGTGCACCTATTGATTTGCACTGTTGATACGTGCAGGTGGGAAAAAAAGATTAGCATTTCATTGTGCCAGCGCACACACACACACACACACACACACACACACACACACACACACACACACACACACACACACACACACACACACACACAGCAAACAGAGCAGCACACAGGTACAGGTAAACACAAACACACACATGCAGACACACACACACACACACACACACACACACACACACACACACACACACACACACACAAACGCACGCACACACACACACACACACACACACACACACACACACACACACACACACACACTCCTATTAATTCGGTGTGGACGATGCTCCATTCAACAGCGTCACCCTGCTATTGATTCATAAGCATTGTATCCGCACAGATGGAACAGGTGCTCCTCAAAATGAGAAGCAGATGAACCAGCTGAGATTATCACACGATGTTATCTTTACTGAGAAATATGGAAATCATCTTCATCTGTTAAGCCCTGAGTAAACTCTGCTTTTAACTACACGAACACATGACATCAGCCTTGCGTATCCTGCGGTGGTTTGGCGCGTTGGTTTTGCACGTCCTCAGAAACCCTCAGATGCAGTATACATATAACCACTAGGAGCAGTGTAGAGATGTGCGTTGATCGGCGACACCAGAGAGCCACTACAGCAATGGCAGAGAGGTTCGAAAGAAAAGTGAACAGATCGAGTCCACAACTACCCGCACTATGTCGTGTCATTGCCGTTGCATAGCAACAAACACAAGTGCCAATATAGCTGTCGACAGATCATCTCTACTTACGGCGTCTGATTTATATGGTGCTCCCTCTAGAGGAATCCTCCAGTAACACGCGGTGTACAAAGGCAAGTATGTGAACATTTACGTTCACGACGCAGCCGGTGTGCTACACGTACACGTGGTCCAAAAGCAAGTCTGAGCATTGGCTGAGTGGAAGAACCGAACACTTTCCCAGAGGCATATTTCCTGAGACTGCTGTCAATATAAGTCAGAACAACAGGAGACTTAGACAGAAAGTAATAAGGATCTTCAACATGATGTCAGGAGGATGTACCGAAGAACTTTATTTAACAACATATTGGCATAAAAGTTTTTGCAAAACTCGTCTGTCAGAAGTTCAGTTTGAAGGTGTTATATAACGTCATATAAATGGATCAGTGAGTATTTCTTTTTGTGTGCAACAGAAACAGACTTATGTGACAACACTGATTACAGTTTGAGTTCTTCCAAGACTCCAAACACTGAAAAAAAAGAAAAAACTTGAACAGGCCAAGTCTGCATTTCCTTTCTTTTCTGCCGGCACAGCAAAAGTCAGCGTTTTCTGTTTGCCATCAACCTTTGTTGGTATCATCATGTGAGACGTTATGGAGAAAAAGCATCGCAGGCGGGGGAAGAAAAAACCAAGTCAGTGAGGTGTTAAGGTCATGCAGCCTCAGCGAATAAAGCCATAATGTGTGTCGGTGAGGAAGAGAGGCTGATAAAGAGAGAGAGGTGCAGAAGTGAGATAGGAAGTGAATTAGGGAGAGAGAGAAAAGTTGAGGTGGAGAGAGGAAAGTAATGAATGAGAGATGGAGCGAGATAGCAGTGCCTTGCAGCCAGCGTCCATATCTCCTGCCACCGATGACTCCTCCTGCTGCACTACAACTAATGGACTCTCTGCCCGTCTTATCTGCCTGCTCTTTCTCACTCTCTCTCTCTCTCTCCATCCTGTCCATCTCTCTCTCTCTATGCCACTCTATCGGCCCACTTCACGGCCGCTCCATCTCATTTTTATCGTGCTTTTCTCTTCTTCACTTCCCCTGCTGCTCTCTCACGCAGGCCTCTATCTCTCTCTCCTTTCTTTCTACGCATCGTTTTTCTTTCTATTTTTGGCTTTCTAATGTTGTTTCCATCTTTTCTGCCACCATGACCAAACCCTAAAAAGTTCATCCTCTCCTTTTCTCTCCTTATCTTATCTCTGCAACGCACGGTCAGAAAGTGGAGGAATGCAAAATGCTGTTTTTTAATCTTCGTTTTAGCTTTATCTCCTTAAAGTCCACCCTCCTGAGTTTGTAAAAGAAGAAATAGAAAAATGTCTGGTGAGGAAAAGGAGAACTGTGAAGCTTTAAAGTAACTTTCGTTGATGAATGGCGACACTTAAAGTGACTCCGGCTTCTGTGTTTGGATTTCATTAACGTGACATCATGGGAAAGTTATTCCTCGACTCCATTCAATCTGTAAAAGCGAGTGATACTTATCTACATTCTCCATCTCTGTGTCACCTTTCAGATGACTCAGGAGCAGTACATCCTTGCGGCGCAGCCAAACCCGCTCCACCAGCGGGGGGCGTCAGTGTGCGGCACCCAGGTCTACCCCGCAGTGGGGATCTACGGCTGGAGGAAGAGATGCTTGTACTTCTTCATTCTCCTCCTCCTCGTCACCATGATCGTCAACCTGGCGCTGACCATCTGGATCCTCAAAGTCATGAACTTCACTCCGGTAAGAGGCGTGTGAGTGCGTGTGTATGTGTGTGTGAGTCGTATAAACGCCATGGTGTTATATGGGTTTGTGTCCATGTTGGAGTTTATAAGAGACAGCTATAAGATGGTTTAAAAGGTTTGTAGCACAACATGGGAAGGATAATAAATCCAACAGAGGTTTTACTGGGAAAGGTGTGTCTGTGTGTGTGTGCGTGTGTGTGTGTGTGTGTGTGTGTGTGTGTGTGTGTGTATGTGTGTGTGTGTGAGAGTGTGAGAGTGTGTGTTTATGGTTACACTTTTACACATGCAATTATGTACATTACGTGCGAGACAAGATAGCCAGGCTGATTTTGGGCCTGATCCCCCTCTGAGAAATCAAAGTCGTGATTTTTGATGCTTCTAAAGATTAACTGCAGATTTTCTTTTGGTGTGAGGTTCACTAAGAGTGATCCGATCTGCTCCGAAGAACATCGAGGCCTCACTGATTTCAAATCTTAAACACCAAACATGATTGATGTTAGTTATGTGCACGCTATCGGTGATTGGTGGTCTGATTCAGATCAGATGAGATGTTGTTTTTAGGAATACAAAGCAGCTTTTATAGTCTTTGTTTACAATAGTTTGTTTTATCCCACTGCCTTGTATGCTCCCTCTGTGAAACCCTGACTTCAGCGAAATCCTCCAAATATTCACCCGTCGTCTCAAAAGCCGTTTTTATTCATTGGCTCTGCGATGCTGCTGCCGTGCTTCTACATGCTCCGCTGCTCTTACTTTGGATTTTTAAAGTACGTCCTCATATTTATTATGTTTTGTTATTACTGTTGACATCAACGCTGTGCCTTTTTTCTCCCCGCTTTGTAAGCAGCTTTTTTGGAGAGCACTTAGAACACAGCGGCTCCGTGCTTTTAAGATGCCAAATTTGGAACATCGGAGTTCACTGACGGACAAAGAGAAAAGTTAGAGAAGCAGTAGAAATGCTAAGTAGTTCTTTGTTTTGACCTTACATAAAGTGCTCATCTAAAAGACACTGAAGACGGACAACAGATGGAAATGTTTACATAATATTAAATATTTATTTGTCTGTAATCTATGCGTGACTTTGTGTGTTTTCATTCTCATTTCAGTGGAGACTTTCAGGGCTCGTCATTCAGGGGCTACAGCACCCCTACATCTCATATCCCACAATGCCTTGGGGGGAGGGGGTGTGAGGAGCTGTGCTGTGATACTATATATGCAAATGAGGCAGAGGTTGACCCCCTGCAAACCTCTGGCAAAGCCTTCCCACATCTCGCCTTATGTTTCAATAAGAGACTCCAGAATAAAAGACAGGTGGGGGTTGGAGAGGGGGGGGCAGCTAAATATGCCCGAGGGCAGGCAGCCAGCACTGAGCATGGAAGAGAAGACGACATATTATAGGCCATATGATGTGTGGAAAACAGAGACCAGGAAACAGGAGGAACTATAAAG
This sequence comes from Tautogolabrus adspersus, assembly GCA_020745685.1. Classification (NCBI taxonomy): domain Eukaryota; kingdom Metazoa; phylum Chordata; class Actinopteri; order Labriformes; family Labridae; genus Tautogolabrus; species Tautogolabrus adspersus. Next base: position 2,427,010 of record CM036537.1, read on the forward strand.
AAACATGGAGGGAGTTCAAAAAGTCCTGAATAAAACATTAATTCAGTTTGTTATTGATAAACTGATTATTCTGAGATACACGAAACAATAAGATGAAAATCCACCTCTAAGAATCAGGACCATCCACTGTAACATCGGACTGATACTGAAGAAAAAGAACTGTATGGATCGCTGTTTGAAGAGTTGAGTGTGTATGCTAAATACTGTTTGAATAACTTAAAGGAGCAATATGTAGCTCTGACACCTAGTGTTTAAAATGGGTACTGCCGTCCAAATTCTAAACATTAGAGAGCTATCTCCCCCCCCCCCCCTCCTCTCTAGAGTGGATGCTCACGCAGGTCACCAGTGGTGGACACTGAAGCTTCAGTGTTTATCCAGCTCTGCATCGGTCTGTAAACCTTTCTGTGTTCTAACCTCTCTCCATTTTTCAAAAGCATCTCCAATATTGATCCTAGTTTGAGCACGTTTCTGCTCGTGGAGCTTATTAGAAACATGCAGAGGCTTTTTAGGTCGGGTACAATCACTTCTATCTGAACCAGTTTCTCTTGCCCGCTTCCATCGCTGCAACACCTGTTGGTTTGACCTGATAACTGCTCTCATATCTGGCAAACCGAGGGGCGTCCAAAACGGCCGTGTGGGGGGCCTTAAAACCGCCTACCTTCTCTGGTCCAAACAAATCCAGACCATTCAGGACCAGAATCTAAAGTTAGAAGGAGGACATACTGGCTGCTGCATTGTTGTCAGAGAAGCCAGCACTTCAACATAGCATGTTTCCTTAATGTCTGATCATAGAGTAAGGTCACTTTATCATCTCACTCACTACACATCTTACTGATTGGACCTTTAAAAGCTGAATTCTTTCTAAGGAGGCATCAGAAGCTCAAGGAGGGAAACAGGAACTTTGATAAATTCTTCAAATTAACTTCAGAAATCATGGAAAGGTGTTTCATCACATGTATCAGGTGTCATAAAGGATGCAAATGTTAAGTGTCAACTTAGACTTATCACTGTTTTTGTACAGTTAATGACATGAAAACCCAGATAAAATATACTTTTGTTGAACTTTTGAACTCACTTCTTTGCGCACACACACACACACACACACACACACACACACACACACACACACACACACACACACACACACACACACACACACATTGTACACACCCAAAGAGAGCTTCATTAAAATTTCACATAGCAACTGTATTTAGCATTTCAAAGAATGTTTACGTCTGTGTTGGAAGGCATTAAGATGAAAAATGGCCCTGACTGAAAACTGGAGAAAACATAAAAAGAGTGAGAATAAAGGAGTCCCAGAAAAAAACATGCATTTTCCACCAGAGGTTTCTTCAGTAAATCTTTCGGACGTGTATGTGTTCATATTAAAATCAGACATTTGCATATTTTTGTATGCAAATTGTAAAAGGTAATCCTGATTTTTTTGGGGGGGGGGTTTTGCCATCACAAATTCCAAATTTAGCTGATAAGTCAGCATGTGCAAGATCTACCAGAACTGTCTGTTAGGGCATTTTCACATCAGGCAAAATTGCTCCCCCCTCCCCTCTCCCTCGCTGGTCTGCGTTCACATTAACATCGTTCTGTGCCGGTGTACACTTGCGTATGTACACAGTCGGATACAGCAGGTGGCAGTATGCACATAGTTGGTTTGCAAATCTGCCAAAAAGAAGAAGAAGCAAACATGGCAACCACTCGCGGGCTGAGTCCATCCTGCTAACTGTGGATGTTTTTGTTATTTCTGAGACACCAACAACGACCCTCTTCCTACTTCCACATCTACCGTGCAGCTCAGAGGATGAAACAGACCCGTGCTGTGCGGATAAAGCGGTTTTTGAAGCGACAGGAGACGTTTAGATTTACGTCATATAGCGGTCCATTTCCTTGTTTGAGCATGGTTGCCTTTACATCTCCCAAATCTCCCTGAGACCACCTCTTCAAGTGGACTCAGGCATGGTACCCGAGTACGGTATGTTTGTGTTCACACTGATCCAATGAACCGGACTTTGGGATCAAGTGTACTCGGATCCAGGCCCCTAATGTGAAGCCACCCTTAAAGTATGCGTGAGGTTTGCTGTCATAAATGTGCTTCTACAAACATTAAGAACCTTGAAGAGGTCAAACAGCTCCAGCAACACTGTTCTGAGCAGGGCTTTTGTTTTCTGTAGAAATCAACTCGAATGTTTCATCCGAGGTGTGTCACTCTTGTGCACCGCAGGACACATGCACAAAGTTAATTTTTCTCTGTTTCCTGTTGTTGCACTGCTTGTCACCACTTTGCACCGTCACACCTCTGATGCTGTGCAGCAGGTTTCCCTCTGAAACATCCCGCTGCTTTATTTGTCTCAAATCTGAAGACCTCACAAAGCGAGCCGCTATTATCATCTCGACGTGAAGGCAACAAACACAAAAGACCCGATCTGACACATATACAGACACACAAACTGTATTCCTCTTCCTAATCATCTCTCATTTCAAATCTGGCCATAGGGGGCTGCTTCCTCTCCGGCTCCATGATTGTCATTTCCATCGCCTCCATTCAAATCACGTTGCAGCGGCGGCGGCAGCATAATGAAGGCCTTTCTCAAACTTTTTGTTTTGTTTGGAGTTGCCAGATGCGATTCTCATTGTGATGGTGTGGTGGAGAAAAAGAGATTTGTCTTTGAAGAGACAGCTTTGGCAGTAAATTGGAGAGGAGGGACCTATGGGGACAGGAGTTTGCATGCATGTGTGTGTGTGTGTGTGTGTGTGTGTGTGTGTGTGTGTGAGAGAGAGTGTCTGTTTGTGGGTGTGTGTGCGTGATTGTGTGTGACAGAGAGAATCAGAGAGGGGCTGAGGGAGAGTATACGTGTTTGTGCCAGCAATTATTCAGCGATTGTTCATGCTTACGTGTGTATGTGTGCGTGTGTGTCTCCCCATGCTTGGGAGTGTTAAACCACATAAATGTCTGTGTGTGTGTGTGTGTGTGTGCGTGTGTGTGTGTGTGTGTGTGTGTGTGTGTGTGTGTCCTCCCTTGAGTCCTTAAG